>BSBM01000512.1:6000000-6367500 GCA_027924585.1 Larix kaempferi
AATTATATGTTTTCTTTAATTTCATTTGTCAACTTTACGTATCCCTTTATATGTTTTCTTTAATTTCCTTTGTCAACTTTATGTATCCCCTTGACAAAGGAAATTAAAGAAAACATATAAAGGGATACCTTGTTTTTGACACATGGAATGTGCATGCAAATAAACGGGTGGGAACTAATCAACACATGCGCGCTGATCTATGTGTGCACGCTCTTAGACACACGTGCGCGCATCTACGCGTGTGCGCATTTGCGCGCACCCGTCTCTGTATTCAACTTGTTTTTGGTGCCCTTGCAGGATTGGAATTTGCTTCAGATTGCCAAACCTTGAGGCTTGGTCTGATTTATGGCAGCACACACGTCAAATGTTGTAACTTCATTTTTTTCACACCTAGTTCCGCATATGCTCCACTAGTGCACTGCAGATGAAATTGCACACACTTGTCGAGCTTTGTGTGCAGATTCTAACTATATTTTTTTTAATAGATCTGTTGTTGTTTTCTATTTTTAATTCATTTTTAACTGCACTCATGTCAAATTTGTAAAAAACATAGGTCGTTAATTTGGCCTATAACTTTTGATTGGCTTACCTATTTCGAGAACGGAAAAGAACCCGCATAAGACTACAAGAATACCCACAAGCTAAAAAATTTATTTAATTTTTTATTATTTTTCAGACCATGATATGGTGGACCAACACTTGACCATGTCATTTTAAGGCTTCACTGACTTTCGTAATTTAAAAAATATATTAAAATTAACTTTTAAAATTTTGGAAAAATAGCCCCGCACAAAGATACGTATGTTGCCTAGACGCCTCTACATATTTTTTTCCTCATAAATTGACAGTTTACATAACAAACAGGTGGCTCAACTAAAACTTGTGCATTATGTTTTAGAGAAAAAATAACATACCAATCTTAAAATAATGACATTTTGGGGTGGTTATACCACGTTTCCATAAATGCAAGTTATATATTACGGAAGGTCATTCGTTTTTCTACGTTTCATCTACTTACATCTAATTCAAAAAAATTTGTAGGTACCTCTAATAATTCATTTTAATGATAATATTTCTGTTTTTCCAGCATGTCATTGCAACTAACGTGTCATAATTGGGTATCATTACCTTGCACCATCCCTGTTCTAGTGTCTTATTGAAGCTTATTTAGATGACTATCCTTGAATAAGTACTCAAACCAACATGTAAGAATTTTGTAAGTGGTATTTTTTCTCCAAGTGGAATACAAACACCATGATTAGGTTTTGCACATTAGAAATGCTTGTCAAGGAATTAACATGGTTAAGGGGACTACAAAGGCCTTATTCCTTATTGAACCTTTTTTATCTTGAGAACCATCAACAACATAAAGGAAACTTGACATGAGCCCTCTCTAAGACGTCCCTAACATCTATATTGAATATGGGCAACGTTATTAGGTCTAGGGAATCATGGATGGGAATCAATTTTGTGACCACTGTGAATGGAGGGAAACAAAAGGATTTGTACCTAAACCTAATTTCTTAGGATCAAGCACCATGAAAGATTCCTTAAACCTCCACATTTGACCTCCAAGGGTGTTATGGGCATCATAACTAGTTTAGTGGGGAAATGGAAATGTGTTTAGAGGTCTATCCAAGGTTATAGGAGAAGAATAATGGGTATTTTTCCATAAATGACACTTTTTGAGCTTAATCACCATCAACAATGCCTAATAACCACAATATTATAATATATATTGTTGAATGCATCCTCGAACAACCACATGCAACCCTAATAAGGTATCTTTTGCTTACTAGAGGGACATGAGAATCATGACTAAACCACAACACATGCCTTAAATGTGAATCTATCTCGGAATCACACCATGAATAATTTTCTAAGCCATTGTTAGGTTTATTTATCATCTGAATGGGATATGGGTGCCATGAGTAAGATTTGTGCACTGGAAATGGTCTTCAAGATCTAGACATGGTCAAGGAGGGAAATAAAGGGCTTAATCACTAAACAAATCTCTTTTAGAGCTCTTGTGTTATGGTTAGGGGTGGAAAACACTTGGGGCTTAGGCCCTAATTGTCGCTTCTCAATCCTAGACACCATGAGTAGGTTTTATGTGGTTTTTATGAACTGAAAATGTATGTCAACGAATAAACATGGTCAAGGGCGATACAACAACCTAAATCCCTATTCAACCCTCTTGATTTCAAGCACCGTGAATAGAAAATATTAAAAACCACAACAAGATCTTTTTGAAGGGAGTCCATGACATATGAGTTGAATATGGGAATTCTTATTAGGTTTTGGGCATCATGGATGGGTGTCAAGTCTATGACCATAGTTAGCAAAGGGAAATAAGATATTATGGCCCCAATCCTTTCTTCTTAGGCTCAAATGCCATGGATGTGTCCCTAAACCTATTTAACTAACCTCTATTGGTTACCAATCCCCTTGAAGGATTCTATAGGTTCCATAATTAGGTTCGTTATGCTTTGAGAATGTATCTATAAGTCTATCCAAGTTCATAGGAGGGCCATGGTCAAAAAGGAAATCAAGGGCCTTATCAAAGAAAATGAACCTTCTAAATCTCAAGCACTATGAACAAGACCTCCAACCATGACACATC
The DNA here is from genome assembly GCA_027924585.1 of Larix kaempferi. Classification (NCBI taxonomy): domain Eukaryota; kingdom Viridiplantae; phylum Streptophyta; class Pinopsida; order Pinales; family Pinaceae; genus Larix; species Larix kaempferi. Next base: position 6,002,624 of record BSBM01000512.1, read on the forward strand.
ATCTCTCTATGGGGTGTTGAAATCCAAGTGATATTTTGTGGACCATTAGGTGGAATTTCACAAAGAGCATGGGCCCAATAGGACTATTCCCACGAGAGAAAAATAGATTGTAATTTCAAATTTTTCCTTGTGAGACATGGGTCTTAAAATAATTACTAATGCTAAAGGTGGTGGAAAATTTTCAAATTTATGAATATATGTAATAAGAATGTGTGTGCATTTTTAATATGTGCACATTTTTTACTGCATGCATCTTTCTGTAAATTAATAAATAATTGCCTTCGAGTTGTCTCTTCCTATACATGTTGGTTGCATTGGTTTGAAATTTAGAATGACAAATCTGCATGTTTGGGCTTCATAAACAAAAACACATGTCCATTCTCCCAACTCCCTACTCTTGTCTCCATTTTCAACCATGTTTTTAAATATCATCCACTTATCATTGTTGATCAATTACACACATTTATAGAGCGTTTTGTACACACACAGACACACGCACTTATCTCCTATTTTTTATTGATTTTTAATTGTACATATATCATAATTGTGAAATACATAGGTCTTTTAATCCCAATATAATTTTTCATTTCCTCTGACTCTTAAATGGCCTCAAAATTTCAGGACTTCATTGATTTATTAGTTAACAAAATATAGAATTAACATTAAAGACATGGAAAAATAGTAGTGCACAAGAAATGACTATTATCTATAATTGTACAATTTTTCCTTAGGAAATTTCATCATTTTTCTACTAAATTCACGCCTTAATGTAAACATATGCATTATATTTTAGAGGAAATGAACATGCCAATGTTAGAAGAGTGTTGATTTTTCTATATCAATTTTGTATTAATATTTTTTATATATTATAAAATCTTATTGGATTTCCTATGTTTCGCCTTTATACACCATATTCTAATAAGTTGTTCATGTACATATAATAATTCTTGGTAGTCAACATATTGTTGTTCCTCTAAATTTCCATTGCAACTAACATTTCATGAGAGGGAAGCATTATCATTCGCCAACCCTCATGATTTCTCTATGAACCCAGAAAATGGAAGCAGAGAAAGTTTTAGTTGGTGTGGATCCCTATATAGGATGCATGAATTTATTTCGATTGCTAGGTGAAATTATTAATAATTTTCAAGAATAGGGATTCTATATTTTTAATAGATTAGTAGGGCTGGCCAAGTGCACAAAGGCTAAGACTACAAGGTGAAAATTCACACTACACTCCCATATTTCAATGCATCTTGCAAATTAGGCCTGTATTTGTAGATTTTAGGCTTCGTGTCAAACAAAACAAGACTAGATATATGAGCAATCGATCATTAATAATTCCCTAGCATAGGATTATTTTGATGGATCCAAGCAAGGTCCTTTAGAGTTTAACAATGTAAGTGGAATATTGTATCTCTAAAATAGACACATTATCATGTTTAAAGAGAAGGAGAAGGGTCGAATAACTATGTTGAGTTGTTGACTTCAAAATTCTTTTTAGAATATGTTTAAAACAAAAAATTTAAACATATTATGATCTTTGAAAATTCCAACCTGAACACAAATTGCATGAAAGAGATATACCAATGTTCCAATATAATGAAAAACTAACATAAGTGATAATTTCCTTAAAAAAATTCAAACCATTACGCGAGGATGGAATTTCCCATAATCATTCTTATGATACCTGGTTTACTCTTTTAATGCAATTAAAATATAAATAAAAAGAGCTCAGCCCTACTTCCTCGATGTAAACACTTCATGGAACAAATTAAAAATTTAAAAACTACACAACAAATTATACATGAAAATGTCATTTTTTTTAAATAATAAATTAAATTAAAATTAAAATTCTATAATGAAAATATAAATAAAATTTATATTTTAAATTTCATTTTTATAAAAGATGTTTTCTTGATATGGCATCTTTGTGAGATTATGAGTGTTACAATTAAAATGACTTTCTCTTAGATTATGTTCACATAGTCATCATTATCATCATCGTCATCGTCGTCATCATCGTTCTCGTCATCGTCACCATCATTATTATCGTTATTGTCGTCCTCCTCATCATCAAATCTTCATCATCATCAATAAATCTAAATTACAATAATAAAAACTCATTCTCACTTTATTTATATAATCAATAAATCTAAATTAAAATAAATTACAATAATAAAAACTCATTCTCACTTTATTTATATATCCAACTTTCATTTTCAGAAAACCATCAAATGGCTTGAATATCAAGTAACTAGAATTTTTTTCATTTCGAAAAAACCACTTCATAAAACAAATTTAAATTTTTAAATAAAGTAAAAATAGTCGAAGAACAATTCCTTATACTTATCACCAATAACAAAATTAGTACCATACGCATTTATCACTCACTTCATGTTGCCACGTTCTTGATTCTCTATTACTTTCACTCCATGTTTCCAAGTTCTTGGCTTCACCATATACACTCCTATCGAATCAACGACATCTCCACTTGACCCAAAAACACCTACAATCTTCCCTTCTTCTTCAGTCTCAAAGTAAGGTCCTCCTTCATGCCCGCACGGTCCAAGTGTCCTTTGATTTGTATGAAACGTCAAAGAAATGATCACCTTGTGTGGTCCGTATGTTCCAAAATATCCACTGATTTTGGTTACGATCTCCTCTGGGTAGTTCAGATTGTACTGCATGCATGCACAGGTCAACAAAACCACCAAAATAATATAAATCTTTCTTTTCTTTAATTGCTAGGTTTAACACATCCAATACATCTAAGTTTGGAGCCTTCTCTAACTGAGAAAGCTGCGAGTTACCTCTGTTCGAGCGCTGCCTGCACCTCCATGCCGAAGGCCCAAGAAATATTTATCTTTCACACTTTCATCCCCTTCCAGGCCATAAGTCAGCTGAACTGAAGCTAATCGATTATCTTTTGATGTCATGGTAATCCGTCTGATCCCTGAATATGTCCCATCATTCCAATAATCTCCACCAAAGCCACCGTATGGTTGAGAGCGACAAAACTCCTGTTGTAAAGAAAACGTTGAATTGTATAGAATAACAAAACGAAATTCAAAGAAAGAGGAAAGAGAACTCGAGAGTTCTTAAATCATTTTCAATGACAACTCTATAAGAAGCTATATTAAAATCAAAATCTATTACAGCATTACCACATCCACTTACTCTTTTCACAAACACCGTATTCATAAATTTAGTTAACGTTCATTCAAATCCAAATTGAAGAAAATGAGATCGAGAGAAAAGTATAGAGACAAGGTTTCAATTTAATATGAAAGTTCAGTCCATCTAGGCAATCAATCAATAAAGTAGCATCAATTTTAAAGCCAAATTAAGAAATGGTCGAACATGATCTTTGATCTTTTGACCCACAAAGTTTGTGTCTCGTACATTAATTTAGTTGATGAAACTTTTTCTAAAATATTCTAATTGCAATGATATAAAAAATAATCCCATTAGCCCATAAATCACGATGATGGGCATAATTTAATCGTCACTTTTACTCACATTTTCTGTGGAAATTCTGGGCTTCAGCATATAATACACTCCTATTGAATCCAGTAAAGCTCCACTTGACCCAAAGATACCCACAATCTTCCCTCTCTCTTCTGTCTCAAAATGAGTTCCCCGTTCCCGCCCGCATGGTCCAAGTTTCCTTAGATTCGTATAAAACGTCAAAGATTTGATCACATCACAAGACTTGTAACTTCCATAATAACCACTGATTTTGGTGACGAACTCCTCTGGGTAAAGCAACTTGAACTGCATGCATTCACAGGTCAACGAAACCACCAAATCAATATAATCACTTATTTATAATATAGAATACATCTAACTTGGAGCCTTATCTAACTGAGCATGCTGCAACTTACCTGTACTGGAGCGCCGTCTGCGACTCCATGGCGAAGGCCAAAGAAAAATATATCCTTCACGCTTTCATCGCCATCGAGGCCATAAGTCAGTTGAACTGAAGTTAACAACTTATTTTTTAATGTCATGGTAATCCGTCTAATCCCTGAATATGTCCCATCATTCCATTCAAGTCCCCAAGGGCAGCCGTTTAGTTGAGAGCGATGAAACCACTGTAATAATGAAAACGTTAAATTTTATTAAATAACAAAACGAAATTCAAAGAAAGTAGTCTCATGAGAACGCAGAAGTGAGGGGAGGCCACGAAATCTAGGCAAGCAAGGGAGCGCTGAGTCAAAAAAACAAATGACGAGAAGAGAGACCACGAGGGGAAGACAGGAAATCTGAGCATAAGAAATTGGGAAGAAGAGATGCTGAAGATGAAGAGAGACCCTCTCTGAACAAAAAGGGGATCTCGGTGTTCTTAAGAATAAATTAAAAAAATTGAGGGCCCATAAGATTTGGGTGTGGATATTTATGGAGAATGTAAAACCTGCCTGAGACTGAGACTAAGAGGAGGAGGTTATTTGCAGTCTTTTTTTAACAATTTAAAGCTTCCAAGCAATATAGAACCTATAACTTGTAATTTATCTGTACCGGCTGTCTGCAAAAGATATGAAGTTTGAAGAATATACTTTTTTTTCTCCGTATTCACTGGCTTCATCGTCGGAAGTTCTTGGCTTGAGCATATACACTCCGATTGAATCAAGTAGAGTTCCACTTGACCCAAAGAATCCTACAATCTTCCCTTCCTCTTCTGTCTCAAAATAAGTTCCGCGTTCCTGTCCGCATGGTCCATACATCCCTTTATTCGTATGAAAAGTCAAAGATTTGATCACAACCCAAGACTCCGGCCAAGGTTTGTAGCTTCCAAAATGACCACTGATTTTGGTTATGATCTCCTCTGGGTAGTTTAAATTGTACTGCTTACAATCACAGGTCAACAAAACAACGAAATCAATATAACACTTATTTTCTCTCCTTTAATCGGTTGCCACTCTTAACAAATACAACACATCTAAGTTGGAGCGTGCAGTGATTTACCTCTATTCTATCGCCGAGTACACCTAGATGTGGATTGCCGATTCCACCTCCATGCTGACCGCCCGAAATAGATCTACCCGTCAAGCTTTCGTCGCCGTCCAGACCATAACGCAGTTGAAGTGAAGTTAACGAATATTCGTTTGCCGTCATGGTAATCCGTCGAACTCCTGAATATGTTCCATCAGTCCATTCACCTCCGCCAGAGCCGCCGTATATTCGAGAGCGGTATGGTTCAGAGTAGTAAAACTCCTGTTCAAAAAGAAAACGTTGAATTATTAAACCAAAGTTAAAGACAGAGGGATTTGAATGGGTTTCAAAATTATAATAATTTTAATTCTTTTTAAGATGGCATAACTTATTATCACTTAATTGAGAGTTATTTTAAGATATTAAATTTATCATTATATTTTATAATATAATATAATTTAATTTAATTGAGTTGTCAAATTTACAGTAGGATTTTTTTTTTTACAATAACAGACTAAAAAAACATGCCATTTAAAATAATCTCTTAATGTTCCCATAAAAATTATCTCTTAATTATTTAAAAGCAATTTTAAATTTTATTCCATTAACTAATTCAAAATAGATACATTAAATAAAAAAAAAACTTTTATCATTATATTTTTTATTACAATATTACTTAAATCTTATAAATAAGATATATTTTTAAATTTTTTCCAAGTGTGAATTACAAAAGTTTATTTTTTAAATTAAACTTTATAAGTTTGTATTTTTAATTTTTTACATATTATTTTTTCATTATATATTAAAATATTTTAAAATTATATATTAAATGATGATGATGATGGTCTTTAATGTTCACTAAGACCAATCTTAATTTATTGAACTTTAAAAAAATAAAAATTATTTAGTTTTCCTTAAAATACTATTTATATGCTTAAAGAACTAACATAAAATAATGTCCCTAACTTGCTATAGTTTAATCTAATGTGAGTGAAAATGGAATAATCTAAGCAATCTAAGAAAAAGTGGTGCAGGAACATCTTGTTCTTACCGAAAATATATACTCTGAGTAGACCTAGGGTCTTATTATTAGTCCAAAGGAAGAATTCAATTATAAAATTATTTGTAAAAGATGGAAATTCTGCATAGTTCATAAAGTTGGTTTTGGAAGGTCGGGAATGAAGTGTCAATTAAAGAAGTAGTGAGTCATTGTGTTAGTTATGAGTCATAGAAATGAGGTGTTAGTTATAATTTTGAATCTCTATTCTTAGGAGCAGTTGCAGATTTATAGGAATTAGTTGCAAGAGTATAGGTAGTTGTTTTGTGAGGTGGAAGTGAAGACCTCCTTTTATAAAATGTAAGCCTGCGGGAAGGTTTAGGGTGGACAAAATGAAAGTGAATCAGGCCAAGAAAGGGACAGAGTATGTACTAATTTTCAATTTAATGAAATAGAGATGTATGTACTGATTTTCAATTTAATGAAATAGAATTTCCTGCATTGTCTCGGTGAAATCTGCGAATGAATTGGAAGAGTTCATTTATCTGCATGAAGTCTGAAACTAATTATAAGCTCGGTTATTGATCTATTATACATCTTATGCAAGCATTATAGGAAATTTGGGTTTCTATGTATGTGAATCGAATTGGATCTGAGTTAATGTTGGACGCTAAACTAATGATAAGATCGGTTAGTGATCTATTATAGATCTTATGCAGGCATTAGAGGAAATTTGGGTTTCTATGTATGTGAATCGAATTGAATGTGAGTTAAGGTTGGACGCTAGTAATAGAAGTAAATTGAGCAAATAAATTGTGCCAGAGCGTTGGCAAATGATGAGGAGAGATCATATAATTAAAAACGTTCAAACCTCTGATCTGTAATGTGTGGGAATCGCTCAATGGAAGACACTACAGCAAGCTCTGCATCTGAATATATTTTTGATTTTTTTCCAACTTTGAATTCATCTTGAATAGTTTAATTCCATGAAATCATCTTGAAATAGTGGTGGTGGAGTAGCGCCTGACTGTCGCAGAACGGCATATCAGGCGTGCGTAAGATTTTAAAAATTTATGGAGTGCCCTGGAATTGTAAGGGAGAGAAGTCCACGCGTGAAGGGGAGAGATACCAGGTAAAAAGTGGAGAATCGCCCAGGTATAGTAAGAGACGGAGACGGAGGTGAATTAATAGAGGGCGACCTAGCGCGTGAAGGAAGAGGAAGGATCTCAGAAGTGAGGGAGGCCACAAGATCTACGCAAGCAGAGGGAGCGCTGAGTCTAAAAAGGAGTAAAATAAAATAAAAAAGTTAGTAGAAGAGAGACCACGAGAAGGAGATGAGGAAATCTGAGCATAAGAGAGTGGGAAAAAGAATTGAGGAGGGCCCATAAGATTTGTGTTTGTATATTTCTGGAGAATATAAAACCTGACTGAGACTAAGCCAAAAGGTTATTTCCAGTTTTTTTTCAACAATAGAAACCTTCCAGCATAGAATCTACGTTTTCACTTAATTTAAGTTGGTCCTTTGGTCAGATTGCATGTATTAATTTTATTATCACAAGAAGAAGCTAGCTACACTTAACAATGGACTGCTCTATTGACAAAATATGTTCTGGGCTAGATGAAGGCTATGATAAATTTATGTTTCTTATAAAGCTTCATGTCCAACAGAGAAAATAAATCATATTGATCGCATATTTTTATCTAATCCAAAAGTTAAAAACCGCCGTAAATGAGAGGGTTTGACTTTGTGATGAGAAATCAAGCGCTAATCTTTGAAAAAGGTTTGCTGCAGCATAGAGAAATCCTAGAAGAAAACAAACTTACCGATTTACTCTTAAGCTTTTCCAAGACACGTTGAACAATCTTCTCCACGAGCTCTCCCTCATCACTGGTTATTAAACACAACAAAATAAAGAAACGGAATTAGAAACGTCTGCAGACGTAATTAATAGCATTTAGCTATGCATAAAACTTTGTGATATAAGGGGACTTCTCACCCGTTACAGTCCCCTTGCAGATCTAACCCACTTATTTTTGAAACGGTAGAAAGAGCCTCCCTCCACTTTTGAATAGTGGTGGCGTCGTGTCGCGGCTTCTCTTGGTGCGTATGAGGGTCATTCGTTTTCTTCTCTTCCAGTTTGCGCAGAGCTTCAGCATACATTCCTTTACCCTGCGTCTGCGAAAGCTCAGCGGGATCAACATGGTAAAACACAAGAATAATTGGAGCCTTTGTCTCCAACATTAGAAGGAGCTCATTGAGACACAATTCTGATTCAGCATATCCAGCGGAGAAAATGGCCACATGCACGGATGCGGTTCTAACAGCGTCTTTTATTTGAAACGGAAAGTCCTCTCCAGCTTGCAATTGAGGCTTGTCCAAAAAGACTCTTAATCCATGTGCAGAAAAGAGGCCATGGTAGAGATGGCTTGCAAGGGTTTTTCTCACATCAGCTCCGTGATGGTTGATGAATATCTGGTAAGATTTGTTGCTGCTGCTGGGAGAATATGCAGCAGCGGTGGAGGAGGAAGCCATTGGAATTTGGAATGGATTGGATAAAATTAATGAAGAGATTGGGAAGAAGAAGGTGTAGTTTTTTCACCTTCTAAAAAAGAAATTAAGATATAAAAAGAAACCATATATTCACAATGTTGTTGTTAGATCTTCTATGTTACCCATTGTAAAGATGATGAATCATTCGCTCACAACAATAATTAAGAAATTAAGATATAAAAAGAAACATATATTCACAATGTTGTTGTTAGATCTTCTATGTTACCCATTGTAAAGATGATGAATCATTCGCTCACAACAATAATTTCTATGAAATCTTTGTTGACCCTTTCACCAAAGAACTTCCAAAGCCGTAGGTAGGAAACCCTTTCCCACCAACCATACAACTAGTCCATAGACGACTTGGTGAGAACAATTCTATTTCCCACCAACGATAGAACTAGTCAATAGAGGATTTGGTGAGAACAATTCCATTTCCCACCAACCATAGAACTAGTCAATAGACGACTTGGTGAGAACAATTCTACTCATGTAAACATAGGTTGGGTCCCAATAATTCATTAGTTAATAATGAGAAAGACGCTTCCTTGGAAAATGCCATAGAAAAATCTCAAAATCATGTTTCAATTTAAGCACCTGATTTTTATATGTCTCTTTATATTTTAGATGTAGTATGACAACCTACTTTCCATGTCTATTTCAAACCTAGTTTCCCTCAATCTATATATAGATATATGTTAGGCATGTACATATTCATAGAGGTTAGTAATCTAATCACTATGTGGAAGGTATTTTTGTCCAACAAACAAGGGAGGTTTTACTCCAATTTGGTGTAATTTGGTGTTTGATTAGTTTGTGATTTTAAAAGTTATTATTATTATTATTATTATATAAATTTATTTTTTACACATTATCTTCAAGGATATCACCTAAAACTATGAAAACTATGAAAATATTGCAAAATATTGAAGATTAATGTATTGATCAATATTCTACTTATATAAAAAATTATGATGCTACCCTGGAACATAAGTTACTTCATTCTCATATAACAAATAAGTTTATTATTTAAGAGATGAGATGCAAAACTCTAATGCATGGATTTAATGTTTCTCTTATCAAACCTGGGAAGGAATTACACTATATATAAACATACCATGAAAAAGGGAGAAAAGATGGAGCAGTAACATTCTAGAAAGGAATTCAAATGCATGATTCTTTGGGTACTATGGATAATCAGAGATAAGGATGGCATCTTAATATAATCATATATTTATTTTTATTTATTTTTTAAATTTAGAATATTTTATAAACAAATTTAGTAATGATTTTTTAAAATTTGATATATATATTATGAATTAAAATATTTTATATTTTTTATAATAATGAAAAACATTAAATAAAAAATATTGTTGTCAACAAAAATGTAAACATAATTTTTTTTCCCGCGAAAAAAGCATACTACTGTTATTCAATTAATCTGAATCAAGTAGTACAAGATGTTCATCCAACAGATATTACAATGCATTTTTAGAAAAACCCTGTAGGAGAGTTCTTTCTATCCCAAACAAAACTACACAAAATTATACAAATATGGACTGTATCCATTGATCTTCAGCTATCAAACATATTTCCTCAAAAAAAAATTAGTAGAGAAAATAAAGAGAACCAGAATCCACCACGACATCTTTGCAGACATCGTCCCAGAATAAGATGCCTTCATCCCCATCAATCGCCAGCTTAGATAACATGTCAGCCTGTGAGTTAAACTCACGATATATATGTTCCAGCGAGTAAGAAGTGAAAGAACTAAGATCCCGCTGAATGCGATTGCACCAATAGACACGATTAAGTACCTTTAGATCAAACTCCCCACGAGCCCACTTAATAGTGACTCTAGAATCACCAAATATTTTTACCTTGTTCAATCCAAAACAGATTGCAGCCTTGACAACAAACCAGAGAGTTAATATCTCCGCTTTCATATTAGTTCCAAATCCACCATGCATACGGAGAGTGTAAAAATGATCAGAGTTCAAATAGATAACTCCGCCAATACCACATTTTCCAGAATTTGCAGCCCCATCGAAGAATAGAACAGGGTCATCAACATTGTATTGAAATCTTCCAATGGTCCTTTCCACAGGTTTTTCATCCACCTTCCGAAATTTAAGAAAATGACTAAACGCCTCACAAAAAACAAAATCAGCATTTGTAGCAGAATTATCAAAGATAGCTCTATTCCTTGCATGCCATAAAGCCCAACAGATAAATACAGGCAAAGTAATATGTGTTTTACCAACCTTCACCCAATCAAACAAAAATTTCTCCACGGTATTCCCATCCCACTTCAGAGGTAAAGTCAGGTTCTTAGAAAACTTATCCCAAACTGCCGAAGTAAAAACACAGTGCATAAAAATATGTTTCGCAGTTTCAGACTCCCTCCTGCAGAAAACACATTGACTTGGCCCATTCCAATAAACATTTTTGGATCAATAGAAATTTGAATTACAAAGTGAAGAAGTCGCTAAAGCATTAAAAAAAAACTACAAGTACAAGCAATAAAGTGGATAAGACATGGAGCTTTTGTTTGGAAACCAAAAATGAATATTTTTGGTGTATCTCAAACATTAAATTTCCTTGCAAGTTCTTCTTTCAACTCTGGCCTGGAAAGATCACCCCTTCTAGGATGGATACCATGGATTTGGAATTATCTTATATGTAGATGTAGGTTATCCACAAGGTGTCGAGTGCAAACTATATGTCTTGTTCCTGGTTCCACCATTGCTAATTTATTTGACTTGTAATTCTTATTGCAAATATATGTATCTGCAATAACCTCGGAACAAAGGAAACAACATGGTAATAGTATTTTGCAATGCATAATTGTGTTAGAAAGATAAAAAAAAATTGGTAAATAAAAAAAAGAAATAAAAGGAGTGAAGATAAAAAAATGTATAACAATAAATATTAAGGTGTGAAGAAATTAAATGGAGAAATAAATATTTAGGTGTGAAGATATTAAATGGAGAAAATATTGACAAAAATATTTGAAAATTGAAGACCAAACTAAAATTGCGTATGATTTATAATGACATTGAGTGATCTAAGTGGATTTATGAGGTACAAACTAAGATGTACAATGTTTTATATGATTGATAATGGGTCCTTAGTTAGATGGGGTCATTGAAATGTCTATTGTAAGTTTACCATCCAACTTGGGATGTGTAAAGGGGGCTTCTTAAGTCCACACAACCCTTACTCCTGACATAAGATATTAATTCTCAGCCATCAAATTCTGAGTTTGAGTAGTATTGTTAAATACTACTATGTTATGTCTCCATCAATCTAAGAAGAAGAATAAATTAAAGAATATCTAAGTTGCATTCAAAGATATTTAAAAATGGCAAGGAGCATTACATAGTTATAGATTGAACGTAAACAAAATCAATATACAAAATTGTAAACATATATTTCTTCAAACAATAATAGAATAAAAATAAAAAACTATTTTTCTCTATGGATATTTGACAATGTGAAGAATAAAAAATATTATAATATAGGAAATAAGTGTAGAATTTTTTCGTTCACGGCTACATTTATTCAACACTTAGTGCATAAATCTAAATTTGCAATGCCCACCCTCACTTGCTAAAAGTTATTCAATTGTTCTAGTTATGTCTAGAGAGAGTGGATAAAATCAGATGATCGTTGAAAATGTTTAAATGTATTGCTCAAAGAGCATGATACTAATACCTAGTCTCCATCAATCCCATTGATACACTTTGGTACTGAACAATAACTATTGTTATTTTACAAGACGAAAAATCTTTTATTTCTTTTGATATATATATATATATATATATATATATATATATATATATATATATATATATATAGATATATAGATATATAAGTCGATTAGACTTTTATGCACATATGCAAAAACTTAGAGGATTGAATGTAATGGTCATTTAACCTTTGCACATATTTGCACGTATATGTTTGGAGGATTGAATGTATCTTATGAGATGACGGTAGTGCCATTTCACTATAACTATAAGAAATGTAGTGACACCTTGAAGAGGTTACATCTAGTATGCTCTAAATGGTGTTATTCTTTGACAAATCTTGGCTCATTTGGTTGTTCTTTGACAAATCTTGGCATATTTATGAGTGCAAGGAGGATGCTATCTAATAACAAAAATTACTTTCACCATATAAAAAAAAGGACACCATTAGTACTTTTTTTTTTCCAGTATTGGAGTAAATGCTCATTGATACATTTCTTTGCTCTATGTGTTTCTTCAGCTTGCGATAAAAATGATACACATCATCCTAGGTATTCATATTAAAAATATATATGTTTCCTTATCTTGCACTATCATTGATGCAAACTGCATTTGTGCAAAATTATTTCCTTGCATAGAATTCCTCATATGTATGAGTGATTTATTTGAAGTGGACTGTGTTTTTCATCGAACAAACTAAATTAAGGAAGGCATCATTATTGCAATTTGCTTGCATCACAAATGAATTCAATTCAATTTTTAAGAATTTTTTCAGTAATTCAAAATGGGATTAATCTCTTCCAACCCATTAATGTATGTGTTTATTTGTAGGGATTTGAAGGAACACTTGTGAAGGTTGAAGTATCAAATGGAATTACGGTACAAAGATGTGGTTATGAAAATGATGAGATCGTGTGTTGCAGAGGTTTTTCTGTTTCACGCAAATCTATTTAATGAATTTGTTTGAAATGAAAAATTATATTAAGCATCATGACATTTTTTAACTTGTATGTTCTTGATTGAGTTTAGATATGAACCTTCATGAAATGAACATTGTCAACATCGCAAAACCTAAAATTGGTATTACAACAATGAGAATTATGACTTTGATTGAATTCAAATTATAGCATCATCAAGTCCTCACTCCTTTGTTCTCCATAATGATCATTCCCCTTTTCTCGGTTCTATGCATATTTATCTATCACACTATTTCACTTTTTTCATCTTGTTTCTAGCAACATGGACATCAATGTGACAATACTTTGTGTGTCAAATATTTTGAGAATGCCCCATAGCTCTCTTTCTTGTTTCCTCATACCAAGACCAAGATCAAGGAGACATATCCTTTGTAACATTAACTCTTGGAGCAACAATTTTTACCCTAGTTGGGGTTCTTAAGAAAGCTATGGAGAAGGTAACATATATGTTTTTTATCATCAAACTTATGCATTAAGTATTATGTTCTAACATCTCATCATTTCCTTACACACATTTTGCATGGTTGAAAGATAAAGTGATCAAATCAATATCCTGAAGGTGGTCTTATGAGTAATTTCTTTTAGTATCATGTATGTATGGATCTTGGAAAAGTCTAAATCATAAACACCTTAGCTTAAATAATAAGTAATGGATGTAGTTATGTTTCATTTCCATGCTCTTAGAGGCCTATAAAGCAAGTAGGGTCTCTCCATTGCTCTTATAGTTTTTTTATAGAATTGTCACCCTTCAACAAAGGCCTAAAGATCTACCACAAGTTATTTTTTTCTAATGAGACTCTAATAAACATGGCTCCCATGGTTAAAAAGGATTGAGGTATGCTCAAGACATTAATGTAAGATGCGGTTATCATACATCATATGGATACACAAATCACATCCTCCCTTATATTGGGTATCCACAAAATTGTTTAAATATATGATTGTATCTAAGTTCTATATTGTCATTTTATGATGAAAACTTGGTTTAATGTTAATGTTTTTTATTTATTTATAATGTTCATATAACCTATTAGACAATTACATTTGAAATGACAAAGTATAGTTATGATTATTTGCTATTGAAATTACAATTTATTTGTCTTGCTAAAAAGTTAAAATTGAACATGGTAAACAATTGTAAAGACAATATTTTATTTAAAATGTATTTTAAACTTATATTTAATTTGCTATTATCAGTTGAATTACAATTATTTTTTCAACTTTTTATCATAAAAGATTATATTAATATATATTTTTAATTCAAAATTGAATTAAAATTAAGAATTCTTTACTTTTGATGACCCATTAATGACTACAATCAATCTCCTCTCAACACTAACTTTAAGGCTTGGGATCAAAACCTTGTTCCACCAATATTAGCGAAGTACTATACAACCCAGTTTTAGAATGGTTAAGCAACACAAATTCGCCGCAACACTTGGAGTAAAGGTTCATGGTGGTTGGGATTCCAAAGAAGCTACACTTATTGAGGCAAAGTTCCATCTCTCGTGGACAACTGAGGAACTTTCGAGTTCGAATACGAGGCCACCAACAAACATATTGAGAAAACAAAACCACTAAACACTAAAATATTTCGCTGAAACAGAGCAGGAGGCTAGCTCGAATGCATTAATAAATTCAAATTTTGACATATCCCTTGTCAAAAGAAAATCTCTCCGGAAATAAACGCATTTGACAGAGGAGCTTATCTTGTTTCAATGCTCTCGCTTGTGGTTAGACAGCCTCATGTCATTAAGGGAAGCTTGATTTTCTTGATTGCTCCCTTGGACATTGAATGCTAGCCTGTTCCTAGAACCTCTACATTTCCAATCCTTTCAATATTTGTTAACTCTTAACATTGATGTCATAACTTTAAATATTCTCTTTCATAAAAGTTAAGAACAAAGATACCAAAAAGCCACCTAGGGAAAGAAAATTTAAAATAATTTTAAATGGACAAAATTGTCAAATTTTTAGAATTCTTAGAAATAAATTTATTTGAGGTCATGGATGATGACGTGACTAATAACCATAACTAAATAATTATTCTTCAACGCTGCTCTAATAAAGAAAAAAGCAAGAGTGCTACTAAAATATATATCATTACCTCCACGTCATTTGATCGACCTACAAGTTGTCTACATATACAGGACATTTGCAATTCATTATAAATGTGTGATACTTGGTGCTAAATAAGCCATGTATCCTCCAAAAACTCACATTAATGGACATTTTTAAAGGCAATTTTAACGGAAAACTTAAGGATTAATAATGAAGAAAAAAATTGTCACTGGTTCGGTATGACCAACAGAATGCACACGTTGTGGACACAAAGGTAATACGTCGCTTTGCTGGCCTTCTTCGTGCATCGTTTCATACCTTGAATGTCAATCCCATCCAGAAAAGGAATGAATTCTCCAAGATTGAAAGTTCCTATGACAATTTCTGATAGCAGATCCTTGATTCCTTCGCCATTGGCATTCAATTCATAATCCGAAACTATCTTACTGGCCAGTATTCGCCAAACGCTATTGGAGGTGAGGGTAAAGATGGAATTTCCCACATTCACGGAAATTATGCCTCTCTCGCTCTCCTCCCAGATGGAACGAATCATCATACACGTCTCTTCCTCTCGGACAATTGAATAAACAAAAAACAGAATGCAACACAGCTAGCCACGGTGGGCACACAAGAGAAACAGTGCTCTCACAATCTGCTTAATTCATGAAATGATACATACATTTATAGGCTTGGGAAGCCTCAACCAAATCCCTGGAATAGTGGGGCTACCAAACTCTCATGAACACATAAATACAAGGCTGTTACAACAGATAGAGTGAAGACAATAACCAACACTAACTATGGAATCAACAATCCAAACAAGATACTATTTTCTCCATTATTCCAACACTCCCCCTTAATGGAGAAATGAGTTTTCTATGACTCCTAGTTGATCTCTGAATACTTCAAACTTTGCTTTTGCAAGAGGCTTGGTGAAAATGTCAGCAACATTTTCATTTGTATTACAATAGATCAAGTCAATCTCCTTTGACTGCAACTTTTCTCTGACAAAATGATGTTGGATCTCAATATGTTTAGATCGAGCATGATACACTGGGTTGTTGGCTAATTTGATGGATCTTTGGTTGTCACACTTGATAATTGTTGGTGCTTTCTGTTCTTCTCCCACATCTTCAAGGATTCACCGCAACCAGATCGCCTCACAAGTTGCACTGCATAAAGCTTTGTACTCTGCTTCGGTAGATGATAAAGAAACAGTTGGTTGCTTCTTACTACTCCATGACACGATCCCAGAACCAATCTTGAATGCATGACCAGTGGTTGATTTTCTATCATCAGGATCTCCAGTCCAGTCTGAATCTGAATGACCTGTCAACTTAACATCAAATGTATCAGTATACTTAAGACCAAAATTACATGTGCCCTTCAGATATCGAAGAACCCTTTTCGCTGCTTTCCAGTGGCTTTCACGGGGCTTAGCCATAAATTGACTAAGGATTCTAACAGAGTATGCAATGTCTGGCCTGGTTGTGGTGAGATAGTTCAAACTTCCCACCAGTTGTCTATATGAAGTGACATCCACCTCCTTTGTGCCATCCTCACTACAGATTTTGGCAATCTGTTCCAGTGGAGTAGGTAATGGCATGCATCCATCCATATGAAACCTTTGAAGTAGTTCCCTTGTGTATTTACTATGTGACCAGTGTCATGCCAGCCTCTCTCCAAACTTCAAGGCCTAAACAGTAATGCAGATCTCCAAGATCCTTCATCTCGAATACCTGTGACAACTTCTGCTTGATTTCTTCAATCAGCGTAGAAGCATCTCCTGTTATGATGAGGTCATTAACATATAGAGAAATCAATGCAATGTGTCCCTTCACATCTTCCTTGACATACAGGTTGGGGTCACTCTTGCTTCTCACAAAACCTTGATGAGAGAAGAAAGTGTCGATCTTCATGTACCATGATCTCAGGGCCTTTTTCAATCCATATAGAGCCTTCTTCAACCTGCAAACAAGATGTTCATGTCCCTTCTTCACAAACCCCTCTGGCTGGACAAGGTACACCTCTTCCTTCAAGTCTCCATTCAGAAAGGCAGACTTGACATCCAATTGGTGCATTTTCCAATGGTGCTTGGTGGTTAATGCAATCATCACTCTAATGGTGTTCAACTTGGCTACTGGTGCAAACGTGTCTTCATAATCAATACCCTCTTTTTGTGAATAGCCTTTTGCTACCAATCTTTCTTTATATTTATCGATACTACCATCAGCCTTGAATTTAGATTTAAACAACCATTTGGAACCTATGGGAACTTTATCCGTAGGAAGCTCTGTCAATTCCCATGTGTCATTCTTCATTATAGAATTGTACTCTTCAGTCATTGCATCCATCCATTCCTTCTTATCTTGTGCTTATTCAAAATTCAAAGGTTCTCATTACCTGAGTCATTAAGGCATAGTCTCTGAATCTTATAGGTGGTTGAATCTATCGTGTTGACCTCCTTTGTGTTTCAATTCCTGTTGGAGTTCCATCAAACATTCTTGTACTTGTCAGAGATTCTTCACCACTTCTTGGTGATTCTTCATTGCTTGAAGTATCCATGCTACTTGAATCTTCTTCTTGTTTTTGTTCCTGTTCCACATTCTCATTTGCATCTTCCATGATGTACTCATCAGGAATGCACCATGTATCATTGATGTCCACCTGAGGACATTCATCTACATCTTCATGAAATATTACATCTCTACTTGGAAAAACTTTATGCATACTAGGATCAAACATTTTGTATGCTTTATGATCATCACAGTAACCAAGGAAAATGCATTTGATAGATTTTGCATCAAGTTTTCTCCTATCATCTTTAGGAACATGTGAGAATGCTTTGCTACCAAATACTCTTAGATGACCTACTTTAGGTTTATAACCATAAAGAGCTTCAAAAGGAGTTTTATGGCCTAAGCTTGTAGTTGGACTTCTATTCTTCAAGTAAACAGCAGTGCTAACTGCTTCAGCCCAAAAACCATTAGAGAGATTTTTACCTTTCATCATGCTCCTTGCGCATTCCACCAGGGTTCTATTCTTTCTTTCAGCTACTCCATTCTGTTGAGGTGTATGCGGCAATGTGAACTGTTGCTGCATCCCATTATCTTTGCAGTATTTGTTGAAGGCTCCTGAGGAGTACTCTCCCCCTTGATCTGACCTGAGGATTTTGATGGGATTTCCTTTTTCCTTCTCAACCATGTTTCCGAAGTCTTTGAAATATTCAAATACATCACTCTTTTTCCTCAAAAAATAGACCCAAGTATATTTAGTACAATCATCAATAAAAAACAAGAAGTATGATGCACCACCAAGTGATCTTGTTTGCAAGGGACCACAAACATCCGTATGCACTAGTTCAAGGATGTCCCTCCTCTTTTTCTCTGTATGTGTAGGGAATTCTTCCCTATGTTGCTTTCCTAGTGCACACCCTTCACATAATGCACGTTCATTCTTCAACAATGGAATCCCATCTACCATTCATTGTCTTTGCAGAAGCAACAAATCATTATAATTCAAGTGTCCATACCTTAGGTGCCATAGCACTTATGTTGACATGGTTGTGGATGCCAACGCCTAATGACCATTCATCGTCACATTGAGCTTGTATAGACCTCCAACTCTTGCACCTGTAGCGATCACCTTATAGTGATCCTGCACATCCTTCACAAGGCAACGTGACTTGACAAATTCTACTTTCATGTCTTGATCAGCTATGGTGGACACAAAGATCAAGTTCTTCTTTATACTAGGTACATGCATCACATTTTGAATTTGCTTCACACTACCATTTGGTAATGTCACGGATATGTCTCCATATCCCGTAATTGGATGAGAGTGATCATCACCTAGGTATATGTTTGCACCATTGTTAGTTTCCTTATAGTTTTCAAACCATTCTTTGTTGCATGACATGTGTATGGAAGCACCAGGATCTACAAACCAAGCATTAGAGTCATCTGTTTCGGCAGACAGGGCGGCATCTGAAAGGAACAATCTAAGGTTTTGGAAATCATTTTCCTCCTCTCTTTCAACAAAATGACTAGCATATTTTCTTTGTTTTGCCTCATCAGACTTCTTCTTATAACAATCCCTAGCAAAGTGTCCAGGCTTTCCACAATAATGACAAATTACATCACTCTTTTTAGCATGTGAGTCAAACTTTGAATATTCCATACCTTGATGAGCATGTGCATGTGGCGGTTTACCTCCTTTGTTTTTGTCCCATGGCCTCTTCCTGTATGGTTGTTTAGCCATCAACGCCAAATCTGAGCTTGAAGGCCTGCCTTCAAGATTGCTCCTACGCTCTTCTTCTTGAACAAGAATACTTGACAATTCTTCAAAGGTGGGGGCATTTTCTCGAGCTGCGACACTAGAAATGAACATTTGATATTCTACTAACATCCCTTTCAATGTGATTGTGAAAAGATCAGAGTTGGACACCTTTTCACCAATATCACTCAGCTAATCTCTCAAGTCTTTAATTCTAGATATGTAGCTGTTCACATCTTCTCTCTCCTCCATCTTAATAGAAAGCAACTTAGTTTTTAAAAACAAGATGCAATTTGAATTTGATGTTTCATACATACCTTTGAGTGTGCTCCATGTAGCCGTGGATGTCTTACATTCTCGGATGTGCGGGATGATGTTGTCCTTTACGGACATTCTGAGAAGCATCTTCGCTTTTCTCTCTCGGTGATCCCAATCCTGAACTGAATTGGCAGGGGTTTCTGGCCTGTCTTCTTTGCCAAGAACGATGTCCGAGGCCATCACTGCTTCAAGCAGTGTTTGGATCTTGAACTTCCAGTTGACATAATTGGTTCCGTCCAACTTATTTGCTTCGGTCAGGTATGAATCTTCCAACTTGTTCGGCATCCTTCCGTTCTCTGTTTACGGACAGTGTGTCTCCAATGGTGGTGTGGGTGGTGCAGTCCCTCAACTGACGCTGATTCTTCCTTCAATGGCTCAAAAATTAGACTTGTGATGGTCCCCAAATATGGTCAGATTTCTGCCAATCAACCCAGTGGTGGAAAAAAATAATATATATATATATATATTTCACCACAACGATCCAAGCAGCTCCTTAACTAAGCAATATTTCACGATGGCTCAACCCGGCAATTTTCCATGCAACAGGGACACTCTCTTCAACAGCTCACGAGTATATTTCACGCGCTTCAGCAAGCTTCTTCTAATCTCTTGGATTCAAGCAGAAATGCTACTTGCAGCCAGTACTAGGGCTCGGAAGCATTCACGTAAAAATGGGCTGATTCCGGAAAATTGGAGACTTGCTGCAACATCCGCATGGATTTGAGAAACAGAATGGTGGCTCTCTCTTGCACAACTGATTGGTGGCTCTACACACAGCTTCAATAGATTACCGGTTCTCACACATAGTAGCGGCCCTCTTCTGGCAGTGGGGGATTCTCCTCTGCACGCAACAACTTCTCCTCCTTCACGTGGATTGCACCTTTACGCTTTCATTCTGGCTGACAGTGCAAATCTCTTGACACTGCGGGGGCTTCTCCTATACACGCAACAACTACAATAATTCTGGGCACTAAACTCGGAG
This sequence comes from Larix kaempferi, assembly GCA_027924585.1. Lineage (NCBI taxonomy): Eukaryota > Viridiplantae > Streptophyta > Pinopsida > Pinales > Pinaceae > Larix > Larix kaempferi. Next base: position 6,023,472 of record BSBM01000512.1, read on the forward strand.
CAACACAATGGTGAGGGGACTCGGATCTCCCTTCGATCTTGCATGGACCGACTACAAGCAACAATTCCTCAGCTCACACAATAGGCAGTCAACAACTCAAGACCCTTAGCCTCATGTTCTATTGTCCTCCACACAGCTGGGCAAATCCTCATACCTCAGCTCTGATACCAAATTGAATAAACAAAAAATAGAATGCAACACATCCAGCCACGGTGGGCACACAAGAGAGACAATGCTCTCACAATCTGCTTAATTCATGAAATGATACATACATTTATAGGCTTGGGAAGCCTCAACCAAATCCCTAGAATAGTGGGGCTACCAAACTCTCGTGGACACATAAATACAAGGATGTTACAACAGATAGAGTGAAGACAATAACCAACACTAACTATGAAATCAACAATCCAAACAAGATACTATTTTCTCCATTATTCCAACACGGACATGTTTGAAGGACTTGATTCTTTTGGCAGTCAGCAATTTTGTCACGCATAATTTTCTCATTTTCCTCCAGTATTGGCCATACGGCTGTAAGACTACGGTGAGCAAGAAACCTCAGTTGGTGGAGATTTCCGATGATTGGCCATGGAAACGGTCCTGGAGGCAATTTACTGCCGCTGTTCATTTTCTTTTTCATCCATTGTAATATCCAGTTGAAGAATAAACTTAAAACAATACAGAGGAAGAGGTTGAAACAGCCTACAAAAACCTGGTTTGACATATCTGATTTTGTGTCAGTGGTAAATAGGATAACACGGGGTGGTGACTGATAGGCTCGTGACAGACTCCGAAGCTTGGAGAGGCACCGTCCCCTTAATGAATGCCTTCGGCGTAAATATGAAATATGAGTGGGTAGAACGTTAGGATATTTTTTATATTTTGGTTGACCAAATGATTGGTACTTGGCATGGATGGTACCAATGGCTAAAGAAGTGAACGAAAATTTTAATTTGAAAACATGAAGATATTATAATTATGATAAGAGTTTTTGACCTTCTAAAAAAGAAAAGAAAATGAGATATAAAAGGAAACCATATATTCACAATGTTGTTGTTAGTTCTTCTATGTTACCAATTGTAAATATGATGAATCATTCGCTCACAACAATAATTTCTATGAAATCTTTGTTGACTAGTAAGAACAAAGAAGAATTTCCAAAGCCGTAGGTAGGAAACCCTTTCCCAAATCATACAACTAGTCAATAGACGATTTGGTGAGAACAGTTCTACTCATGTAAATATATGTTGGGTTACAATAATTCATTAGATAATAATGAGAAAGACACCTCCTAGAAAAATCTCAAAATCATGTTTCAACTTAAGCACCTGAATTTTATATGTCCCTTTATATTTTAGATGCAGTATGACAACCTAGTTTCCATGTCTATTTTAAACCTGGTTTCTCTCAATCCATACATATGTTAGGTATGTACATTTTCATAGAGGTTAACAATCTAATCACTATGTGGATGGTATGTCTTGTCCAACAAACAAGGGGTGTCTTACTCCAATTTAGTGTTTGGATAGCTTGTGACCTTAAAAATTATTATTATTATTATTATTATTATTATTATTATATGAGTTTATCTTTTGCACACCATGTCTAAGGATATCACTTAAAACTATGAAAGTATTGCAAAATATTGAAGATTAGTGTATTAATCAATATTCTACTTATATAAGAAATCATGATGCTACCCGAAAACGCAAGTTACTTCATTCTCATATAACAAATAAGTTTATCATTTAGGGCATTGGATGCGAAACTCTAATGCATGGATTTAATGTTTCTCTTATCAAAGGGAGATGTTTTAACATTTTCCAATCTCCACATTTTTTCATACACAAGTTATACATTTTTTATACACAAGTTTACATTTTTTTATACACAATGAGAGAAGAATGGGAGGGCACACATAACCTTGTTCCTCTACTGCCGACTTACACCATCCGATGGCTCTAGTCAAACGATCATGGGGCGAGCTTGTTTAACAGCTTTAGGGGACAACCTTTCACCAAGGGAAAAGCAATCCTATCTAGATTCATCCAACATCCCAACTTGATTGAAAACAATCACGGGATGAACCATGACTCACCTCTTTCATAGCGCTCTCGAAGGATAGTTTATTATGCCGTATGTACTGAGGTTGCTTGGGAGACATGGTCAAAGCTATGGAAGATTATCATTTTCAAGCATTCGAAAGGAAAGACAAAAATTAGTTTGTTAACACATCTTGTACTCGTGTTCTTCATAAATTCTAACACTATAAAGTATAACCCCTTCTTCACCCTGACCTTATTTTCCAATAGCTTCACTACTTTTTAAACTATAAATCCTCCTCTATTAAGTAGCTATTGAATTCATTGCCATATAAACCTTCAACTTAGCTTGTGATGGCCCTGCTTCCTTTACCATTACTCCTTTTACTTGTAGGGGTTCCCCTAACGTTTTCCCTATGAAACATATATTCAAATAGTTTCCACCCTCTTCAACTAGGTAATGGAGTTATCTATCATTGCAAATAACTAATAGGAAAATTAAAGGTCATAGGGTCAACAAATATTTCCAAAGCTTAAGAATGACTACTAGATCCAACTATCAAGGAATTACACTATATATAAACATGCCATGAAAAGGGAAAAAAGATGGAGCATAACATTATAGAAAGGAATTCAAATGCATGATTCATTCTAGAAAAGAATTCAAATGCATGATTCTTTGGGTATTATGGATAATCATATAAGATTCATTCTAGAAAATAATTCAAATGCATGATTCATTCTAGAAAGGAGTTCAAATACATGATTCTTTGGGTACGATGGATAATCATATAAATGAGATAAAGATTGCATCCTCATATAATCATATATTTACTTTTTAAATTTAGAATATTTCATATATAAATTTAGTAATGATATTTTTAAATTTGTTGTATATATATATATATATATTGAAAATTTTAAAAATTATTTTATTATGAGTTAAAATCTTTTATATTTTTATAATAATAAAAAATATTAAATAAAAAAGATTCTTGTCAACAAAATGTAAACATAATATTATTGTGTTAAATTTTGAGGATTAAATAATTTCATCATGAGTTATCTCAACCATAACATTATTCATATGGTAACATGTTTCCATGATGATAGTGATATTCAAGGTTAGAGTGAGTTTGTCAACAAAGTGGTTACATGCCTAAGGTAATAGTGACTTTGTAGGTTGCTTATCGTAAATTTCCTTTTTCATTCATTATGAAGTAAGGAATTTTATAATTCTATGAGAACAAGTCAACTTAAAATATGCTTATCTTAAATTTCCTTAAGGAATTTTATATTTCTGAGACTCACGTCAAACTTAAAATAAGAACGATTTTGTCAACAATGTATAAACATGATATCATATTATTATTGTATTTTTTATCATAATGGGGAAATTTCTTAATAAAAAATTATTTTAATAATAATTTTAATATTTTAGTTTATTGTGTTAAGATTTTTTAATAAAAATATTAATTTAATAATACTTTCACTATTTTAATGTATTGTTTTGACATAAACTTTTTACATTCCAATAAAATAATAAAATTATAATAATTAAATGACTTTGTCAAAAAAAATTATTATATATTTAAATTGAAAATTCGTTTTTTCTTTAATTTTTTTGTACAGTCAAACATAAAATAAGAAGGATTTTGTCGACAAGTATAAATATAATATCATATGACTTTATCAACTAAGTGGTTATATGTTCATATTGTAGATTCGTTTTTATCAACCAAGTGGTTATATGTTCATATTGTAGATTCGTTTTTTCTTCTTTTAAAAGTTAGTACAAATATAATATCATATGACTTTATCAACGAAGTCGTTATATGTTCATATTTTAGATTCGTTTTTCCTTTTCTAAAAATTATTTCGTTATGAAAAATGAATTTTATATTTCTATGATAATAAGAAGGATTTTGCTAATAATTTGTTTGGTACTTATTTAATTAAATTTTATAATTCTCAAGGTTTAATAATCGGCAATGGTTTTATGAAGTGGTTGAAATCCAAAGCAATAATGTTATTGATTTAATATGTGATATCTATTATACAATCAAATAGTTATTTTTGATATCTTAAATGAATATGAGCTTCACTCTTACCATAAGTCTTCAATTCTAAATCTAAATTTTGACAAGCACATAAACTTTATAGAGAATTTTAATAATCAAAAGCTTTTTGATCTTCAATAAAAATAAAAATAATTTTTTATAAAAATAAATAAATAATGAATTAAATCTACTATTGAAAACAATAGTGAAGACTTTGTATGATAAAGAGTTCAAGCATTCTACAAAATCCATTAGGGGTGCTTCTAACAAGTCCTTAAAATTGAACAACATATATAGGTACAAACCCCTAATTAAAAGGCAAAATGTTACTTTATAAATAAGAAACAAGAGAAGCTTCCACACCTATCTAAGCTAGATCCTAAGTAATTTTGGAGGAGAATTATAAGTCATAAAACTAAAGAAATCGATATATTCCCTTGAGAGACTCGAATCCCTACCTTAAAAACATTTATGAACCCCCTGATCTCATGGACAACATTCATACCCTTTCTACAGAGGATGAAGTTTTCTCTGTAGAAGATGTAGAATTTGGATTTAAACAACTCCCTAAAGGGAAAACAAAGGACATTAAAGGATACTAAATAGAAATCTTAAAAATTGGTGTGTCTATCCTACTCCCTCATGTCCACAAGCTCTTCAACGTAAACGAGTAGAATTTGGCAAATAAATGACTAGGTGACCAAAAAGTTAGTCACGAGAGTGTTTTTAAGCTAAATACTACTAAATTTGAGCAACACAACTAAAAATGACTAAATTAAATGACTTGGTCATAGGATAAAAAAACACAACTAGATAATAAATGACAACTAAAAATGACTAATTTAGTTGAGAGACAAGAAGGGGGTGGTGGGAGAGGTATATACTATTATATTATATATATGTTAATATATACTATTCTATATTAATAGATATATAGATATCATGTTTTTAATATATAAAAATATTGCAGTGAAACATTATTATAATATAATAATATTAATAATTTTAAAATATCAAATTTATATGGACGGAAAAGAAATTAGGGAAAATTTTGCAACAGAGAGAGACTAAGATTAGATGAGCCTCCTATTCAATAAGCCTACTAGTTACAATGCATTCCTTATTAGAATCATTTTCATTTTGAGTGAGTCTTGCCCACTTTCATTTGATCCATTTTCCAGTTAATTAAAAATTCCAAGTGCAACAAAGGAGAAAACATAGTTCAAGCCTAGAGTACCAAGTAACTAGAATTAGCTTTGGAGATAGAGATAGCAAGGAGGAGACATTTCCTATGGCTGAACTTGCTCAAGAAGAATCCATAGAGGAAGTATTTATGGGCCCTGATATGACTAGTGTCGATTATTGTTCTGATTTCCATTACGAGATACACAAAGAAATCTTGAAGGATAGTGTTTGGATTAAAACATACCAACAATGGGGAAAATAGAAGATGTATAATAGGAAGATAGGTATAACAACCAAAATTGATATTGCAGTGAATATATGAATAATCCAAAGGAAATTATTTTGGATATTATTGTGAAATATTTTGACAAAGAGGGTTTGGATTGTATCATTGTAGGGCACATGGATATTATGTTGCTACTCTACATTAGTTGATAGTTTTGATTCATTCCAGGAGTTGTAAGGAAGCCCAGATCCTGAGCATTATATCCCTCATTTCTCAATGATATGAACACTCACTATTTGACTCTCTTCCTTCAAATCCTCAAAGCATTGCAAATGTCGATAAGGGTTTTAAACGATGAAAGAGTTGTCTTGAATGATGAAGTTGGTGAGGATCAAGGAGGATTAGGTTGTTTTTGTTTCAGAGTTGTCAGAGTTAGTTGTTAAGGAGCATTTGGATTTTGTAGTAACTTAGTTTGGAGGACCATTTCTCATCGATACGCTTAGGGAAAATGAATTATTGTGCAAATTCGATTGTTATTAATGAAATAGATTAAGGGTTGGTCTTTCCCATTTTCATTTGATTCATTTTCTAGTGAATTGAAACAATGGAGTTTCGTTCTCGGAGAAGCACTAACCTCATCCACTAGAGATTATGTGACCCTCACATGCACTTCACACGGATCACAGTTTATTGCACATAGCTTGATTTTGGTGAGTTGTATATTAACATTGATAAACTATGTTGTCCTACTAATGATAATATTAACATTGACATAAAGTAACATACTATTAATATGTGTCTTTGGCTATAGATTACTTGAGCTGATTTCCATACAGGTTTATCTTAAGGTACACCAAAGTTTTGACTAATGGACTACTATAGCTACAAGATGCTAGATTTTAATTAATGGGTTATTATGGTCACAAGATTATAGTTTTTAACTAATGGGCTAATTGTTCCAGGATACTATAGAAGTTATCAACCAAATTTAGTGGGGTGTTTGGATGCAATTTGTACAATTCCATAGGTTATTGTGACTGGTAGGATGCCATGTGTGGGACCTTGATGTCATGGTTATCTCAATTCTTATGCTAGAATATGGGTGCTTAATAAGTGGATAGTGTGTCAATTGCCTTTGAAATTGACCGTATCAAATTCAAATGTCTTAGATATAGGCACTCATGATGTGAGATAGGACACTTGTGGATAAGGCACTCATGATGTCTTAGATGCGTAGAAGCCCTTAGAACCAACTCAAGGAAAAATATACAATGTGCAGAGAAATTGAATATCTACAAATGGAGGAGGCATTTAGTTGGATTTTCCTAGACAATCTATTAAGTTGGGCATCGCAACTAATGTACCCTTTTCCTAGAGACTTATATGATCTTCTAATTAAAATATAGTCTTTTTTAGTTTCAATATCATCCTCTTAATCTCCCATTGATGCTTACCAAGTTGTGATCAGTTACAGTGCATTGAGCTAGCAAAAGTCAGAATCAGTTGCGCCAAACAAAAACAACTGGAAGCTACACACTAGTAACAACTTCCAGTTTTGGATACTCTAGCCTATATAAGGCTCACTTTTGTAAAGTATTAGGATTCTACAATGTTATGGTTGTTGTTCTGAGGTTAGTGTTAGTGTTGTTTTGTTAAGTCTTATGGTTATAATCAGTCAGATAGTTCTATAATACTGGGATTCTGAGATGCAATATATGTTTTACTTATACTAATGTTACATCCTTGTGATTATAATGAGCAGTTTTGATGTAATTATATGTTCATAATGAATCTAAGGGATATGATGTATGGAAATATATAAGTTGTTGAGTTGAGTTCTACTCTTTAGTACGATGATACCATATTTTTTCTAAGTAATAGAATGCAGTTCCTATTTTCGTGTATATTCTGCACACTATATCTATGGATAATTGTCTACAGAATGTGTATGAAATGAATGGCAGTGTGATAAAGATATGATAAACGAGTAGAGTAGAGTTGTGAGAATGATGAATGAGAAAATCCTAGTCCCTCTTGCGCATCCCTGATTCAAGTCTCTATGTAATTCCTTCACGCATCTTGAGTGAGACCGTCCTCTATTCACATCGCATTGAAAGATGCCAATGCTGATAGGGTTCTTGTTGGTCACATAAGTCAAACCCTGGGTCTGACAGAATGCAACTAACAATGGTTTTGTTGCCGAGACCTGACAAGGATTGTGTTAAGAGGATGAAGCGATGAGGTGGAATCTTAACAAAGTCGATATTGAACCATGGATAGAGAGAAAGGAGGACGAATTTGTGTCAAATGAGACTAAAGAACTACAGATTTCACCCCAAGACTAGAAGGACATGTACATTTACTTTGATCTGCATGAAATTTTCTTTTTCGAGTTTCCTATTTTGTTGTATGAATGGGCAAAGAGGCAGTTTGAGATAAATATTGCTTGGATCACACCTTGGCCAGTAGTCTGGACCAAGGAAAAGATTCAAGAACTGAAAGAGTTGAACAATACTAGGTTGAGCGTTGTTGATTTTTGGTTCTTGCATGTGAAAGAAGGATATATCATAGAATTTGCAACGGGATTAAGCAAATCATATAGCTGCGCGAAAGAAATATTTCAGGAAGTTCCAAGAAAGAGGTTCTTGAATCTTGAAGCTAATTCTATTGTGGATAAATATGTTGTTCATGGATAACGAGATAATGATAATGAAACTCGATAGTATGGAAACATAAGCCCTGCACTGTGGGGGTGGGGCATGAGGGAGCAGGATAATTTCTAGGTGCACTATGGATCCAGAAGATCAAAGGCTACAAAGGGAGAAAATACACGAAAAGTGAGTAGAGATAAGACAACCGGTTAGAAGGAGGAAACAAGAAAAGCAATTGAAGGGAGAAGATAAGTCAGATCAGAGAGGAATGAAGAATGGGAAAAATGGGAAAGTCAAAGAGAATGTGTAGAAGGTACCTTTCTGGTGGAAGGGTGTGTTGAGTCTAGGAAAGAAGAGTGGTCTAAGTATGAGAGACCTCCCAAGAGGTGTGAAATAGAAGAAAGTGATATATCTGACAATAATAATGATATCGCACCCCTAAGAAGGAAGGAAGAAACAAGAATATGAAGAAGAAGAAGAAGTGCATACGAATGGAGAGTTATGGATAATTAAAAGAGATACTACACAACTAGATATGAGCTCCCCTAGACCCAAGATTGTCAGAAGATGCATGACAGGAGGTACCCTGCCCTTTGGCCAAACCGCTCAACATTCTTTATCAAATCAAGAACATCAATTATTAATTGAATTTTTGCGGGAAGAAAGACCAAAAGATGAACCCGATTCAAGATAATTTCAAGTTGGTCTTACTCAGGGGATTAACCCAGATGTATAGATTTCAAGAATCAGGAGTGTTATTATGAGTCCACCAATTGCGAGTAGGCACACTATTCCACCGATACCTACAAGGATGGTGATGACATCAGATTCTACTCTGTGATTACCTAAGTTCGATGGGATGGGAAAATATGATGCACAGCAACATTGGTTTACCTGTGAAGCAATTTGGGATGTAAAGAACAACATTACAAATGAAGTAGCTAAGAGTGCGCAGTTGGAGACCACATTTAGGGACAGATCTCTGACGTGGTACATGAAGTATAAGACTACAACCATCATAGGTTATATCCACTCATTGGATACAATTAAAACTTATATTCTAAAATAATTTCAGAATTCGATGTCTGAATTGCAGTGTATCACCAAGATTAAGGAAATTAAGCAAAGAGTGGGTGATACTGTTTGGGACTACGACCAACAATTTAAGATCTTGTTGAACAGACTAAGATTGTAGATACTGAATGTGTAGCACCATGAATGGTTCATCGTGGGGTTTCTACCACACATCATAATTTCTCTCATGTAACAGAAGGTGAACAATTAGTCAGATTCCATGGATATTTCTATCAGGTTGGAAGTGACTCCTAAAGGATAGGCATCGCTGGGAATGGTGTAGGTTTAGACCCATCTTGCTACACTGACTGAACAACTACAACACCTATCTATTGGTAAGATAGTCAGAGAAATCATATGGTGTAGCTTCTATAGAATTTAGGAACATCACTGGAATGAATGCCCAACGCTGAAAAATTATCTAGGTACCGGTGCGCCTAGTCCTTTTCTAGTAGCACCTAAGTCTGATTGGTGCCATATTTGTAGAGCTTGGGTCCATGCGCCTCCCAACTATCTCATGTTGTAGAAGTACCAGAGCTCTACACATGCACAATTCTATGAGTTTTTCAAGTCCATTGGAAATGATGTGAACAACTATCATGCTCTACAACTAATTAATGATAACATAGTGGATGTCTACTGGGTACAAGGTATAGAAGAAAATAGACCACCTAATCCAGGAGGACAGTAGGGAACAGTGCGCGGTGGGTTTTTAGGTCGCAGAAGAGGCTATGGTGGTAGCAGAAGACAAGTAATTTGTTTCAAATATGGAGAACCAGGCCATTTGGAGAGATATTGTACTAAGACACAGGATTTGTGCACATATTACCATAGTATGAAATATGTGATAGAGGAGTGCTCAAACCTAGTCAATAAATGGGAAGAGAAGAAAGGGCGTTACAACCTTGTCATGATGGAACTAAGGAAACAAAATAATGGGAAGGGTATAGCGTAGGTAAACATAGTGACTAGAGGAGGTGCTCGGATGGGTGAGGATATTCTTGGATATTGCAGTGTAGGAGTACCATTGGAGCATAGGGTAAAGAAAGATCCATGGCCTCTATCTAGGTTTCAAGATAAGGAAAAACTATGGATCTTGCGCAAGGTGCAGAACGCAGTTGAAGAAGCTGCATAATGAGAAGATGAAATACACAGTGCTGTTCAGGATTTCTACCCTATAGCGAGGAGAGGGACACTACCAACTTCTGGGGTGACAAGTAAATACATTGATCATATCACATAGGATTCTACAAAAGGAAAGAGATCAAGGTTCTTGAAGACATACCTTATTAATGACATTCGATCCTAGCTTTCGCTTGCTCCTTCGATCGATCCTCCACTTGATCTTCCGCTAGATGAACCTACGATACAAAAGATACCTTCCTCAGCGTATCTTGACTAATATAACAATGATGAAATTGAAATGCAATTTAAACATCAAATACAATCAAGCATTTAATCCAAACAGATATGCAATCCATTAGACATTTGATTGGGACGAGAAGGGTATTTCAACCTTTATTGTCAAAAGCAAATAATCAGTACAATTATACCTGATCATTCAGAGTGCTTGTGCAACCGAATCCTGGGCTCCTGATCTTCACACCAAATTTGGAATTCCTCCAGCATAACAACCCTTAATGCATCGTTTCTCCTCCTCTCTCTCATCTATCCCCCTTGTATGTATGGGACAAGATAGGCAGTTTGGATCGAGAGGTCGTTTGATTGGGAAGTTGGGGAAGTTGCAAACCAACTTCAGCTAATCCCAATTCGTCAAATTAATATACTTTTGATTACATTTTAAGATGTGCGCGATTTTTTCACAGTAGAGTAGCGCACAATATGCAACTTCAGTGCTTTACAACCAGTGTTTGCAACTATTTTTGAGGTGTGCGCTAGTTTTCTTAAGTAGAGTAGGGCATACTAGCAGGTGTGTGCTACTATTATGCATGTAGAGTAGGTCACACTTCAAGAAATGCGCTACTATCATGCCTGTAGAGTAACGCACATGTGAAAATGTAGGTTAAAACGGGGTTTTGTCAGCTGCTGAGGGGTAAACCAAGTCCATGCATCATCTAGGGCAATCTAGCTCTTCAATCCAAGTTGTCCTTTTGTGTGATCAACAGCTTAATGTGATCATGGACGGAGAAGTGCATATTTTACCTATAACAAATGCCCCCTAATGTGTGAGGTAAGAGGGAAATGATGGCCGAAATACATTATAATTCCAAGTCAGCGGAGGAGCAAGAAACCACAGAACCAAGTCACAAAAGTACCTGAAATAAAGATCAAGGTCAGTGAGCAATTACAATCTTGACATCATATATATGTGTAGCATGATACAACAAAATATCCAATATATATCTAGGAGATGTATATATAGCATAGCCACTAAAATACAAGCGTGGATCCATGTCAGAATGAGGGATCACAGCCATAACAACAAACTGGATCTTTGTCTCATGGAGAGCCAAAATGAGTGAGGCTCAGTCTTGCGCAGCTTGGGTGATAACATAATGAGGTAATGCTATGAAAATCCCAAGGTATTCATCCAAACAACCCAAGGTACAAACCCTAACCATGTGAATAAATGATCTGAAGTCGAACATGGGGGGAATCGTTTGATTACCGGTCATTGATGTATACCGTTAATAAACGCGAGGGCTTCCACTGATAATGATAATGGGGCCCAAGGTACCTAGCACGATCCAAGAAGTGTGAATAAGAGAACATGAAGTCGAACACCTAAGGAACCAGTCGAATAAAAGACATTGATGTACTCTCATTATTTGACGACGAGGGAAACTACCACTGATAACTGCAATCCCCAAGGTACTAACCAAAACTCTAAAATTCATTCCTAGAGCAAAATGAGTTGATGTCGGTGGGAAAAAGTCCATTGGAAGGGAGGCCTTAAGGCATCCTCCATCATCCAACACGAGGAACACTCAAATGGTATGAGCTGATGTGGAGTAGTACAAGTAACAAGAATGACACTAGGAAGGCCGACACATGAGGTCAAGATAAACTGCAAAATGGCTGACACAGGCTGTATCCTTGAACAATAAGCACGACACAAAGTGACTTAGGTAGTTTTCAACATGACGGGAAAGTGATATATGTCTGCAATGTAGGAGACATTAGCAGACCCTCCATATGTTTAGAAGAATAACCAACTAGGGGAGTAGACAACTCGGAGATCAGGTTCACCCTAAGGTCAAAAACTAAACCCAACTGAAATGATAGACTCAAATAGGTGTTGTGTTCAAGGATAGGACTGACTGAACTGCCTTTGAAAATGCAAGATGTGATATACCCTTCTTATCCCTTATTCTTTTTAGATAAAAGAAAACCTTTCTTGTTGTTTTAATGAGTCCAAGAAAGAACGAAAACTCAATAGATCCAACCATGTAAAGAGTTTAACGAGCCCATGGGAGGAAGACTCGGGACCTTCTTCATTGTTTACAGAGTTCGAAGAAGAGATAGAAGAATACTCTATAATACTGATCTCTGGATTTTAATATCGAGCCGAGATATGTTCTTGCTCGTCGGTGTTTTCAATTTTAAGGAGTCTGGAAAACTTAAACAGTAACTCCATACACCTACTCATGGATTTTAATATCGAGCCCAAGTAGGTTAATGCTCGTCGGTGTTTTCCTATTTATAGAGTCTGAAAAACTTAAACAATCCTCTATACACCCTCTCGTGGACTTCACATCGAGCCCAAGTAGGTGAGTACTCGCTTGGTGTTTTCATGTTTCGAGAGCCTGAAAACCCTAAAGAAGGCTCCAAAAGGTCCTTTTTCGTAAAGTTAGTCTCCTCCCCCAAACAAGTGTAAAACAATGGAAGAAGAACTCTTCTAGCCACAAATGACTAGAGTATTCCTTTTTCGTAAGTAATCCGCAAAAGTCCGGAAAAGGGGTAAACTTATACCTAAGCGGATGTCGCTTCAAATCCTTTAACGGGTCTAAAATGACAACTATACTCGGCAATCTTGTCATATTTAAAGAGTCTAACAAGAGCTTAGAGATAACTCCATAAGAATCTTTTTCGTAAAATTTTAATGAGCCCGAAAAAGTAAACTTGTGGCCTCCTTACTGTTTTTAACGAGCTCAAAGGAGAGATGGAAGAATGCTCATAACTTCCTTACTGTTTTTAACGAGCTCGAAGTGAAGGTGGAAGAATGCTCGAAGCTTCCTTACTGTTTTTAATGAGCTCGAAGGGAAGGTGGAAGACTGCTCATACCTTCCTTACTGTTTTTAACGAGCTCGAAGGAAAGGTGGAAGATTGCTCGAAACTCCATCAAGTAGGGTCAATGCCTAGAATTTCCTCATGAGATCGGGCAAAGATGTCACGGAAATCATTAAACAGATTGGTGTACGGAATGATCTCATCAAGATAATAGTCCGCTCCAATAAAGATATGTTCTGTGACCCCAGGTTCAGTGGGAATGTTGATGGGGATGGTTCTCACTGTACTCGTCCTATTCCCTTCAGCAAAAACAGCTTGTGAAGTGGAAAGGACATAGGACCAATCAACATTCTCACTAGGTCTCGAAGGGAACTCACCTCTCTCTATCAAGTTTAGAATAGGAAGTAAATAGGTCCTGGGGTGTAAATGTTCCCAAGGGCGTCTTAGGCCTATCATGGCTTCAAAAAATGTTTTGTCGGAAGGAAAAACCGTGTCTAAACTAGTAGGAGAGAGGGTAGAGTCCGTTGACCGTGCAGGAGCATAGTCCATATCCAACACAGCAGAGACTGGCGGAGTCACGATATGTTCCGTTGCATCATGTTGTGCTTCCATGTGTGCTACTTCTGCAATGGATAAGGGCACTGATGGTTCTGATACAATAGGAAGGATCCACGGAACATTCCTTAAACTGACCGTGAAAGGTTCAGTAGATGTACCTTCATCAAAACGTATGAAAAGAACGAGAGCGGGTAGGTCAAAAGTGCCCATTAATGACCCATAGAGTCCTACTCCTAAACACTCACTTGTTGGGGCAGATTGATCAACCAAAGGAACTGTGGATTTAGATGAAGTCTAGTTCTTTTGCCAAGAGAACGAAAGTTGATCGACCGTGACGATCTTTCCTTCATGGGGGAACATTACAACTCGAAAAACTGCTGATGCAATAGCTTGCATGGCATATGTCCAACTCCTGCCTAACAACATATTATAGTCAAGTGGAGCGTCCATAACTTCAATCTCCACAACAACTATCTTATCGGCAAGTGTGACGTCAAATGATGGCAAGACTCTGTGTGGACGGAAGGTTCTGCCATCAAATGCAGTAAGTAGTGTCTTAGAGGGGGCCAACTCAAGAGAACCCAAGGCTTTCCAACAAGAAATTGACATTACGCACATAGACATGCCCTCATCTACGACAGCTCGTCCAATGGTCATAGGACCATGAACTACCTCTATCTGAAGAGCGACGTGGTACGACAACCGTTACTTGATATCAGACATATCAAAACGCGCAGTCATGTTGGATGATTCCATACTTCCAATCGCTGCCAGAAGTGCATTTCGTTGTAATGGACAATTTTGCAAAACTTATAAGGTGGACATGGCACAATGGGTCTGGACTAAGTCTTCAACCACATTTTAGTTGGTAGCAGCCCGTGTGTTGGGATTGTACGAAGTCCGTTTCAAGACACCTTTCAGGATCTTGGGCAGTGAATCCACAGGTATGTGGAGAGGATTGGAAGATTCAGGAATATCTTTATCCTTATTCTACGAATCTGGGGTATAATTTCTTGCCCGCATTTGTAAAAGAGCATTCGAGTTAACCATATTAATAAAAGTTTGATCAACTGAAACATGGGTGGTGCCCCCAACATTGGAGGTGCCAGAAGCGGAGCCCTGCCCTTTGGGAAATGGATCTTTAAGGATGGCAGGTTTCTTTTCTTGAAGCAGCTTTTGGGCTTCTTCGATTGGAGGGCATTGGTGAGTGAGGTGGTCCTGCTTGCAAAGCTTGCAAGGGAACTTAACCTTCTTCTTTTCTCTGTTACCCTCCTCGGCATTTTCTTTGTTTTGGGGATTTTGTTGGTTCCCCTCTCCTTTCTTGCCCTTCTTTTTGTTGTTGGACTGCCGAGGACCCTTTTGATTAGTCTGAACCTACTGTACAAATTCAGTAGTAGAAGGAGAGGTTGTGATGGGAGTCACTTCTGTAGTTGATTGTTTGACCGATAAGGCATGAACCTGTTTAGTCAATGCTTCGAAAGCTACATAATCAACTGAACCTACTATGCCGTCTACATGTGGTCCAGGTTTTGGTCTACCTAGATCAATGTTTGATCATGGTGCATCAGGTATAATCTCATAAAGGAGCCCAGACTGAGCATAAACCAAGTCTAGTTACTGGGTCCTTAAAATGGCTTCTTCTTCCGATGACACCCTAGAAGTAGCTACTTCCTTAGAAACGTAAGGAAGGAGTGACTTCAGATACCACTCTAATAAGAACTCTAGGGGGATATTGGCCTTAATGAGCGTCTTCCATCTTTTCCACTCCTAAATATGATCAGATTAATGGGTGGCTTTGTTTTGTCTAAAGGTAGACAAAAGATCTGTCTTGACATCGTACCGAACAAGAAGCTGGAAGTGGTTCAGAAAGACTATGGTGAGATCCCGAAAGTTAAAAAAGGTGGCTGCAGGTAACTCAATGTACCATTTAGCTGCAGCACAGGTCAAGGTTCTTTGAAAAAGTCTCAACCTAACGGAATCTTCGTTCAACGAGTTCGAAGAACACCAGAGATGAAAAGTGGTAACATGATCACTAGGATCCTCCCAGTTTTACCTTCGAATTTTGGAATGTCCGAAGGTAGCTTAGTGGGAACTGGTGGCCACGTAACGTTATGGCACACCGGATCATTCGTTAACTTGGAAAGATCTGGAAAATTAAGAGTTGCTAGAAATGGTAAACGAGGTCTAGAAGATGGAATTTGATAAGATGGAGTCATGAAGGGGGAACCTCCCATAGTTTGACCCATAAACTGTTGGTTAGGGTTGCCCCTAGCCATTTGCTGGTAGGGGTTGCCCCTAGCCATCTGCAAGTAGGGATTTCCCCCAGCCATCTACTGGTAGGGGTTTCCCCCAGCCATCTGTTGTTGTGTGAAAGTGTTGTTGAAATTCCCCCACCCAAATGAAATTGGGTTGGTACCCTGTGCGTTTTTCCACTGTGGCTGGGTGTTAGCCCCACCAATTGTTGGTTAAAGATATTACCCCCTCCCACAGAAAACAAAGAAAAAGAGATATTTCCTGTAGGTATATTACTTTGATTCATATTATGACCCGCAATGGTGTTAAAACCAGGGGTAGTCAAGGTGGACGGTGCAGTCATGGTACTCATGACAGGCATAGTTGCAGAGGGATTTGGCCCAACATTGGGTGTGGAAATCCAAGCACTAGGTATATTGTATGACTGTTGAGTCACAGGAGGTTGAGTGAAATTCACTGCATTGTTGGGTCCAAAAGTAGGGGTGGAAAATGAGGCAGATGTCAAAGTTGTTGAGCTTGGCATGCCTAACGTACCAGCGTTAAAACTGAAGGACGGAGTTGAAGTAGAAGCTGTCTGCGATGAACTTGGTGTAGCAGTGGAAGAAGGATTCACAATCCTTGTATTCATACCCATTGTGGGAGTTTGTGGAACTCTCTGCTCGTCTCCTGGGTTAGTTATAATAAGACCAGGTGTGAAAAGATATGCACTATACTCGGGTTGCTGAAAACCTATAGGTACCAGAAGCGGATCGTTAGGTCCGGTAAGAGGAGGATTGAAAGGAGTGTTAAACTCACCAAAAGTAATATCCTCAACCTCGACAGTATTAAGAACTTGTCGATCTAGGGTTCTGGGTTGTGGTTCACCAGGAACCTCTATTTCACCAATAAGTTCAAAAAGACCACTGGAGTCTGTCCTTCGTTGTCGTGGTGGCGGTATGTAATATCCTGGAAAAGATCTTACCCAGATATTAACTCCACTTTAAAACTTTTACAACTTTTACTAGTGAAATTTTGTGGCAAATCCTTTGAACCGGACAGGAGGTAAGTGAGGGGTACTGGGGTGCATACTGAGGATGGTGGGATGAAAGTTTGATTTTGGAATTTATATGGGATTAGGTGCAGCAGTAGAAAAATATGTTTTTAGCAGGAGTCCTTGGCACAAGGTACTAGAGCCATTCACTTTTCAGCAATAGAATGAATCTATTGCCTACTTCGAGGCTTCCTGGGCTTCTAGCATATGCCAACAAGACTGGGTAAGGGTTAAAGGTGTTTAGGACAGAGATATATCATTCATACAACTCATATGGAATGCTGGAATAAAGACTGGATTGACTTGGAAAGGTTTGGAACAATTTGGGGATTATTTGCAGATGGTGGACAATTGAGCTAGTCACAATACAGGCTTTCCAAAACGAAGTTAAAAGCATTCAAATTCTTATTAAAGGGAATTATATGGATATTATATTGAACTAAAAACCTCCTCCAACTGATAGAATGCAAAATGGATCCTCAGAAAAGATTCAGCAGCAAATATGGTGAAACTAGTCTAGATTAAGCACCAAACTAGCTAGTCTTGCATTTTAATCGTTTAAACTGCTCCAATAAGTGATAAAATCTGCTATGAAATTAAATAATGATCTGATATAACATATTGAACATATGCAGGTCGAAAATAATATATCAGAATCCTTCTTTTATTGATTTAAATGTCTCCCAACACAACAGTGCCTCACAGGCTAAATATTCATTACATTTGATGGAGAATGAAGAGCAGAAATAGAATATTAATGTGGATCTGCTATGGTGATAGGATCAGGCCATCTACAGGTCATATGACTGTAAATGGCTGCTTACTGAGATTCTGAACTTGTCTGGAGCACATTCACTAGGTCAACCCTCTCCTTCAGGGAAAACTCCTCTAGATTTAGTTGTGAATGGAGAACGAGTCAGAAGAGAAGTATGGATCTGATCTGAAGCTGGTTACTGATCTTGAACACCTTTGATGTCTGCAACAATGGATGCACCAACTCTCCTTCATCCCCTGGGTGCACTCCCAAGTTCTATCTTCTTCAATGGATGGATCTTCACCAAAACTAGTTGGAGAATCACTGTTGGAGGAACCTGTTCTTTCGAATGACTGTAGATCTTCAATGGAGACTGGAATCATATGTTACTGGCTGCAATATCTTGACATAGACCTACACAACACTCTCTAGAAACTAAGGGCCTTGGGGCACATCACCCAAGAAGCACAACTGAGGCACATCACTCAACTAGAGAAGTATGAGAGCTCTCATGAGAAAACATAAATGATCAAAAAGTTCTTTCCTGAAGTTAGAATCATGCTTAAATAGATGATTAACTTGCTTGGAAATCCAAACCACATGTGTGGGTGAGGTAGGGATAATCCTCTCTGAGATTGGCAAGTTTTGTGCTTTCTCCACTTTCTTTCCTCAACTTCCTTCAGTCAGAATTGGCAAGTGCGCCCTAGCTGCTTTGCTGGATGTTGCTAATTATTTTCTGAATGCTTTTCCTAATTCTTTCCATTCCATTCACTTTCTACTTTTATGCTTTTTCCAACTTTTTTCCTGCTTTTGCCAGTTTCTAATTCCATTCTGACTCTCTTTCCTTTCTGGAATATCCTCCACTTAGGCAAGGTTATCCTCTTATCACCAATTCGACCTCCTAGCCTTCATTATCCACTTGGCAACATTTTATTAGTATTTAAATAATAAAAACACCAAAATACTTCTCAATATTAATTCCAGCTTCATAATTAATTAAACAACTCAATAATCAATTATTTCCTAAGGTGTACTTGCCCAAAATATCCCCATGAATTAAATACTCAATTAATAGTGAACTTAGAACCCTAGGGATAGGAAGATCCAAGTGGTGACCAAGGTCACTAGGGGGGGGACATGACATTCCTCCCTTCCCAAGACTACTTGTCCTCAAGCAGTTTCAAACTAGGATGCTGCAGAATCTATTCATCCTCCCAAGTGGCATCCTCACTAGGCAGACCTTTCCATTGTACCAGATATTCTTTAATAATTCGGCTTCTTAGCTTCCTCTCCCTGGTCTGCAAGATGTCTTCAGGCTCTAGTACCAGATGTCCTTCATCATCAAGGGGGGGCAGTATTTATGAAACCTTAACTTGTTGGCCCACTGCCTTCTTCAAACAGGATACATGAAAGACATTGTGTATTTTTCTTTCTGCTGGCAAATCTAACTCATAGGCTACTTCACCCACTTTCCTTGTTATTTTGTAGGGCCCATAAAACCTTGGCAATAATTTTTCAACCCCCTTTGTCTTAAAAGCAGTTTGCCTCTATGGATGCAATCTCAAATAAACCAAGTCTCCTTCCTAGAAAATTTGATCTGTTCTGTTCTTATTTGCATTAATTTTCTACTAATTTTGTGCAACTTGTAAATTTTCTTTCAGTGCTCTGAGGATGTCCTGGCCTTCTTGCAGCCAATCTTTTTCCTTTTGTGCCTTGCAGTTTCCAAAAACCAGATCTGCAAAAGTAGCAGACTCATACCCATACAAAGCTTTGAATGGGGTCATTCCAATGGACATGTGGAAGGTGGTGTTATAACAGAATTCCCCCAGATGCAACCAGTTGACCCAAGCCTTCTACTGCCCTGTAACATAGTTCCTGAGATACCCCTCTAGCCATTGGTTAACTCTTTCAGTTTGCCCATCTGTCTGGGGATGGTAGCTGGTACTGAGGTTTAGATTATGATTATTATTTTTGGTAGCCCATGCAATCTAAATACTTCCCTAAAAAGAGTGCAACAACTTGACTAGCAGAAATAGTAGATGTGACAGCAAAAAAATGGGCAAATTTGGTTAGTCTGTCAACTACTACAAAAATACTGTCTTTACCCTGGGATTTGGGCAAACCTGTGATGAAATCCATTGATATGCTCTCCCATTTCTGTCTAGGTATTGACAAAGGTTGTAGGAGACCTACAGGACGAGTGTGCTCCACCTTGTTCTGCTGGCATGCAGGACACTCACTAACATGTCTTAGAACATCCTCCTTATGTCCCTTCCAGGTGAATCTTTCTCTCAACTTCTGGTAAGTTTTGAAAATACCAGGATGGCTTGCTACCGGAGCATTGTGGGTAGCCATCAAAATCTGCTCCTTCAACTTAGATTCAGGAGTTAAAAAAAATTATGTTCTTATAATAGATGACATCATTGATGACCTGGTAATGATCCTCATGATTTTCTCTATCTAACAATTCACTAGCAAATTGATTTTCTGCATATTCTTTAATTAGTTGTGCCTTCCAGTTGGTAGGCACTTGCAGCAAGGAAAAAACAGGCTTCCTAGAAAGGGCATCAACAACTACATTTAGCTTACCTTTCTTATATTCAATATCAAAATCATAAGATTGAATTTTGCTTACCCACTTTTGCTGCCTGTCATTCAACTCTTTCTAAGTTAGGAAATGCCTCAAACTATTGTGGTATGTTTTAACTATGAATTTACCTCCCACCAGGTACTGCCTGAATTTTTCCAATACATGCATGATGGCTAACATCTCCTTGTCATAGATCAAATACATCCTCTCATGGGGTTGCAACTTTCTGCTCTCATAGGCAATCGGGTGTCTATTTTGCATCAAAACTACTCCTATGCCTTCACCCGAGGCATCACACTCCAAAACAAAAGGCTGGCTGAAATCTGGGAGTGCAAAGACTGGGCAGCTGCTCATGACTTCTTTCATTTTATTGAAGGCTTTTTCAGCCTCCTCATTCCAGCAGAAAGCTCCCTTCTTAGTAAGGTCTGTCAAGGGAGAAGTGAGTTTGGAGAAGCCCTTCACAAATTTCCTGTAATATGTGCATAAGCCTATGAACCCTCTTAGAGCAGTTATATTCTTTGGGCTGGGCCAATCTAAGATGGCTTGGATCTTCTCCAAGTGTACCTTAACTCCTTCTTGCCCAATGATGTGGCCAAGATAGAGGAGTTCCTTCATACCAAACTCACACTTCGGCAGTTTGGCATAAAAGGATTGTTCTACAAGTAGAGTTAGTACACTATCCAAATGCTGCAAATGATCTTCCCATGTCTTACTATAAATCAGAATGTCATAAAAAAAAACAAGTACAAACTTACGGAGTTGTTTGCTGAAGATTCTGTTCATGCAAGATTGAAAGGTTGCTAGTGCATTTGTTAAGCCAAAAGGCATGACCAAAAATTCAAAATGCCCAAAATGGCACCTAAATGCAGTTTTCTGCACATCTTCACTTTTCATTCTGATTTGGTGGTAACCAGAACGAAGGTCAATCTTAGAAAAATACTTGGCTCCATGCAGCTCATCAATCCTTGGAATAGGATATCTTTTTTTGATGGTTTTCTTATTTAAAGCTCTGTAATCAATGCACATGCGCATTGTTCCATCCTTCTTTTTGACCAAAACCACCGATGAAGCAAAGGGGCTTGAGCTTGGTCTTATGAACCCCATTTCCAGCAGCTCTTTGATGGTCTTTTCTATTTCATCTTTGAACCTCTTGGGGTGTTTGTAGGGGTGGGTTTTTATGGGACAAGTACCAGGTTCCAGCTCTATCTAATGTTCAGTACTCCTACAGGAGGCCTACCATGTGGCAGATCCTCAAACACTTTTTTGTGTTTTTGCAGCAGTTTTTGGATATCTTCAGGATGTTGTGACACATCAATGGTGGTTCCTTTGGTAGATATAAAACATTCAGCAGCCCACTCCATGTCTCCATGCCTCAAAACAGATCTCATACTATGTGCAGAAATCACTGGTTTTGGGTAGGTGTTAACACCCCTCAAAACCACTTGCTTACCCTCATTATCTTTAAAGCACATTTGGGGAATCCTATAATTTACCACATGCTCCCCAAGTGAAAACAACCATTGTACTCCCAACGCAATATTAGTATCAGCAGCATCAACAATGTAAAAACTATCAGTTACAGTATGGTCTCCAATAGCTACCTGTAGCTTGGGAATCCATCTGTTGCACTGCATAGTGTTGTTCCTGCCAGGAATAATAACTGTGAAACCCCCAAATTTTTCAGTTTGGAGTTTTCTTCTCTCCACCATGGCTGCATCAATGAAATTATGTGTGGCACCCCCATCGACCAGCGCTGAAACTTTCTGCCCTTGCACTACTCCTTTAAATCTCATAGTGTGGTAGCGAGGAACTCCACTCAAAACTACAAATTTTGCTTCTGTTTGTGTTGGTTCCTCTTCTTCTACTATATTATACCCTTCTTCTGCTGGTTCTTCCACTTGTGCTTCTGCACTCATTTCCTCCTCATCACTTTCAGAAAATACTTCTATGTAGTGAGCTTTTTGTTTTGCACATTTGTGCCCCGGAACCCATGGTTTTTGGTAGGAAAAACACAGTTTTTTCCTCCTTAACTCATCCTGATCTCGGAATGAGTATTCTTTCTTATTTGGGGAAGAATTATTTCTGAATGGTGGCTTTGAATCCTAAAATTTTGCAGGTGGGTTAAACTTAGGTGGGAATCTGGTTCTTGGGATTGCATCTTGCAGATCCCTTGTTCTGCTCATAGCTTCTTGCAGGGTGACTGGTCAATAGGCTTTAACCAGCCCTTTCAAGGGTTCTATTAATCCTTCTGTGAACAGTAGGATCAACCTAGGTTTTGATACATCAGTGACCATCACTGCCAACTTTTGAAATTATGATATATATGCTTTTGGTGTGTTAGTTTGTTTCAAATGGGCCAGCTCACGGAAAGACAGCTCAGGATCCCTCCTATCAAATCTTTCCACCAACCTCCTGGTGAAATCTTCATAAGAATCAACTACATCATGTCCCAAGGTTCTCATGCCATGAAACCACCAATCACTGGCCTCCCCTTCCAAGTGCAAAACTTCCATCTTGATGGCATCCTTTTCTGCCATGGGATGCAACTGAAAATATATGTCTAGTTTCTGCACCTAGGAACTAGCATTGCATTTTGCAGTCCCATCAAAGTAAGGTATCTGGACCCTACCTGCAGCATTCCTTAACTCAAAATTGCTTGTTGGATGCCTATTATATCCCCTTGGCTGATTTTTGAGGTAAATCTTAGAAAAATCCTTGAAAGTGAGATCTCTTCTGCACTCCTCACTCAAGATCAGATATGCTGCATGTCTCTCCTCACAGGTAGCTACAGGTGCAGTAGGTGCTTCTTTATTTTCCTCAAAGAAGGTAGGCATGGTTTGTCTGGGTTGATCTTTCAAATCCATTTTAAATTCTCTAGGCCTATTGAATGGACCAGTTTTTGAAAAAATGGTTTCTCCAAATGTTTTTCTTTCACCTTGGTGAGAACCACTAGCACTCCCTTCTGCCTCTTTGTGTGCAAACTATCTGCTAAGGATTTCTTTAGTTTCATGACCATTCTGTGCTACAGTATGTGTTAGATTTTCTATCCCTCTAACCATTTTAATAAGCAGTTGTCTAAACTCATCATTAGCTTCCTATTCAGACATGTCTCTATTCCCTTGTATTTCTCCTTTAGTAGAATCTACCTCTTCTTCCCTAGTGTCTTTGTGGCCTTTTCCTTTGGTGCCAGGGGTTTTTCTTGAGCTCATCACCACAACAAGAGCAGGTTTAGAGGACCATGCTCTGATACCACTGTAATATCCTGGGCAAGATCTTACCCAGATATTAACTCCACTTTAAAACTTTTACAACTTTTACTAGTGAAATTTTGTGGCAAATCCTTTGAACCGGACGGGAGGTAAGTGAGGGGTACTGGGGTGCAGACTGAGGATGGTGGGATGAAAGTTTGATTCTGAAATTTATATGGGATTAGGTGCAGCAGCAGCAAAATATGTTTTTAGCAGGAGTCCTTGGCACAAGGTACTAGAGCCATTCACTTTTCAACAATATAATGAATCTATTGCCTACTTCGAGGCTTCCTGGGCTTCTTCATGGCATCCCTTCTTCCATTGTCTCGGATCGTGATGCGACTTTCACTAGTCATTTTTGGACAAAACTATTTTTCCACACTAGCACAAAACTGAAGATGAGTTCAGGGTATCACCCACAAACAGATGGTCAAACTGAAATTATCAATAAATGCTTGGAAACTTATCTTCGTTGCTTCACCTCTGAAAAAAAACATTAGTGGGAAAAGTGGCTCCCTCTCGCTGAATGGTGGTACAATACCTCTTACCACACTGCCTCTAAAATGACCCCATATGAAGCAGTCTATGGTCAGGCACCGCCAGTTCTTCTTCCATACACCCCCAGTAGTTCACTAGTTCAGGCAGTTGACACAGTCCTTCAAAACCGAGATCATATTCTTCGCATTTTGCAGGAAAATCTTCACATGGCAAGAAATCGCATGAAGCAACAAGCCAATCAGCATCGTTCTGAGCGCACTTTTCAAGCAGGTGATCTGGTTTTTCTTTGTCTCCAGCCGTACAAGCAATCCTCCCTCAAACTCAAAGGGCATCATAAGGTCGCTCCAAAGTTCTATGGGCCATATCGGATTCTTCAGAAGATTGGGTCCATTGCTTATAAATTGGAACTTCCTCCTTCTCCCCGCATTCATCCAGTATTTCATGTCTCTTGTCTGAATAAAATTCTTGGCACCAACATCAAAGGACAAACTATTTTACCCAAACTGGATAAATGAAGGATCCATCCTTTTGGAGCCGGAGGCCGTCCTCAATAGGTGCACTCGTCAGCTTTGTTCTCGCTCTATCATAGAGGTCTTAATTCAGTGGCACGGCATGCAACCAAAGGATGCTACATGGGAACCACTCCTTCAGATTCAACAACAATTTCCACATCTCAAGCTTTGAGGACAAATATTTTTCTAAGGGGGAGGGGATGTTAGGAACCCATGTCTTTACTTTGTTAGTATATTGTTGTTGGAAGCATATGCTTTGTAAGTCTCCCGTAGTATTTTTTGATCCATAGTTTGTGTTGTTGTTGTTAAGCGCATATGCTTTGTAAGTCGCCCATAGTATTGTTGATCCATAGTTTGTATTGGCCCATGGTTTTGACGCATAGTATTGGCACCTAGACTTGTATATAAGTGTGTGTTGATGCCTATGAAGGCACCATGAAGTTATTTTGTATTGAGCTTGCTCAAAGGAGGTTTCCCCCTCTAAGTGGCCTACGATCAATAAAAGTATTATGTGATCTGATATATAGTGTATCCATCAATTATTTATTGCAGGTTCTTCACGTGCTTTTTCTTTGATTTTCTTCTTGAATATATTTCATTAGGATAATTATGTTTTTGTCAAGATATTTCCAATCTCGGCATTCCTATGGTTTTCATACATCAATATACTCACCTCGAGAAAATCCCTTGCTTGATTTTTATATCCCGATGATTTTCTCCTTAGATTGTCCTTCCCAATGTTCCAATCCCGATGTGGAAAAGGTAAAGTTTGTCGGATATCGTACATCGGGTTGGATTTCTCATTATTCATTTGGTTGGTCCAATGTTCGCAGACCCAAGGTTTACCAGTGGATTGGGTTCATTCCATTAGAATTGATTGTTTCAGGATCTTTTGGAATTTGATCTAGTTTACTCCCAATGTTTTCCTATTCAAATCATTTCTATATTTTAATTTTTGAATCTTCCCTTTTGAGCTTCACAACTTCATATTATTGATGATTTCTCTCTATTTCTCATGAGGTGGTGGATAATGATTATATTCATTGATTTACGGGATTTTGATTGATCATTTGATTTTTCTTTTCTCAATTCTAGATATTGCATTAGTCTGACATTTGAGTTTGATTGAGTCTTATTTTTACTTTTGAATACATAGGACCATGATATTTTGTAAATAATCATATTCTTTTAAATTTTGTTCGCTTAAATTAGTTTAATGGTTTTGATGTTTAATTTGAGCTTATTCAATTCATTCTTAATTCATGATATTGCTTTGGTTTTGATTAAATTAATTTGTGAATTTGAAAATACCTTTTATTAAATATATATGATGAACTCACACAATTTAATTTTATGAAACCAACATTTTTAATAAAAAACACATATATTTTAGTTTATTTAAATTTTAATCTATGTAATTCTAATTGGATTTTGAGTTTCCATGATTTTGGGGAATTGTAGAGATTAAAATTTAATATTTACGAATTTGAAACATAAAAGCATTTGATCATGGATGGCATTTTCCTTTTAATAAGTTTAAATGGATATTGAAGATATAGAATATCTATTATTTCCTTTTGTAAATTAAAAATCCTTTTAGTATTGTGCAAAAGGTAATATTCTAATTAAAACTAAACAAGATATATATGTCTATTTCTTCCCTATCTTTTTCTACAAATTACTATGTGTGCCAAATGCAATATAAACACATGAAACTTCTTTTTCCTAATGCACATGGGATAATGAATTTAATATGCAAATCAATAGTCGCAATTAATCCAATTATGAAATCAACGACTGTTGTTCCGAGAGCTATATATTGAGTTATAGAAGGAGAAAAGATTGTTGGAAAGATGGGAGGATGGTGAATGATTTGGGAAGATCATTTTTTCCAAATGGGTAGTTTAACCACCCTGAAAATCTGCTTGAAAAAACAATTTCAGATTTGGCTTTGATTTAATTATATTTGTTATATTTGATTTGCAAAAAGATTTTTATTGATTTGGATTTGTTTCATTAGCTTTGAAATGTTGTTTATTGCTTTTAATTTCTTTTTTTAACTGTAAAGGTGTGGATTTGGATTTCAATAAATCAATTAACATCTTGGATCATGAGGAATTAAAGATATGTCAATTAGAAAGAGCAGTGACTTTCAGACACAATTTATGGAGCGCTAAAGACGAATATCGAAAATCCGAGACATGGGTTTTGTGTAGAATGAGTCCAATTAGTTGACACTTCAGAAAAATCCCCAGAAAATGTCTGATTTGAGAGATCCAATTGGTTTTTCAAAACAAAATTTCCCAGATTTTTCTTATGGATGGATTTGCTAAATGGAATGCCCGGTCATGCAATTCAGTGTTTGGGGAAAATGATATTATCTTCTATTTCATTATTTATGTATAAATATCATTCTAGAAGATGTAATCGACATCGGTTGGATGGAATTTTTTCTAATGTATTCAAGAACTAATCAATGGGAACGAGACAGAGAGAGATATTTATTCTGTAAAATTATTGATTCCATTTACGGATGAGACCAATTCTCTGTTTCTTCCTTTCTTCAATTATTCTTCAAAACTCTGTAGTGTTTTTGTAGAAGACTTGATAGCCTATAGATGGATCTTCTCAGATGAGTTTGAGTAATTGATTATGTTCAATAAGATGTTCCCCTTTTGTGCAGATTCGATGTTAGTTGAGTAAGAGTACTTTTTGTTTATTTTTGTATGTTAATATCTCTTATTTAACTCCTTGAAGTTATCGGTGAAATTGATGTACACGACAATGTTTGCAGGGAATCACTGTCATGAAGGATTGATTGTTTTTATATGATTGTTGTTAATTTAGATCATAATTAATTAGTGATAAAAAATTTCTTCATATGAATTAGGCCTTTTATTAATACTTTTGCAAGTTAGAATTAGTTTAAATTTATTTTATTCAATTTTTCATTCATTTGTTTCTTTATGATTAGTTTATAAAAGAGCATTTATGTTTTATTTTTGTCAATTTGTTGAATGTGCATCTTTTTCATTCATCATAGATTAATGGAATGATATAAAGTGATTGTGATAGATTCATATTCCAATAGATTTTAACTTGCATTTTAGATTAGAAGTTAGACTACATTAGGTTTGCATTCATAATTATTTTTAGTTCTAATTCAAAGTATCCTCTTTGAGGGGAAACTCTACTTAGTGGCTGGTGGATCTATACAACCCATCGGATTTAGCCATACCAAACAGATTGGGGTTAAGGAAATCCTTGTGTAGGGTTATCCGACACTCTTGGCTGAATATCTCTCTTGCATTGAGGTTTGGGACTATTCCAAGTATCAACACTTATGTCATAAAATTTGATGTGTTTTCACCCTTGTTTATGGGTATCCTACTTCATAGGTGATAATGAATGTCTGATTTAGTTCTTGGTTATACACAGCCAAATGTGAGAATTCACATAAAGTTGAGCAACTTAATAACATGTAGGAAAAAGGAATTAAAAGGGTCTAGATTCATCGGTGAGAAGCGATGATTTTTTCACTTCTAACCAAGGTACGATTCCCATGAAGGTGTCTGATCTGTCCTTGAGGTTTCCATTGGGGTAACTAAAGGTAGTGATTGAATATGTGAAGCTTGCTTGGAACTTCTTGTGCACACATAAGTATATCAAAGGACACCCTTGTGTCATCCTTAACATTGGACACTAATTGTTATGGCTATGACCTCATTTTTGTTGGTTGAGTTTTGGTTAAGCATTAAATTGGTGTGATTTTCTATCACTAGCGCCCAAGTTAGATTCTCAGAATAAGGGTTCCTTTGGCATCTAAAACTAGGAATCCTTAGAGTGACATGTCCTACAAGTGATGGTCTATTAACTCCAAATTTCGAAGCCTCCTCATGGTATATATGGATAGGTTTTAATAGTGGGATAGGCTCTTTATTTTTGGGAGGGGGGTGTGGCAAGAATGCCACATTAATTGATGAAACCAATTCCAGGGGTGAATCCATTCACACAAGCTTAATGTCCAACCTTAGTTAAGCATAACATATGTATCCTTGGTCATAAGAAATTTGAAAGATGAGTTTCACATCAAATTGGCAATTTCAATATATATTTTTCCACATATGCATTTGGATTGGAGGATTTCTTCATGAATCAAAATCTATTTTGTGTGTACAAAATTCATTTAATTCAAGTGTTTGAATCAAGTTGTGTATAACAAGGATGTAATATGTGTGAGAAGACTTTGATTTTGGCAACACAACTATTTGCACAAAATCAACTATTTATCATTTTAAGCAGTTTGCGCAATTCTTTTGTGATTATTTGAGTTGAATATTTTAAGACCAAAGGGTTTATTTTGATGTTTGTTGGGCATATAAACTCACTACAATTAAGGAAAATCTATTTGGAGATCCAAACTTGTGAAAATGTATTAAGAGGTAGAGCACTACCTATTTCCCCCCATTTCTCCCCAATTCTCCCTTGTTTACAAATCTAAAACAAGGTTGTAAGTGATTAATTGATTGTTTATTTATTTTTTTAGAAAAAATTGACAGAAGAGGTTGGTAGAATTACCTCAAATGAAATCCAATCCGCTAGTGGACACCTCTGGGATCTCTAATCGCATGTGTGTTCTCCTTCTATCATTAGTCCATGCATGCAGACACGTGGTTGTTGGGAGAAATGAGCAATCACGAGCCCATTTTTTATTTAATAGCATGCCCTAAAAAATGCCCACGTATTTTTTCTCTCCAAAATGTGCATGTGTTTTTTTTCACCATATCATGTGCGTGTTTCTTTATCCTAGCCTGTATGTCTCATGATGTATTAGGCTCGCCCCCCTCCATTTTTAATGTTAAGAAATGTGCACACATTTTATTTTTTCAAATCAAAAGTGTGTTTTGAAATCTTCAATTGCATATAAAAGGTCCCTCAACTTTTTTCGAGGGCCCATATGCTCTACGTGTTTGTTGTGAATGAAATTGCATGCACTTATAAAGCTCTTTGTGTAGATTGCAAATATATATATATTTTGAGGACAATATTGTTTTATATTTTTAATTTATTTTTATTTAGTCATATGTCAAATTTCTAAAAAACATAGGCCTCTTATTTTATTTGTAACTTTTTATTGGTTCATCTATTTTGAAAATGAAAAAGAACTCGCACAAGTACAGACAAAGACCTACACACTTTCTAGGTTTCATTACTTTCACTAGCCCACATGTTCTTGTTAAAGAAGTAAATTACTCTCGTATGTGCTATCTAATAGTCCATTACACTCACTCCCTATTTTATTTTGAAAATGCATCTCTCGATCCCAAAAAAATTTGAACTACTTTTACAAATCAAAAGATTAAAGCAAGCTCATAAAGATAATCAAAGATATATATTGAACCCTAAGACCAATCCTTCCCTCTAAATTTCCCTATATCTTCCATCCAAATGGGATTTGTACCCTCTATTTTCTTTCATACAAGCTACCCTACCATTAAAATATTTGATTAAAATTACAATTCCCATTTTTACAAATTCTACATAATCCTTTACTAAATGTATGAACATAAAAGGTTGGAGGTTATTTTTATTCATCGTGTATAGCTTCATAATCCTTCTTTACTTTCTTAGGATCAGTCTAATCCTCACTTTTCTAAATTTTACTTTTCTTACCATGATCATATCTTTATTTCTCATCATCATTTCCCCATCATAACGAGGCCAACTATCACAACCTGATGTATATAATCCTTGTTGTGAACCCAAACTATAGGTCCTCACCTCCTCCAATTAATCACAGCTGAGTCAACAAAGCCAGTAAGATATATTTTAGGTGCATATCCACCAGAAGCAATTGAACCAGAAGCGAATCCACATGCAGATATATCCAAGCTCACATCTTAGCCAGGATCATCATGAAATATGTTTGAATTATTATATATTAGAGATTGAAAAGGAGAAGAGTAATAAAGAATGAAAATCCTTTTTTATCCTATTATGACATATATTTACATACAACATATCCAAATAACGTTACTCTACTATTATCCTTGAGAGTTACATACGCTCTTTATAGAATAAAATATGTCATATATATATATCTCCACCTTCACACTCCGTATCTTCATGACAAATATAACTTGCCATAGTCATTAAAAAGCATAATATAACTTGCCATAGTCATTAAAAAGTATGTACTTTATACACACAAATCGTTGAGGTTGCAGTTTCATATTGCTGAGAATATATATCATCAATGTCAAATATATAATCATAAGTGTAACATTAATTTAAAATTATTAGTCCCACACACCTCTAAAGTCCATAAGATCATACCACGGCAGAAATAGTTCGATTGTCATTGTTTTCTCTGGATTCGCTGGCTTCATCTATGGAAGCTCTTGGCTTCAGCATATACACACGGATTGAATCCACTAGAGTTCCACTCGACCCAAAGAAACCTACAATCTTCCCTCCCTCTTCTGTCTCAAAATGAGTTCCGTGTTCCTGCCCGCATGGTCCATATTTCCCCTTATTCGTATGAAAAGTCAAAGACTTGATCACAACCCAAGACTCCGGCCGAGGTTTGTAGCTTCCAAAATGACCACTGATTTTAGTTATGATCTCCTCTGGGTAGTTTAAACTGTACTGCTTGCATTCACAGGTCAACAAAACACTGATAATTTTTTTGTTTTTTTAACAAATACAATACATTTAAGTTATCTATTCTATGTAATTTGGGTGCAATTAAGTTCAATTCTTATATAAGTGACATAATATTTTTATTGAGTGGCTATATATTGATTATGTAATTCTAACCATACCTTATTCTTCAAAATAACAAATATTGGTATTTCTCCACTTGAAAAAAAACAATACATCCAAATTGCAGCGTGTAGTGATTTACCTCCATTCTATCGCGGAGTGCACCTCGATGTGGATTGCCGATTCGACCTCCATGCTGACCGCCAGAAAAGTATCTATCCGTCAAGCTTTCGTCGCCGTCCAGACCATAATGCAGTTGAACGGAAGTTAACGAATATTGGTTTGTCGTCATCGTAATCCGCCTAACTCCTGAATATGTTCCATCGGTCCATTCATCTCCGCCATGGCCGCCGTATACTCGAGAGCAGTAAAACCCCTGTTGTAAAGAAAACGTTTAAAAGAAACAGGATTTTGGATGGTTTTCAAAATTATATTGCTTAACTTGTTTTTTCAATTTTCGTTTCAAGACGAACTTCCAAATAATCAAAAATAAATTTTACTCCAAAACCAAATTCAATACTACATTTATAAAATAGAAAATATACTCCAAATTCAATACTACATTTATAAAATAGAAAATATGCGTATGAAAATGAGATATGTAATTTTTTGCTTAATTATAGTGTTGCTTTCAATACTACTCAATTGAATAAATATACTGATGTAAATATACTACATTTCTAAAATAAAAAATATACTTATGTAAATGAGATATCTGTATTTTTTTTAATTATATTGTTTCTTTCAATTATACTCAATTTGAATAAATAAAATACTTTAGAATTTGTTTAAATTGTGGATTACACAATTTTACATTTATACTTTTTTAAATTGTAAATCACTTTATAACTTCTAGTATAATTTTTACATAATATTTTAAAATTATATATTAAATATCATTCGAAGATATTCATGTAGAAAAGAACTTAAATAAATAAGGGAGAAACTTGATATTATATTAAATTATATAAACTACTCAACAAATTTATATACTTTAAAATAAAATAATGAATCATCACCTTCATCCAATTTACAAAATAAAAAGAACTTAATAATACTTAAATCACCTATAGTTATAATATTATAAGAAATTATAAATCAAAATATAATTTAAAAGTGACCATATTTTACTTCATAATTATTAATTATTATATCATATATATTTATTATTTATTTAAGAAAAAATAGCTTATATCTGATGGATAAAATGGACCATAACAAATATTGAATTGAGTGCTCAAAGGGGTTGGATCTATCGGTGAGAAGTTAGAAGTTTTTCATCATAGAAGAACTCAATAAACTTATCAACTACTCATGGGATTTAGGAAATGATTCAAACAACTAGGCATAGGTATATGCACCTATCATCCCCTATTGATCGTGGAGGAACTCAACAAATCAACTACCCATGGAGTTTAGGAAATTATTCAAACAACTAGAGGCATAGGTATATGCACCTCTCATCACCCAACCAATTTATGAGGAACTCAACAAATCAACTACTCATAAGGGTTTAAGAAATTATTCAAATAACTAGACATAGGTATATGCACCTCTCCAAGGCCATCAAGAGTAAGGACACTTATGGTGTTTGGAGACTCAACCATGATTATATAACATATTCACTTCAATTTGTCCCCCAAGGATAATTCCTTGGCACAAATTGTTAACAAAATTAGGAAAGAAATGCAAGGTATTGAGGACGTTCAAACCATTTATTTCATCAAGGGAGGTAGGTAGGTGAAACCGCTCACAACAGTATAGCCCCCTATCTATGGTCAATCAAGGGGAAGGTATAACCTTGTGGTGCCACTCGAGGGGCCCTATAAACAATTCGGGAAGCTAGGGATAAAAAGAGGTTTCAACATCAAGTAGTTAGGGGCCTATTGGTGGGATTGAATGACTTTTACACTCCCCACCATACTTCAAACCCCCAATAATAGATTGGCCAATTGTGATAAGGCTCGAAGGATAAGAAACCATAGGATAGAGGTTCACCCCAGTGGGATTCAGAATGTCTTTCCCCCTACCAACTAACAAGTTATTGGTATATCTGGCTTGGGGGTTGTTTAGTTCTCCATGCCAATGGATTACAATTTCAAGTCCATTTGAATTGGTTGGAAAATGTTGAGCTACGAGAGGCTGCTCTTTATCTCATCCTAGTCAACATCTCTAGCCACTTGCAAACTGTCTAAGTGCGTTTCATTTTTAGTTGTTATCTTGTAAATTGGTATCATTCTTTTAATCCAATTTGGGCACTCGATTTCCTCAACTATGAGGGCCTTTTTCTATTGGGGTTTCAGTCCATTCTCTATTGTCAGTTCTGGGTATTTTCTGACTATTTTGTGGCCCTTGTTGTAGGCGTATTGTGGTTTGTGGTATGGATGATAACCACCCTACTTAGGGAGGTCTGTGAGACATTTGGAATACCTTATTAAAGGAAATAGTACCTTCATTTTTTCAATTACCACTAAGACCAGTGAGCTTAAGGACTTGGAATTTTATCAAAACATAGTAATCATGAACATATTGTTTGAGTGGAAAATACAAATTATCTGGAAGACCTTATTCAGGGCAACAACACCTTCATTTTTTCAGTTACGACTGATACTAGTGAGCCTAAGGACCTAGAAGTTTCTCAAAACATAGTAATCATAACATATTGTTGCAATGGAAAAAACAACTTATTCAAGATATAAAAGAGGAATATACTCAGTTGAAGGTCATGGTCGAAGAACTCAATATAGGCCCATCCTCTATTGTTTCAAACAACCTCTCATTGGCCTCCTTTCCAGTAGCACAAGGGGAAGACGAAATGGTATATCGTCTCCGAGATGAGATGTAAGTGAACAATAAGGAAGCAAACCCTCTAGACCAAGGCGAGGACGATGTGATAAGTAAAAAATATTCTTTGTTATGTAAATGTTTTTTGCTTGTAGAAATACCCTTAATACAAATTATAAATCGTGTCCTTTTTAAAAAATCAATGAGTGAATTGAAAAATTTTAATTAACGATTGAAAGATTGACCTTACAATAAACACATCATTCCAATTTACATTATGGAAACAATTTTATCAAGGTAAGGATTCAAGAAAGTGACTCCAGTTTAAAAACAAGAGTTGTGTTGTAGTCTCGCGGGTCACGTAGTTACCAGAGATACATTATATAAATAAACAAGCATGCACAGTGATCTAGATACAAGATACAAGAGACCAATAGAGAGAAGCACAAGCCTTTATTAACCAGCAAGAGCAGAATACTACATAGAACAGACTCTAACTTCCAGTACACGTCTCAACATCCTATATATATGCATTTACAAGCGGTTATGTAACCGTCTAGTCGGTTCAACCGACTGACACAACTCGACCGGTCGACCCATCGGTCAACATACATTCACAATAGGTCAGGCAGGGAGCCTAGTCGACAGGCTGATTTAGGCTCCTCCAACATCTCCCCCACCTCAAAATGTTTCTTCATCCCAAAGAAACGAGGAGATGGAAATTTCTTGTACAAAAACATGTAACTGCTACTATGGTGTAATACTGGAACTGATCGGATTTTGATGTTGAGCGCAAACCTCAAGGATGGCTTCAGCTGAAACAGAAAGGTGATGTTGAAATTCATCCCATGAACACAGCGTTTTCTGAATATCAATGGTGATCATTGTAAGGCTCGACAGGTTGGATATCTTTTCATGTGTCGACATGTTCTATAAGTAAATTAAGTCGGGGCCGAATAGATTGGTTTTTTCTTTGGCAGCTGCAAGTAGTCTTTGAAGTGAAGGCCAGAGTTGTTCGACTTGATTGAGGCTAGGTCGAGCTTGACTCATCCACTGTTGTTCTTTCTTTTCTAATTTTTCTAATTTTCTGTTCTCCATGAGGATTTGAAGCAGGGACTGATCAGCTTCAAGTCGTTGCTGGTGGAGATCATCAAGCAGCTCCTTTGTCTCCTACAATTCTCAAAAAACATTGTCATAATGTGTGTACCAGTTGCGAAGGATATTGACAACTATAGATGCATGTTCATTGTATTTAACTAACTGATTATGCGCGGAGGTGAATGCTGCATATTGTGCCGACAATAGGGACGATGTTTTTGTTTCCTGTATATTTCGGTCCTTGCTAAGTTCCTCTTGTAACCTCGACACGACAAACTGAAAATTTTGAAATGTTGTGTCAAGTGTACTAGTCGTGTCGGAGACTACTAGAATTGCGATAACATGCTGCGCTAAGTATTGACACTTAGACAGAAATTGTGCTTGGTCCTCCTGTAGCTGATTAGCTCGTTCTTTTGCTTCCATTCAGTGGTGCCTTTGCTCTCTTTTGATGGCATCATCTAAAATATCAAGTTCTACTTGAGTCGCGTCCTGAGGATTATATGTCGAAATGGGCCCAAATTGATCTAAGTGTACCGATGGCCTGCTTTCCTATTGAATATATTCAAGATGTTTTTGCTTCCTCTGCTGCTACAGTTCTTTTTCCTTTTGGCATTTCTCCTTGCGATGCTTCCTCTTTTTCTCTTGTGACTTGATTCTATCCTCAACCTGCTTTGTTGTTTCTTTTTGTAACTCGGCCGCTGCTAGTGGATTTTCTGCGTATTTATGAGTTTTCTTGGCACTTTGTTCTGCTGCTGCTTGACTTGTTGGTTCAGTTTCTTTGTTTGTTGTGTCGGCTTCCTTGTTGGCTCTTGCATTGTCTTATACAATTACTTCAGTGGCTACTTTGATAAATTCTTGGACTGGTGTCTCTTACTTGGTATTTCTTCACGAACTGACATGGATCCATCAACAGGGAGTGGGGACGACCTACTACTAAGCACTTGAACTAGTGGTGACGACGGGGGATTTTCAACTACTGGTGAGGAATGGGGAACATCGGGACTTCCAGATAGACCCGGACTGACGACCCGTGACAATACTTCAGGGATCAAATGATCCATTTCTTCAAGAACTTCTAATGCTGACTGACTCTGTACTAGTTCGACAGGTTGACGAGGAGGTGACAAGTTCACCTCTGACGGCTTTACTGGGATAAAAGATGTTGTTTCTCAGACAATAAGGGGACTGGTTAATTTGGGGTTAATTTGAATATGTTTGACATGCATACCGACCACTTGGGTTGATACAGACTCTGAATGGGATGATGCGTCGGCTGACAAGGTGTCAGATGGGGTAGCTTTGAGTATGACAAGTTCAAGGACTGGTTTCTTGGTAATTATTTCTCGCCAGTTTGGGACAAGGGATGGGAGGTTGGAAATAAACAGATTGAGATCATTATCATCTTGTAACTTTTGTTGAATGGGAAGGGGAAGGGTCTACACGATACTTGGAATGAAAAGTGAATCTTCATTTGCAGGTGGATGAGATATCGGAGTTATGGCAAGATTCGTTTCCTCCATCATAGTAGTCAGAGATAGTGGAGGGGAGCTAATTGTTAAGTCGACATGGGGTTCGAATGTTACTATGAGTTTGTTTTTAGGCTTTTCCGCTTCCACAAATTTCTTGAACTACTCATCGACGAATATTTTGTTCTTTGTTGCATCCTCCAGGATTTTTGTCACACTACTGATCAGTTCATCTTCATCCTCTTCTGTCGTATCTTTAATGATCATCTTCCTTTTCCATTTTCCTTTTGTATCCTTGCTTTTTCGAGCCGTCGATAGTTCTTCTGCAACCTGTCAAATATTTTCTGTCGTGAGTGTATATTCTGGATCGTCAGACTGGGTTCTTTCGTCGGACCGGTCGGCTCTATCGGGAGGATCTTGATGTGGAACAATAGTTATTGCTAAAGGGTTTGTTTCAATAGTTGGTTCTTCTCTAAAAGTGAAGTTGTTCATGTAAAGCTGACTTTCATATTCTTCCTCATTTTTTGCATCAGTTAAAGGTTCGACTGAAGGTACGTTGGACTTGTGTGCATGTGGTGGAATTATTAGCTTTGTGTTTGACTGCCTACTCAATTCTGTGAAAATTTCGTCGACCGAAGGGTAGTAGTCGAGCGGTTCTGCATCCCCAGCTGCACCCTGCAAATGCCAAACAGATGTATGATCCAATTCCAATTGAATATGTGCCGACAGAGGTAGACTTCTTCTAGAATTATGGTGTACTCTCCATATTTTTCGACTGAATTTTGAGGTTTAGAAACCAATCTTCCAACCAAATCCTGACTGTCGAAGGTCCCAGTCGGCTTCCTCCATGTGTAAAGCATCGAAAGTTCTCCATCAAAATTTTCCTGTCAACTGTAAAGTCCTTATTTCCCACTGGTCGGAGGTGCGACATGGCTATCCAAATGATCAAAGATGGATATCGAATAGCCATCCCATCTTCTTGGCACTTATAGCATGTGTTCTTGATTATGTCGTCCAGGAAATCAGCCCATTTGTATATTTTGCCGTCGTCGCCATGTTCATCATAGCTTCTAACATGTCGGTCTTAAGATTTGAACCACAACCAGAACTTGAAAGTGCATGAGAAACAATTCTGGCAGTTATCCTATAATTTTCATATTTAATCTAATTGACAGCCAAGCCTCTAGAATTCTTACCGGAGGGATGTTTGATGAATTCTTTGATCAGTTCAGGTTTCTGTCATGTCGGCACATCTTCTCCTTTGTTCGACAAGCCTGTGATGCTGTGAATAAGTTCGTCGTTTATTTCAACCGGGACATCGAAATAAAACTTTCCATTATGGTATCGGTTGACTATGAACTGTGCTATTATATCTTTCATCTTGCCAAAATTCTCCAACAGAGGTGAATTCATATAGTGTAAGACTGTGGCAATCCTAAGCCTTTCGACTCGCTCTCTCCATCGACCATTAGCTTCCTTTCCCCGGTTACAGATATCGGACCAGGTTCTTCTCCAGTTGGGTTCCAAATCCTTGGTGTTCCGGATCATTTGAAGATGGGTTTCCAAGGGAGACTGCGCTTTCTCCAACTCTCAGAATTTAGTAGAGGCAGACCGTGTCGTCGTCTGACCTTTCTTGGGAGCCATGGCTGATACAGGGTTTTCTAGATCACAATTGGGTTCTAGTAGCTCTGAGCTCTCATTCTCAATCTCTCTGCAAAAGAGTACCCAAGAATCCTCGAGCTCTGGATTTATAGCGAGAGAGTTTGGCACAGTCAGCTGGGAGGTAGATGGCCGCATTAAAGCTTGATTTGACGAGGAATTTAAGTGTGAATGACAGATTAGCGGCACCTCGGGAACTGTCTCTCGACCCTGCTGCCCCACCGGTCGACCATCCCAACTGTTTCTATGTGTTGCTTCTACGTCAGGTCGACTCCGGTGCGTTTCCCTTGTGCTATCAGGTTGGATAGACTTGGTCTGGTGATGTTCGTGAGCTCAATCATCTTGTCGACTGCTTTTATCCTGTCGACGCCTCTCTTGTCGGTGGTCATGCGTCAGTCTCTTGTTTTCACCAGTATTACTTATCCAGTCCTTCGTCATAGTGAATCTGAAACAACTTGCTTTATGAATGAATTTCTTAAATTGATTTCTCTCCATGGTTGGTTACAACTTTTTTTTTTTTTTAGAATTTTCACGACTTGTACCGTTTTAGTCAGACGCCATTTACTAGTTTCTTGAAAACACTACTTTGTAATGTTTTTAGTCGGACTAAGCCATTGGGATTTATCATTTTGACAATATAGGGTCCCATCCACTCTATGTGCAACTTCTTTGGTTTTCCATTTACGCGGCTATTAGAAAGAAGTGCCAAGTCACCAACTGACAGATTCTTCTGTTTGATGTTTCTATCATGCCAAGATTTATGTTGTTGTTTCTGGATTTGTTGGTGTTCTATTGCCATCTGTCGACTTTCGTCTAGTTTCGACAGTTGTAATAGCCTCTCTTGTCGTGCATATTTGACATCAATATGTAGTACTATTGCGATTGTCAGTGCTTATCGTCGGAAATGCAGTGGAACAACTGCTTCTTTCCCATAGACAAGTGAACAAGGTGTTTGACCTGTCGTTCTTTTGTACACTGTTCTGTATGCCCAAAGAACAACAGGTACTTTATCATCCCAATTGTCTTTCTCCATGTTGCACACTTTTGTCAGTCCTCTTATGAGTGTTTTGTTAAATGATTCCACGGTGCCATTAGATTGCGGATGATATGTTGTGCTTATTATGTGATCAATTGCAAACTCTTTTGTTAATGCTTCAATAGTTTTGAAAACAAAATGCGTACCTTAGTCGCTTAGCAAAGTTAGAGCGCATCTGAAACATGTAATGATGTTTTCAAAGATAAATTTGGTAGCGACTTCACTAGAACATGTCTCGACCGGTTCTGCTTCTTCCCATTTGGTGACGTATTCTACAGCAGTGATAAGATATCGTGCACCTGTCCATCTGCCAATTACTGGAAATGGTCCAATAAAATCGATTCCCATATTTCGAATGTTCATCTTGGATTAATTGGAACCAGAGGCATTTCTGTGCTAGGCAACGGTCGTCCCATACGTTGAAATCTATCACACTTAGTTACAAATTCTTGACAGTGTTTATGAACTGTCGGCCACCAAAGTCCATCTTGCAGAATCTTCCTTGTTGTTATATCGGTGTGATAATGTCCTCCTGCCGGTCCATAATGAGCTTCAGAGAGTATGCTCTGTCGCTCATGCTCAAGTGCACATCGACGTAATACATCATCTAGGACAAGTTTGTAGAGGAACCCGTTGATCAAAGTGTAAGGTGCGGCGTTCATAGCAAGGATATTCCTCTTCTTCTCATTCATTCCTTCAGGAGCTTTCCCATCCTCGAGAAATTGTGTGATTTCTACAAGTTCTGAAGGGACAAATTCAATTAAAAACAAATGTGCATCTGGAAAATCATCTTCAATACCTGTTGGATCCTCTTCGGTGTCGACTCTCGACAGGTGGTCTAGCTCGACATTAGCCTTTCCTGGTCGGATTATTACCTCGAATTCAAATTCCTGAAATAGTAGAAGCCAACGACACAACCTCCCGTGGTGCAATGGTTTATTGACTAGATATTTCAAAGCCTGATGATATGTGTAAAATATGAAAGGATTATCCAATAAATAATGATGGTATTTCTATAGTGCAAATACAATACGCAATGCTTCTCTTTCTGTAGTGGAATAGTTTCTTTCAGCTTTGTTCAGCTTCTGACTGCTAAAAGCATTAGGATAGTCCATTCCATCTTCTCCGGGTTGTGTTAAAATAGCGCCGAATGTTATTCCAGATGCATCAATATGAACATGGAATTTTACCGACCAATTTGGGAAGCGGAGGATAGGTGCTTCGACCATTTTTCTCTTCAAGATGTTGAATGAAGTATCGCATTCCTCTGTCCACCTGTATTCCTTATCTTCTTTTAACAGTTCTTCGAGAAGATATGTCATGTCGGAGTAATGTCTGATGAACTTTCTGTAGTACCCCGTATGACCCAACAGGATTCGCACTTGCTTCGGATTGACTGGAGGTTTTAGGTCGAGAATAATTTTTCTTTTTGCATAATCGACCTTGATTCCTTCTTTGCATACTACGTGGCCCAACAATATACCAATAGGGGTCGCAAAAATGCACTTTTAAATGTTCAATGATAACTAAATCTGTCGACAACATTCCAACATCAGTTGAAGCCATTTACAATGATCCCTTAACATTGTGTAGATTGTCCATTCGTCGAAGTAGACAACCATGGTTTTGTAGATATACTCTTGAAAATCCTTGATGACAATATGGGAAAAGACCGTTGATGCGTTCTTCAGACCGAAAGGAATGACTTTATATGT
Source organism: Larix kaempferi (assembly GCA_027924585.1). NCBI lineage: Eukaryota > Viridiplantae > Streptophyta > Pinopsida > Pinales > Pinaceae > Larix > Larix kaempferi. Next base: position 6,064,867 of record BSBM01000512.1, read on the forward strand.
GAATGACCCAAATTCTCACACGAATGTAGTCCTTTTCTGATCTTCTTTCACAATAGGTACTTGATTGTACCCAGAGAATCCATCCGTGAAGGAATAACACTCGTGCCCTGCAACTTCATTAATAATCTTATCTACAAAAGGAGTTGGAAATAGGTCTGTAAGTGTTACCTTGTTCAGTTCGCGGAAGTCGACACAAATTCTTAGTCGTGTCGTGTCATGCTTCTTTGGCTAAACAACCATCAGGATCGCCCACTCTGATTGGTTGATAGGATATATAATGCCAACTTTGAGCAAACTATCGATCTCTTTTTTAACAATCTCTTTATACTTGTGAGCAAGCTTATAGGGCCTTTTCTTCACTGGTCTGGCATCTAGTTTGATATCAATTTTCATTTCACCCATTTCCTACACAAGTCCTTTCGGGTCTTTTGTAATCCCGAGCAAATACATCCTGAAATCCCTTGAGGAGGCTAGTGATTTCTGCAGTCTGTTCTTCAGTCCAGTAATCTCCAATTCTTGCCATATTTGGTCGGTTGTCGTTTGAGATATCTACTTCTTTTGTTTTGATCTTTGCATCCATCCACTCTGGAGCATGACTGTCATTTATCGGTCTTTCGCCTTCCTTTATTTGTGTAAATGCAGGCGGAAATTCTTTCTCCGATAATCTTTCTGGCTCATCTTTCTCGGCAATCTCCATGTTAAAGATTAGTTTGACAGGCTTCGACGTGCCGGGGTGATCTTGTCTCCATTGAAAACATTTCCCGACTGAATTCTCAGTTTCCAAACTTATTCATGTAGAATGCTGGATTTCTTTTGACGTTATGTTATGACAGGAAGTGGGTCGATGAACAGTTTACTTCTTTTCTGCAGGTGCTAATTCTTCTGCCAGCTGCAAATATTCTTTGATATGTTTGCTCACTTCGACCAACTGCTCCTCCTTTAGAGAAAACTAGAAATCATTGATGAAGTTTTCTTTTAATTCTTTCCATGTAAATTTTTCTCCTCTCGCCTCTTCCATCTTATACCATTTACTATTTTACTTATCTGTGGTCTATCTGGACCAATATGGGTACCTTGTCGAGTGACAATTTGCAATTTTTTTGTACGAAGCACATCATATTTAGGTACACAGGACAAGACATGAACATTCTATTTATTATTGATTTTTTCAATCATGGTAGGGAAATCCTCTAAAAGTGATCGCCTACCCCACATTTTGTACAAAACTTTAGATCAGTTCTTTCTTTGTATGGGCATTCTGCATGCCGATGATCTTCACTAAGACATGTAAAACATAGACCAGGTGGATTAGGTCGGACACTGCGACCACCACCGCCACGGACACGACCCTGGTATCCTCCATGCCTGTTATAGCCATCATATCATCGATCATATCTACGGTCATTATATCTAGGATATCTGTCGTTTCTGTTCCGATTGTATTGGTCATTTCTTCCATCATTTCTGTCAAATTTGTCGATTCCCGTGTTTCTGTCATTATGTTTCTCGACAGAGTTTGTCTGGTACACTACATGGTAATTTTGTCTATTCTTCAAATTCAAATGGCATTCGTCAATCGAATGGGTGTTGACTTCGCATATCTGGCACCACTTTGCTTTCTTGTTCTTTATATTGTATGTGCAATCATTTGTGGAATGAATTCATATTCTTTACACAAATCGCAAAAGGATCTGGTTTGAATAAGTTTGACTTCTTGTCATTGATCCCCTATTCAACAAGAGTCTTTAGTGTGTATTGCAGTTCGGCATGTAGTACACCATAGCTCCAGTCCTTTCAAATTCATGCTTCGAATTGCTTGCTCCATACTCTCAAGGCGTTCATCGACATATCTGTCAATGGAGACTAAAGGATATTCGTCGTCCATTTCAATCTCTAGTGTGGTCTTCAATGCATCTGCATAAGTATTGAATTTCTGTCGAGGCACATGTATTTTAATTTTACTTATGAGACCAGTAATGAACCATTTAATTAGTAGCTTTTCGTCAATCTCATAGTCGATTTTGCTCAAGAGTTCTTTGAACCTCTTATCATATTCCTTGACAGTTTCTGTCGGCTTTTGGACTGTTGTCTTCAGTCATTCGACTGCCAGATATGTTGCGTCTTTTGTCATGAAAAAGGACAAGAAAATTTGCTTAATTTGCGCCTTAGTTTCATTTGGTGTTTTTTCAATATATCCCATATACCATGTCAATGCTCTTTTTCTCAAAGAGCCAGCAAACTGGGCCAACTATCGTTCTTCACTGGTAAGTTGGTTGGTCATCCATATTGATTCACACATGAACCAGTGTCTTGTCGAATCTTCATCATCTTCATAAAATGGAAGGTGTGTTGTCGAGTGCGACATGTCTGCTGATGTATTGACTTGAGAATTAGATGGTGGTGTAGGTGGATTGTTACCGCAATCAGGACTTGGTGCTTCTTTGACTTCAACTAGTTGCTTATCAGAACTGGGTTCTCTATCTTCAGAACTAGTGTCTTGAACTTCTTCTATTTCGTCGGATCTCGAAATTCTGTCTTCTTCTACTGCTTCTATCAAAATCCAAGCAAAGCTCTGCTCGAACGGAACTTCGTTACTTCTCGGATTCTCTGAAGTACTCAGCGAGTCACTCAAGTCTGGTATTGGTAGGGGGGGTGCTTCTTCATGTTCTAAGTACATTAGATGAAAACTTTTATTCGAAAACTCGGGCTGAAAAATTACCCAATTTCCCTCTTCAAGTCGATGAATCAGTAGTCTATTGAATTCATCGCCTTCTTCATTCTGACAAATCCAAATTCCCGACTGGCCGGCATAGAGACCAAGATTTTCTTCGACAATTTATTACACTTCGACACTTTGCATTAGCTGAAATGGAGAAGGGGGTGTCAACCTCTCAGGTATATGAACTTGGATAGCACTACCACGCTCTATCCACAAGTCCTCATCCATCGGCAAAAGGTCTTCCTCGATGCCCCGATCATCGCGGGCTCGACTCAACTCTAGCAGATTTCCTTCTGCATCTGTCGTGATACCTGATCCTCGCTTCTTCCGGAGCGCACTTGCCTGCTCCCTTAGCTCTTCGTGTCGTTGTCTCCTTTTTTCTCTTTCAATTTTCTGGATATCCGGAGTGCTTTTCTGACCCATATTTCTGTCTTTGTTGGATTTGTCAGGTCCTCCACTATTAGTCATGTCTCCTTGTCATATGTCATTTTTCATCAATTTTGGTACCTCATAACATGTTTCTCCACCCCCCCAATTCCGGTCTGAAGTTTCTTAGACCAGTGGGGAAGTACATGCCGTCATTTGTTCAAAAAGAACTCCCAGTCACACTCTTTCACAAATCTTTCCCACTGACATTATTTCTCCTCCCAATTAGAGCTTGGAAGGGGCAGGAGCAGCAATGGTCGTGTCTCGACAATATGCGCAACGCCTTTGTCGATCAAAAATTTTAACAATAAGGTCGGCAAGGAACACAGAAATTGATCACCTACCTTGGTGAAGAACATTTTTCTGACTTCATCTATAAAGACACGCTCCTCAATTGCTTGCTCTTCACAGAATTCGTCCGCAATCTTTTCGCACCACACCGATAGATTCATGCGTCCTCCGTTGATCAACTTCGACAACAGCTTCCGCTCTTCTTCATCGATTGGTCTTTTCATCCAGTAGCTTTTTCAAGGTGGTTGGCATGGACTCTACGAATTTCTCATGTGTCTCTGAGAAGAATCTTTCCCTCACTTGAATAATTGTTAGCTTGTTCCGTTGCGCATAATTCTGCAAGTAGTTCACGATTTTCTTCTCCCACCGATCCTTAATCTCCTGCTCTGAAATCATATGTCATGCTATTATTTCTGGATGCATCACCTGACAACGGAACCAGATGATGTATTCCCGCGGGTCACGTAGTTACCATAGATACATTATATAATATAAACAAGCATGCACAGTGATCCATATACAAGAGACAAGAGACCAATAGAGAGAAGCACAAGCCTTTATTAACCAGCAAGAGTAGAATACTACATAGAATAGATCTAACTTCTAGTACACGACTCAACAGCCTATATATATGCATTTACAAGCGGTTATGTAACCGTCTGTTTGGTTCAACCGATCAACATGACCCAACCGGTCGACCCATCCGTTGACACACAATCACAATAGGTCGGGCGGGGAGCCTAGTCGACAGGCCGACTTAGGCTCCTCCAACAAGTTGCAAGCAACAATGTCTGTGACAAGCAACAGAAGATGATAGAATTAAGAGTAATGTTAGTAATCGTGTGACCTCTGATTTTGAATGGCCACCAAATAGAATTGTGTGTTACAACAGAGAACTTCCACTCCCTTTGTTGCTTTTGGGGATTTTGAATAGTTATTTAATAGGATTTTACAGACTTAATTAATAGTCAATTCTTTATCATTGTAAATGTGTTATGCGGAAGAACTTCAGCAGCTGAAGAACCGATCTTGAACAAGTGACCATTGAAGAAGCCGAAGGCATCAATTTCCACAATTGGCAAGAGATATTGCCAGAGAAATTATTTGTAGCTTGCCAACAGATCAACCACTGCAATTCCGTTGTTCAAATGATAATGAGAAAATGTTGTAATTACAGTTGTTGGTATGCATGCATTACTACTGAACATAAATCCGACGTTTAGGAAATGCAATAGCTTTGTAAGACATAAGAAAATGAAAGTTTTCTGAAGTGGAGATCGCGTCAGGACAGGCGTTTAAGGCTCTAGCTTGTTCAAAACCACGACGACCATTCTTCACTAGGTGACAATGGAGTCTTATGATGGCCACTGGTTGTTGAATTCACATCATTGACAAATCCTCCTATAAGGAAATACAAAACACCCATTTTGAATTCAGTTGGAGTGATCTTGATCGATTAAAATTGTAATCCTCCGAAGTCTCTAGATATCCATCATGAGCCTCTAGATATATATTTTTACATTATTCTCTTTAGGCCAACCCTTAAACAATTTTTAGCAGCTTCGTCCCTGCGTTTATGGAAGTCAATGTTGAAAAGTAAATGATTAAATATTGCCTATTTCTATGGCAAGTTAATGATTCATGCCATTAATGTGAAAAACACCAAAAGCTGTTGAGCCTATGTTTTCGTGATGTGTTTATGTGCTTCAAGGATTCCAAACACGTTTTAAAATTGTATGGTTTTCCTCTATAGACAGGTTCACGATTGCTATAATTTGTAGCCTACTGGAAAGGATAGAGAACTATCAATTGTAGGTGATCCATAAAATGAGCTATAATTGTTGGATGAATAAACTCCTATGCAATCCAGTGTTGTATGTACATTATGATGTGTTAATAATGTGTGCACGTTAATAATGCACACGTGTTCCTATCACAATAGATATACTTGGCCTATGAGTAGAGATGTCTATGCCATTATGTGGTTTTTTGTGGTAGCTATAATTTTTAGGGCCCTATAGATGATCAAGGGATGAAGCTCATGCCTTAGGTCCTAAATGAAGTTTTGAGGCATCCAATTCCTAAAGGATGTATCAAAGTATGACACTTGACCTCTAATGGAGTTCTTTCCCTCAAAGTGGGGATGTAAGTGCCTTTAGATGTTTTGCATCAATAGGTATGGGTCTTTGGTCCTTAACATGGTCAATGGTGTAAACTAAAGCCTTGACCACTATAATAATATTATAGAATCCAAGGATAAACAACACCATAAACCACCATTCATGATCTCCAATGAGTGTCCCTAGCCTACAAGATATGGGTATATTAGTGTCATTATGAGGTTTTAACACGAGTCATAAGCTTGAGGCCCTAGACATGATTATGGGAGGAAATTTGGTTCTTATGTCCTAAAGGAATAGTTTAGCCATCAAAGACTAAAAAATCACCTTGAAGCATCACATATGACCTCTCTATGTTATCTTTATTTTGAAGTGAGAAAATGTGTGCCATTAGGAATTTTTAAGCACAAGGTGTGGATATAAGGAATCTGGACAGGGCTAGGGTAGAAAACTCAAGCCTTACATTGTAAGCATCCCAGGCCATGAATAATTCCTTAAAGAACCATGTTTGACCTCTTGAGGGTATCCTTTGCCTTTGATTGTGGATCTTGATGCCATTAATAAGTTGTGAACTTTAGATATGGATTTTGAGACCATGGACATGGTCAAGGAGGAAACCTAGGATCCATGCCCAACAAAGATTCTAGGCATCTTAGGATGAGAATGATACTTGATTCCATTCCATGCCCAATAAATCCTCATTAATACTTGAAAAATATTATAAAATTGATCAAACCAGAAAAATTATGTTTCAAACTCCATCCCTTATTCCCACTAAATTAGCCTCCACGTGAAGCATTCAAGTAGCAGGATCCTTCTAATAACCCAACTGAGTACACGGGTTTGGTCATCGTAGATTTGTAGTCTTCGATAGAACAAGAAAGCAAGAGAAGCGGGAAAGAAGTAAATTATAACTCTTCTTTTGGCCAACACTTTAAGATTATAAGTGCTTTATTTGGTTGGGGACCTCAGTTGGATGGACCATCCTACAAAAACAACAACTTTAAAGCAGATTCATTCCAAGTTTGAGTTTATTGAAAATAAATTTCTTGTAGAAAGCAACACCAGAACAAAGTGGTTGAATCCTCGGTTGAGCAACTTCAAGGATCTTCTTACATCCCAATCAATTTTAAAAATAGTGCATGCACATATGAAAATAACATCTCTAAATGCGGATACATATTCAAGTTCATTGTTGTTGCAGATGATTTTCATGGTAACTCACAGTAGGCTTCAAAATAGTAATTGCAATGGTTGTTTCTACTCAATTTCATAGCAACTCACTATATTGAATCAAAGGATTCATAATAGGAATCACATACTTTCTGAGCCACCATTCTGTACTGCCCTAGAAACATCGACCCTTTTTTTTTCTCCTCCCTTTCAAATATTGCAGGAATTATTGTTGAAATCCGATTGAGAGATATCATATATCAAAGATGGTGTCTGATCTTATCATCATAAACCATGCAGTTTCAACTATTTGTGCCATGTCTATGTATTGGAGCATTATTGTATCCATGGCCCTTAGCTGGCTGCAAAATATTTATAGCTTATGCAGCTTTTATGTTTGTGTTTGGGTGTCTGAGATGATGAAAACTATGTTTCTTCACCCAAAAGACTCAGATATCATCAGGGCTATTGGAGAATACCCATCATATGGATGATGATCGATGTTGGACTGTTTTGGGAAGACTCGGGTTCGAGGAAGTTAACGCAGCAAAAAAAAAAACCCTCTCATTGGCCCTTTCACCATCACCCTGTAAACAGGATGAAGTCTCACCCGAAGCAAACATGAGAGGTTACAAAATCAACCTTCTGTAACTGTGGCGATGTGCAAATGTGGTCAACAACCTCTTTAAAATCCCTACTTAGCATAAACTAACATAACTAGAATGAACAGGTTACTTCACACTTCGTAGCTTATCAACAACATACAGAACTACGCTGAATCTCTATTGTATTCACTGGTTAGCTACGCATTCATCATTCTAAGTGTTCCTCCATAGAAACCATACACATGTATTCCATTTACTCATCATACAATTACCATTCACATACATACGAAAGCAAATACATAAACTCATATACATAAACATGTGGATTTACGTGGTTCACCCTAGGAGGGAGCTACGTCCACGGGAACTGTTCTTCTATTAACTTGGAAGGGTAATAGTTCCAGTCTGCGCACTTAGCTCCAGAATATTCTCTACAATCAGATCTCTACGCACTCAGCTGTAGAGTCTGTTTTCTCTATGATCACTATTCTCCTATTACAATACCTCTTGCAACAAACCCAAGATGCCCTTTTAGTTCCAACCCTTCCTCGTACAAAAATACCCCTATATATAGGTGTGCCTGAAGGTCACATATTACAATAACTATGGGCCAACCCCCATAGTACCAAAAACCCTAAAATCCCGTGGTTCTCCTATATACCAAGCTAAACTTTAACTCCATTGTCCCTTTGGCGTTGCTTCCTTTGACTCCGTCATTTTCCCTGACACCACACCTCCGACTTCTGTAGTGGCATGTCCTTTACACCATTACGCTTCTTAACTTATTTTTCCTGCAGCAGTCAAGCCGTCGCTCAACCCTTAATTGCCCCAACCACCTTTGGTTTTCCTTGGTACTTTTCCTTTATTAAGGAAACAAGTCCTTTTCTCCCAATTGCACTTCGCTCCATACCCTCTGGCCGGGATTTGTGGAGTCGCCTTTCTCCCAAAAATGGTCAAGTTAAGCCTCACCTTCTTAACTTCCTCTTCTTGTGGCATGCCCAACAATCGATGAAACAAGCAGTGATATTGTGAATAAAAGATACATGGCCTTCATCCATAAAGGGGACATCTCTCGAATGTTCAATGCCTTGGACAACGATGGAAATGACATTAGCATGGTTCATGCAGAGGATGTACAAGGCTTATTGGAAAACCTTGGAATTCAATATATCTCTAATGATAATATGAAAATAGTGATGGGTTGTCCAAACCATATGATATTTTGATGATTTCCATAGCTTTTTTCTCAATATGTGGGAGGAAGCTCATGAGCATCGAGAGACAAAGGAGAAAGTGATGTTGAAAGAATTTGTGAAAGCATTTAGTGTTTTTTATAAGAATGGGGTCTCAAACCATAGAAAAAATCATTGTAGAAGGAACGTTGATGGCTATCTATCTACCTTACCCAAACTGATCTTAAGAATCGTGGAATCCCCTTTAATGACACATTTATGTGATGTTGGCGTAAAAAGAGCCAAAAGAGATGTTGTCGACTCCCATTTTTAGTCTTCAGTAGACGTAACACATGACATCTTCGATTTCTCCGATTCATGTATGAAATTTAAAAATCCGATCAGAACGAAACTTCTATAACGTTCGAGTCTTCATGGTAACGGTTGATGCTCGTGATTATTATCTTGACTTCTAACAAGCGAAGGACATGTCAAAGTGGCAACTCTGGATTTTGCAGAATTTGTTTAAGCCGTGTTGACGTCAGCGGTGCTACGACGTAGTTGAATGGAGATTCCAAGACCGGTGGAAGAACTAATTATCTAGAAGATATGGATCTTGCATGCAAGCCTCGCTCAAGCCTAGAGTACACTGGAAAGCATCATCAACAACGTACTTGTGCACAGTGTTGCATTAATGCACTAGGGACAGATGTCAAATGGTATCCATGCTACAAATTTCAAGGTGAAATACATCTACTTGATCAAAGTTTAACCTTGTAGAATGAAAAATGTAGTTTTTGAAATTGTTGCCACTAGACTAATACATGGAAAATGGATCCATTATGTCACGGATATAAATGTCAAATAATTTGATATTCAAAATTAGATAAGACTCTCTTAAAATCGTAATTTCAAGCTTTCTTCTCTATACTAGTTGGAATAATAACAAAAATAGTCCCAAACAACAATAACTATTAGTCCCTGCCAAGGCAGGGATTATAGCAATGGGTCCATTGCCAAAACTAATTTTACTTTTTCTTAATTTTATTAATTCAATAGTTGTTTCGCAATGTCGTGCAAAAAATAATTATTAATTTTATTTTTTTTAAATTGTATTTTTAATTTTTGAAATTAGAAAATACTGTTTTTTTATTGGTTGTAAGGGTTGATTTGACTAAATACCCCTACTTGGAAGTGACAATTAGTTTTTTTTAATTTTTTTTTTTTTTTTTTTTAAATTGACACATAACCATACTCTAAAAAATATTGATTTTGGAAAACATTTTGAGGTTCTGTTTTCATAAATTTTAATATCATATTTTGAATTTATTATAATTAATTATTCACGTTTGTACTTACACACAGATTTACTTACAAATTAGTACAAGGATATGATGACTATGACGGCATTGGGTTATGCAATTTCGATGACTAGTAAATAAGAATATGTTTTTTTACTATTAAACAATCTTGCATCATTAATGCATTATGCCATTTGAGCCTTCACACCTTTACACAAAAAAGTTGAGGAGATCCCTCATTCTTTTGGAAAATGTCATTTCCCGTTAAGTATAATAGGTATATATGATTATAAAATGCTTTGAGTAGACGTTTAAATGTACATAACTATTAATTGCTGGGAATATGGGTTGTGATTATTCTTTTTAGTACAGATCATAAGGAAACTTTTAAAATATAATATCACAGATAACAAATTATAAGATTTGCAATTAACGATGAACAATTAAAACTATTTTATAAGATTTGCAATTAACGATGAACAATTAAAAATATTTTATAAGATGCTATGTGCACTATATATATAAAAAATAAAAAAATTTGTTTAATTAATTTTTTTATATGGTTAATTATTTTTTAAATCATTATTTTCATTAATTGATATTGTGTTAATTTTTATTTTAATTTGTTAATATTTGATATAATTAATTTTATGTATTTTTTATTTTATATATATATAGTTCATTGATTGTAGTTTGGGTGGTTGGGAGGAATGTTGTTACTCTCTCCACCCGGGTTCAATTTTTGTAAGTGACATATTGCTCTTGTTGAGCCCATATTAACAGGTGGTGAGCATTTCCCAGGTGGCAAACCACCTTTTAAAAAATATATATATATATATAAAGAGAGAGATTATTAGTTTATGTAATTTAAATAAATTTAATATCAGTTCTTTAAATTATAAAATAATCATTACAAAAATATTTTCCAATTATTATTTAAATATTTTTGTTTATTAATTCTATAAAATTAAAGTGGCTAATTTTTTTATAAAACAATTATTACAAATGTCTTTTTAAATGATTACTAATTTATTTTTTAAACTTTTCTTTGTGTTTATTGAAGGATGATTTTTTTTTGAGCTATATACTTCATAACACAAAAATTCAATTTACAATTAAATTAAATTAAATACTTGGCAAAAATATTAGTTTACAAAAAAAATCTTTACAAAATAGAAAAAACAAATTCACATTCAAAAACATGAAAAGAAAACGAATAGGTAACGCAATCAATAGTAAAATTTACTTTTACATCATATTTATTATTAATTTTCATAATAAAAACTAGTTATTATTTTATCAATATTTAACAGAAAAATACTAAGTAAATCACTATGTAACAATAATATACAAATTTAATATATTTTTTATGAAATAAAAGACTTAATGTTATTAATTTTACTTTTTTAAAGGAGGTATCCAATTTTTATTTATTTAACAATCTAACAATCTAATATTTATTTTTTACGACACAAAATACTTAATACTACTAATGTTATCTTTTTTTAAAGGTAGGTATTAAGCAACTTTGTTGCTAATTTCACTTGTTTTATAATAATACCAATCAAATTTTATTTTCTATGATATACTTGAAATACTCAATACAAACCTACATCTATTTACTAAGATTAATTATTTGGTATATAAAGAGTTAGTTGTACAATTTTAAAGGATTTATGGTTATTGAATTAGGTTAGTGGTTAAGTAATAGTTAAGGAGTCAATAGATTAGTACACGCCCATTAACATAAACAACAAAACTAGTATCATAAATATTAAATATTTCTTATAAACACACAAACTATATCTCAACTATTAACATAAGTTTATGGCAAGGACTAGCTACCTTGCAGCTATTCGACTTGTTGTTTTACAAGTCACTTTCTTGGTATTTAAAATTAAATAATTAAACTCTTTAAAAATTCTAATCTCCAATTTTTCATGTTTTTTAAAATTATTATTTGATATTCATAAATATATGAATCAAAGATAACAAAGCTGATCATGTCTCTTCATGATCTCATTATACAATTATTTAACTTAAATATTCTCCAAATCTCATTATACAATTATATAACTTAAATATTCTCCAAAGAGTTTCGCTAAAGACCCATGCATAAACAACCTTTCTATCCACTTTTTTTTTTAAATTCGAAATTATATTAAGCTAAAAAGGAAAAAAAAATGTACATATCCAAACGACCTTTATCAAATAGTATCTAGATGTCATGATCAGACCAAAAGATCCAAGGAAATATCCAACAAAGAGTCATGATTAAGCCTCTAAGCCTAATTAAGTTTGAGAGTCAAGGCTTAAATTAACTACTATGTAAGCATGAGGATCCCATATAGGATGGGAGTTATGACCCACAAGAATGAAATTGTGTGTAACATCAAACAAAAACCAGAGCTAATCCTGGACTGAACAAAGCCTAATCTTCATCAGAAATGATAACATAGGAAGGGCCAGCACATGGGTCTTCTTGTTTGGTCGCATGTGCCATATCATTTGGACAACGATGGAACACGAGTTATGAAGTCGAAGGTTGGGATGGGGGCGATTTATTGAAGCGTTTTTCTGTGATTTCGCAAGCCAATGCATTCAACTTTTTGTTCACATGCTCATATGCAATTACCTAGTTTTGTGCAAGGTAGTGCATGCCTTTTTCCATACTTGCCAGTCAGGATGAAACCGAGGGCTCCTGTACTTCCTCCTAAAACTTTCCTTGCATCCCATCATCCATAGCTAGGCTAAAGAGAGCTTCCATGGTCTAATACATTCCCAAATTTTTGGTATGCCTTGTCTCATGGGTCCTAGCGGAACCCGAGTCTTCAACTAAACCCCCAAATTTTTGACCTTCAGTTTCTGCGCACGGGGGTGTTGCATTTCCCGTTTGAACCATCTCTTCATACGCTGAACACAATCACAAGCCTAGTGATTGACTGAGGCTTCGAAAAATCCCTTAGCATTCTCCATCTCCCTCACTGTCCATTCCATGTGAGAGCGCTTAGGGCCATTAACTATCCTGCGCTTGGTGGTTTTCATGCATACCATACTAAAGCCATTAATATCATGAAACTAGGTCATAGGATCCCACCCTTCAATAACGTAATAAACAAACAATTCCGTAGAAAGGATCCCTCGCCAGAAATGGAAACAATAACCCCAATAAACATCACAAATGCGAGGATGGTGTTGATGAGGGCCTCCTCTATGAAGACATCGTACCATCTCACGAGTCCCCATCCCATCATGAAGGAAACTGTCACTAATAGCCATGAATGCTCGCACAGGTAAGTGAGATAGGATTTGTACCAGGATCGCATTCCCTAGCCAAAGTTTGTACTCATTCCAGATCAGGTTGCTTGTGATTGTGCTCATCACATTAAGGTTTGAGAGGTGGAGGCTTCCACCTGCCATCCCACCTAACCAATCACTTATGTCATCCATCTAGATGCCTGTAATCCCCATTTGTGTCAACATTATGATAACACCCATTGTGGGGGAGCATGTCTTGATAATTGATCCTAGGGCAATCCACTTTGATTATAGGATTCCCTTCTTCTGACCAGGATTGGTTGCAAACCTCCCATGGGTTATCCACTCCCTAGTTTTCCAGCTGGTCTGCTAGCTTGTTGGCATCTTTTCGAACATGGTGAGGCAACAGGGCATTGGATTTATGAAGACTGGAATCGAGAGCCTCCAATTTAGTGGCTAGTAACTTGGATTGATTTTGCTGACACTAGAGCCATTGAGAATCCTATGCAGGATCTTCACCATGAGCTTTGAATCCCATTCAACTATAATTTTGTTGAATCTGGCTTCATTCGCAATTTCAATTCCCTTAAGCATTGCAATTAACTCTATTGTGTTGTTTCTTTCCACGCCTAGGGAGCCCGCATAAAATCTAAGAATTCTACCCCTATCATCCCTGAAGACTCCCCTAAACACCACGGGACCAAGATTGCCTCTACATGCCCCATCAAAGTTTAATTTCATGAACCCCTCTCCCAGAGTAGACCAAGAATATGTACTTTCAACCCTGATATGTGGCTTGGGGATGCTAGTTTGGCTTAAGTTTTGGATGAGATCCCAAGCAAAGAGAATGGATTTATCTTGTGCTTGACAATTCAATCATTGAAGGACCATTGGGATGCTAGAACAGTCTCATGGATGTTTGACTGAATTCGTTGCCATATCTAGTTAGAAGAGAGGCTCGAGCCTTTGAAGATTCACCAGTTTCACTCTTTCCATATTTCCCATAGAGAGGAACCCTGGAAAGAGCTGCCAAGTTCCGTTGACAATGTTGTTGTTGGAGATCTGCTTGTGCCATTTGGCTAAAGTCTCCCTGATGCTTCTTCTATTACAATATGATTATCAGAATGTGTTGGCCCCTTTTTCCCATAAGTGATGGCTAGAGGCACAAAGGTTGAGAAGGTGTTCAACATCCTCTTCTGCAGATCAACACAGACAACATATTGATGGACCTTCAAAGCCTCTTTTGATGATTCTATCCTAGGTCAAAATTTTACTCTTTTCCACAAGCCAAAGAAAGGTGGAGACCTAGGGCCAAAGGTTTTGTTTCCAAATTTATTTCTAGATATTCTCTTACTGCTCCCATTAATGGTGGGATAGCAATGAGTAAGCCTCTTTAAGGCTAAAAGTCCATTTGCTTATGTGTCCCCAACGAAGAATGTCTTCTCCCTCTTGAGACATAATATTTCTTGATTGAATCTCTTCCCAAAAGGAGTCCCAGTTATCATTAGGAATGGCTTGAGGCTAGAGAAGTGGTTTGCACCATTGTCTCCATTGTGAGTTATCACCTTCAACATTCTATAAATGGGAGATGAGGAAACTATTGGAAGCTAGGGTTGTTTGCCAAAGAGGATGGATGTAATTTAGGGTATTGAGTTTGGCCCATTGTTTCCAAGAGTCATCCCAAAACAAAGCAGATTGGCCATTGCGAATTTGTTGGAATGCGTGTTCTTGGATAAGAATTCGGTTCTGCCGGGCCACATTCCATATTAGTGACCCTAAGTTGATTTATTGCATGCAAACAATATTTTGTTGATATATATTCCTAGCATATTTGTTCCTCCAATTTGTTTCCCATAGGGCCCCTAGGGTGGTGAGCCATATCCACCATAGCTTTATCGACATGGCTCTGTTGTCAGTTTCAAGGTCCCTTAGGCCCAAACCCCCTAAGAGTTTCGGGCAGTAGAGTTTGTCCCAAGAGACTAAGGCCCATTTCCTCTCTTTTTCTTGATTTCCTCCCCAGAGGAAGGTCCTTTATAGGGATTTGATTTCATTTAGGAATATTTTGGGAGCTGAGAAAATGGAAAATGTGTAGGAACACATGCTTCTTAGCACAAATTTGAGGAGGGTGAGTCGGCCAACCATGTTAGGGGATCAAAAATCCCAACTAGAAAGGCATTGTTCCATTCTGGAAACAAGATTGCTCCAAGTTCGATGACTAATGGCTAAGGAGATTAGAGGGGCTCCCAGGTAGGTGGAGGGAAGGGAAACTCTTTGAAAGAACAAGAGTCTGGAAATTCTAAGTTGTAGGCTAATTGGTGCGTTGAAAAAGAAAATTTCCGATTTGTCATTGTTCAAGGCCAAACATGAGGTTTCTAGGAAGGTTGAAAGCAAAGATTTAAGACATCTAGCTTCTTGCATGTTTGATGCATCCAAAATCATGGTATCATTGACAAAGTGGAGATTGGAGGCTTTGTTATCATCATTAGTTGGGCTCAACCCAAAGAGGAGATTCTTGTGCATTTAAGGTTTTAGAGCTCTTCCAAGGCCTTCAACAATGATAATGAACAAGAAGGGAAAGAGGGGATCACCTTGACAAACTCCCCAAGAAGAGGAGAAGGTTGAGGAGGGAGAGCCATTGAAAAGTATGGAGATCAAGAAGGTAGATGAGGATAGGCAAGAAGAGTTCTTTCCATGTATCTCTAGGATATTTCATCAAAATATTTTGAAAGATCAAGTTTAATTAACATACATTCCTTTTTTGAGGTTTTGAGTGTGTGGATGGTCTCATGGGATGTCAAGATAACATCTAGGATTTGCCTCCCTTCCACAAAATCCGATTGCTCCGTCGAGATTATGGAAGGTAGGATGGGCTTTAATCTATTGGCAATAACCTTGGTGAGGATCTTGTAGATAACATTGCTAAGAAAGATAATCCCAAATTTACCTGGATGCTTTGTGATTTCTTCCTTTGGAATGAGAGTAATGAAGGTGGCGCTGAGAGTAGGGAGGACATCCAACCTGTTTCGAGATTCTTCTACAATTCCCAAACTTATTGTTGCACAATATTCCATCAATGATGGTAGAATTCCATTGTGAATCCATCCAGGTTAGGGGATTTACCAGCATGAATGTGACCTTGATTGCTTCAGAGGCCTCCTCCATAACTATGGGGTAGAGGAGACTATCATTCTACTCTTCCTAGACTAGGGGCAGGATGTTATGAAGAATTGTGTTCATGGCTCTTTCCTTGTCCATGTTGTCTCCTGTAAGCATAGAACTATAGAAGTGGACCAATTCCTCTGATATTTAATGTTTTTTGGTTAACTCCTTCCCTTTACTAGAGTGTAGTGGGGAGATTTGATTGTGAGCTCTGCGCTACACCATGCTGTCATGAAATAATTTTGAATTCCACTTTCCTTCCTTCAACCACCTTACCCGTGACTCTTGTCTCCATAGAATGTATTCCTGGTCCATTCTCTAATTTATCTCCTTTTGAAGTTTTGTTTCCTTTTGTAAGGGACTTTACATGTAGCCATTGGTAATGGCTTGTTGCTGAACAATGGCCATCTCCTCTTACAGCCTCTTCCTTGCTTCAAAAATATTGCCAAAGACTTCCTTGTTCCATGTCTTAAGTTTACCTTTGATCCATTTTAACTTTTGCTAAAGTTTATACACCTTGGAACATTGTGATACATGAGCATTCTCCCACCAATTGGAAAGAGTTTCCATAAAGTCTGGATGATCCAACTAGAATTTTTTGAACCTAAAGGTCTAGTTGTATGGGCTAGTGTGTTCATCAATTTCAAGGTTGATTGGCCAATGATCAGATCCATCCCTTGGAAGGATGAAGGAGTCTAGGATGGCCCCCGACCTCATCAAGTATGTGGACAACAAAAATCTATCAATCCTAGAGGCGACTTGATGGGATCCTCCTCTTTTGTTTATCCACGTATGAACTCTATTTTTGGGTTTGATGTCCACCAGATCCATTGAAGTGGTTAGGGGTCCAAAGGCCATACTGTAGCATCGAGGCGGTTGATGCCTCCTTTTTTCTATAAGGGGTTAGAGATCAAGTTAAAATCTCCACCTAGGATCCATGATGAATTCAAAGAAAGATATTTAAGATGGGGGAGGGAAGTCAAAAATGCATTTTTGGAGGCCAGGGAAGGGGGTCCATAGATATTGGTTAAGGTGCTTGAGAAATCCGAGGCAAGGAGAATGAAAGAGGCATACATAGAGAATTGGGTAGAGAAGAAGCTGGACAACTGGATAAGAGTTGGGTTCCATAGGATAGTAAGGCCTCCAATGACTCCCATAACATCCGGTGCCATCGCATTGCATCCTTTCTAGAAAAACTACGAAAAGTTGACAAGAGAATCCATAGAACACTTTGTTTCTTGCAGCATGACAACTGTTGGCATTTCCTCATGGATTTTGGATCTAAGAGTCCAACATTTTCTTTTTCCTCCTAGACCTTGAATGTTCTAGGATATGATCTTCATCGAGAAAGACTAATGGTGGGAAGGGAGTCACTGAATCCAATTAACAAGGGATCTGTGGTTACAAGAGGCCATCAGATGCTCCCCTAGTTCCGAGAGTCGCTACTTGTTTGTTTTTTTGCCTTCTTAAACTTCCTTTTTGCTACTTGACGGGCTGAGTGGTTTATGAGAAGGCTAAATCCCTAACTGATTCCCCTACATTTCCATTGTGTCTTTAGGATGCAATGATGTGTCTGCTACCTCTTGAAGAGCATTACAAACGAGCTTAAGGTGGGGCGAGGGGATCACTGCTAAATCTCATTTTTTGCAAATCTCTTTGATTTTTTTGAAGCTCATGATCCATGATTTCTAGGTCTCCCTCCTCATTCGCAACTTGGGCTCCCCCTTCCTCCATGGTTCTATCCTCTGAAGGGTTTAGCTTTCGTCTCTTGGCTTGATCTGGATCAGCATCTTCCTTGGCTTGGTCAATTTCATTTGGTTCTCCTCTCATGGGGTCTTCTTGCATTGTCTATACTCTTCCCAGGTTGCAAACTGGTTGGAAGTGATCGATCCATTATTATGGTCAAGATTGGCAGCTTTAAGAATCACTTTCAATTTTCTTTTGATGATGGTGAAGCCATCATGATTGGCCTGGCAATGTGATGGTGGAGGGTTGGGAGCTGGGATCTGTGGGCATCCCTTGAAGAGGTGCCTGTATTCATGGCAGTGTCTGCATCGAAAGGGGATGTGCTTGTAGTCAAGGGTCTAGACCCATTCTTCATCGTGGAAGTTTAGGAAAACAACTTTAGGAAGTGGTTTGAAACATTCATGTTGACACAGATTCTTGCGAATGAGGTGTACCTGCCTCGTTTGGTGATTTCTGAGCTTTTGATGTACTTTCTAAGGGTGTTTCCAATACCCATTTTGGTTTCTTCCTCCCAATATTACTGGGGCAATGGGTATCTAGCCGAACCCAGACTGAAACTTTTAAGAAGTCCTAGCGGTCGAGGTTAAAGTTGTCCTTCCAATGTCCCATGAAAAGTCCCCATTGTTGAAAAAGTAAGGTTCTTGCTCGACGATATGCTCCTGATCCTTTGGATTGCAAAATATCGCTGTGAAGAATCCTTTTTAGCCAAGCTTCAGGTCAATCTCTCCTTTGGGATTCCATTTGTGGGCGATCCATCGTTGAAGAGCCCTCTCGTTGGGAAAAAAGCCCATGAACTTGCAGATTAGAGTGTGATCCTTCATGTACTGCATGTATGCCCCTACTCTGTTGGAAGTGACTTCCAAATTTGTGATGTTGTCTGCCTTAGGGAGGTAGCCATTGTGGCGTGGCTTGGTTGTTGGCTGTTAAGAGCTTTTTTTTTCGGCGGATCTAATTTGGGCAAGCGATTCTTCTTGTGGCGATGGATTCCCAAGGTTCCTATCTTCTATGAGTTTCACAGAGGAAGGGCCATGGGTGGAGCCCATCATCAAGGTTGGGTGCGGTCGAGTCATGGAGTTGAGATTGAAACTAGGGCCATGAGCTTCACAGAGGAAGGGCCGTGGGTGGAGCCCATCATCGAGGTTGGGTACGGCTGAGTCATGGGGTTGAAATCAAAACTAGGGCATGAAGGGTTACAGAGCGGCTAGTCGATCCTCAATGTTGATTGTAATTATCAGTATAGATGTATACTTGCATTTTCATCTTCTTCAATAAATTAACATACCAAAATAAAATAAAATCAAGCTTTCTTCATCTCTATACTAGTTGGAATAATAACAATATGAAGCTTTCTTTTCTGTACTAGTTGGAATAATAACAAAAATAGTCCCATATTGCAACGATAATTATTGTTTTTCAAGTCACTTTCAGTCACTTTATATTTGGGAGCGGAGTTCATGATTATTGTTTTTCAAGTCAGTTTCACTCATATTTCGAAGTTCCTAGCTTCCGCATATACATTCCGATTGAGTCCACTCGATTTCCACTTGATCCAAAGACACCAACAATCTTCCCTCTCATTTGTGTCTGTGTCTCAAAATAAGTTCCCTCCTCTTGCCCACAAGGTCCAAGTTTCCTTTGATTCGTATGAAACGTCAAAGAAATGAGCACATCGTGATGTTTGTATCCTAAATATCCACTGATTTTGGTTACGAACTCCTCTGGGTAATTCAAATTGTACTGCATGCACAGGTCAACAAAACCACTAAATTAATACAATTAATTATTTGTTTTTGTGTTTTAATGCATTAAAAGGTTGAACATGTAAAATACATAGCACTTGGAGCCTTATCTAATTGACCATGATGTGACTCACCTTTATTACTTCACCGACTTTCCTTCCATGTAAATGGCCCTTGATCAAGTTTTCAATGCCTTCGAGACCATAAGACATTTGAACTGAAGTCAGCGACTTATCTTCCGCTGTCAGGGTGATTTGTCTAATTCCTGAGTATGTTCCATCACTCGTATAGTTTCCCCCAGGGCCGCCGCATAATGGAGAGCAGTAAAACTCCTGTTGTAGAGAAAACGTAACGAAATTCAAATAAAGCCACACGTCCACGTCTTAAATATGGGGATTCACTAGTAGCGTTTATGTAGATTTACGTGGTAACTTTATTTTATCCCTAATGAAACAGTTAGGCTTACACTTTCCACTCATCACGGATTTTGATTCTTGAAACTTCTGTAACAGAAGAGTGCAGAATAGATTCAGGTTGAATAAGTATAATTTGCGAGGGATAAAAAAAGTCGTCACCAAAACTTGGACCTTTGCACCTATTTATAATCGGTCCATTGGTAACAGGGAAACCAGACAACCGGCTATTGCATGCAAGGATTTCATTACATGAGGAAAAGGTAAACTTAAACAGCAGACTGCTCTATTGACAAAATGAGGAACATTAAGGTAGATGGAAGACTATTACAAATTTAAATTTCTAATAGGAAATCATGTCAAATAGACAAATAAATTTGATTGTTTGTCAAATCAACTAGATCGCGTGGCGTTTTTAAGAAGTAAAACCAAATAACTCTTAAATCGTTGCTATTCATAAAGAAAATTAGTCAACAGATCAAAGCTAACAGAAGCATGTCATACTTTCCCATTAATGTAACAAATAAATTCAGTAGACGACGCTATCTTAAAAAAGACAATGTTAACTTGTTCACGCAACAGATTGTGCCTATAAAGATTTCAACAAAAATAGAACAAAGTAATTATCTGAAAACATAGCATAAGGTATTCTTATCTAATCCAAAAGTTAAAAAATAACGAAAGTGAGAGGATTTGTTGCTGCAGCGTCCTGAAATCAAACCATTAAAAAAAAAACACCCACCGATATACTCTTAATCTCTTCCAAGACATGTTGAACAATCTTCTCCACTAGCGCACCCTCGTCACTGGTTGTTCACGACAAAGTAAAGGCACGGAGTTTTCATAAGCAAATACCATATAGCAATGGATAAATTTATCATTATATGTAGAGAGTTCTCACCCGTTAAATGGCCCTGCATGGAGATTGAACCCACTTATCGCTGAAACTGTATGAAGAGCCTCTCTCCACTTCTTAATAGTGGCGGGGTCATTCCTTTTCTTATTTTCAAGGATTCGCAGGGCTTCAGCGTAGACTCCGCTCTGCGTCCGCCGAAGGTAAAACACAGGAATAATCATAGCCTTTGACTCCAACATGTGGAGGAGCTCATCGAGACACCATTGTGACTCTGCATATCGAGGGGAAAAAATGACGACATGCACGGAGGCTGTTCTTATAGCGTCTATTATTTGAGATCCAAAGTTGCTTCCCACTTGTAATTCCGGTTGGTCCAGAAAAACATTCAATCCAGTTTGTGCAGAACACAGGCGATGGTACAGATGGCTGGCAAAGGTTTTCTTGACATCAGAACCGCGGTGATTGATAAATGCATGGTAAAATTTGTTTGCGGCGGTGGAGGATGAAACATAGACTGTATCGGCCATTGGATGTCGATAAAATCAAAGAAGCATTAAAATGTGTACCTTCCAATGCATTTGCTGCTGTATACTCTTTTATATATATAGCCTCCCCGTGTTTTTATTTAATTGGGTGTGAGCTTTTAATTAAAAAAAGTGGGAGGTACGTTCTTTTATTATTATTTATTTGACCCATTTAACATCGGTTTGTAAGTCTGAGATATGGGGCAACTAAAACGCCCCGTTTTCTCTCAGCTGTCTTTCCAGAAAACCGCTCCACTATGTGTTGTCCTTTGTTTTGCTTTGCTATCCATCAATTTCTTTTCACGTACCTACTTTCATAGAGCCATGTGGATTGAACTCTCTTTATCTTCTTCCCACTGCAGTGCTTCAAATTGTTTAGCTTCATTTGGCCATGGTATCTGATGATGCATCTTAGCCTCTTGGCCTTATAAATATGTATTAGGTCGGTTTTTTCATGAATGTAAATGCATGTTTTTCTCAGAACATTTGTTGCCATTTTCTTTGAAGTGAGATGGCTAACTGGGTTTATAAAATGTAGATTATGAACCCAATGTCCAGGCTCCCATTTCATCGACAAATTCAAAATTATCGGGACATAATGTGTTACCCAACTGCAAGGATCTTGCAAACTATTCCCCTCCTCGAGCTCTAAAAATCGAGGAGATTCCACAGATTATTAATGGCTTTCCTCTTGCTGCCAGAAATGCTATTAAAGCAGGTGACTGTTCTTAAAAAAGAAATCGTAAATTTGGCATTTAGATATTTGCACACTTGAACTATTTTATCCAAGGAAGAGATCGAGTTCTTTTTTCTTAATAGACCGAAGGGATTTTCTTTCGAAGGCACTCTTTTTTTTCCTCTAATATATATTTCATCAAGGATGGTGAATATAACCGATTCAATTGTCTTCGTGAACTAAATAGGGAAGTGCTACATTTTTTCCATTCATACTTTGAGTGGTTTTGTGGCAGCTTTTGATGGTGTCGAAATTCATGGTTCTCATGGATATCTCCTTGACTAATTTATGAAAGATGGCATAAATAACAGGACCGATCAGTATCATGGGACACTGGAGAACCGGTGCAGGTTCCTATGGAGGTTATTGAAGCAGTATGAAATGAAATTGGAGCAGAGCGAGTGGGCATACGATTCTCTCTGTTTGCACAATTTCATGAATCCATTGACTCAGATCCTGAGGTGTTTGATATTTACATGGCCAAGAACTTAAATAAATACAACATCATGTATGCCCACTGTGTAGAGCCCAGAATGGCAGAATGGTAACCTCATTTGAACCTGTTGCTACAAACAACAATCTGAAGAATCTACTTCCGATGAGGAAGGAATTCAACGGAACAGTCTTGGCTGCAGGGCTTATGATAGAGAAGATGGAAATGCGGCAATTGCAAGCGACAATGGGTTATTCGAAATTTGTAGATGTTCATTCGCCTTGGTGGCAAAAGGGGCTCAGGAAGGCACCCATTGTTGTGGGACAAGAAGGCTATTAATGGTGGGGATGGTGGTTTATTAATGGACAAGGATATCAAGGCTTTGATTACTGTATTAGATTATTCACAAGCTCCAGAAGATCTGTCTGTGAGTGATGAGAGTAAGGATGTATGGATTTCAATTGTCAGTAAGACTCCATATTGTGGTTTGGCGATAGTAGAGCTCCCTAAAATGGAAGGATCGTGTGTGGATCTCAGGTCGATGGAAGTAGATTATTCTCATGATCATAAAGTGTTTTTCTCTATGTAAGGTGTTGGATGCCAATTTTGGACAACAATCAATATGCACCTTAGAACCTAATAGTATTTATGTTTGTATAGGTTGGGATATACATAGTTGGATTTGAAGCATTTCATATCTAACAATGTATATCCCAACCTAGACAACATTTATTACTCTATTGTAGGGTGCATGTTGTTTGCCATGTTGGACTAATGAAGGTAGAATGTGAGTTTGTGAATGATAGCCACACAATCACTGGTGTCCCATCCAATTTGGTATGTGGGATGGGGCATATTGTCGATGGATCACAATATTAAAGCGATACTAGAAATGTGACTTTGGGTCTATTCCAGTGCATATTGGATCCCGGTTCGCAACTCATAGGAGGCAGGGAGGTCATTGACAAATTTGGTTTTTGTAAATTCAGGCATTTGTATATCGTCCAATGAGAAGCATGGCAAAGTGCAATGCCAAAACATTTTTCCCAATGAACAAATCTCAAAGTAAATGTCGATGTTGGTTTGTTTAATTCCAGGTTCAATCTCAACAAGTATGGTTGGTTTTAAGGGGAGTTATGGTATGGAGAAGTGAATGATCCCTAAAGTTTCTCTTTATTCTCAAGCCAATGATTATATGGGGAACTAACCCACTTTCTTGAAATGTCCACTCTTTCCCTCCAACTTCTACTTATTTTTGGGTGATATATCAAGAATAGAAGGTAACTCCCACTCTTCTGAATGTTAGGACTCAGGAGATAAGAGGTTACATACCAATGTATATTTCACAATTAATTAATCTCAAGTCATCCTAGTTTTCCCATTTAATAGGTTAAATATAGAGAAACGTTGAGTATGGGTTTGGTTAATTAACATAATCTATGTATTTATTATTTGGTGTTTTGAGAGTTTTCTAGTAACTATGTTTTTGGAGTTTCTTTCTCTAGCCACATTTAGATGGCCTTGAAAGTTGACAGATTCATAATGCAACTCTGTAATTAATTCTATTTTGCACCTTGTATAAAGATTACATTGTTATACAAGTCAAAGATTTATGACAATATATGCCATCATATAATTATGGACATATATATCATTATATGGAGTCAATGATTGTCTGGATTTATGGAAATATATAGCATTATATGGAGTCCATGATTGTTGAAACTTTTCTAATAAAAATACTTTAGCAACTCTTTGCTCTAATCACATTTAGATACTTGAAAGTAGACAGGTTTGTAATACAACTTTGTAATTAATATTCAACAAAGCATTTTCCCACAACCCCACATACAACAAGATTCAACAAAGTAGTTTCCCACAAACAAGTAGAATGGAAGTCCACATACAATTGAGTAACCACTTGAAAGACAATCCATATACAATTGAATGATAAGTAGATGCGTTGTATGGAAGATAGTTCTTTGTCAACATACTCGTTACCTATTTATGTTGTCATAGATGACATTGTGTTCTAACGGCATATAAAATCATGGATTAGCACTACTCTTTCCTATGATGCAACAAGACAATAGAGAATGATCGAAACCATTGTGGAGAGGCCCCTTTATAAACTACAGGCCCCTTCACTCCCCAAGCTGAAGGCTTTGTTTCTAATATTTATATTCTATTTCAAGGGTCATGACTTTCATTGTAGTGTTTCCTCCTAATAAGGTTAGAACATTTTTTTAATGAAGTCCCTCTTTTGATAAAACATCAATTGTAAATTTCATCCTCTTAAGAAGTGGAAAAGAATGGTATCACCCTAAGATCTCTAACCAATTTCCTTCAAAGTTTAGCCATTAACTAGCTCCATGTCATTGAAATTTTAATGGTTGTATCTTGAGTTTGAAATGCAAAACCAATCTATGGTAAAATGGAAACAACTAAATATGTTCTGTTTAATATAGGCATTCTATATTATATTTTCATAGATGTAGGCAACTAAGGATGATGTGTAATAAGAATAATGTTCATTTTCCATCCTAAGGTCACTGCGTCTAGACTAGTGACATCTTATCACACATACAATGTTGTTTTCTTCTATAACACTTCCAACAGTTAATTGTTGTAATCAAAGTGGTGTGCAAACTATGATACAAAAAAGAGAGAAAGCTGCCCATTTTGTTTTCTCAATAACTAGATTCATGATTTGTTGTTTAGCAAGCATGTTGGTGAGGCTCAAGTCTTCATCTCTGAATTCAAAAATTATTGTCATACATAGTCTCTATTTCAGAGACCATGCAAGAAGAAGATAATCATTGTGCCAAGAATGATTTTTATTTCAAAGTAAATTCTTGTCGTGATAGTTCTTAAGACTGTAGCTCATTGAAAAAACAAAAAGCAGAAAATATTTTTAAACAAAATTGGTTGAATTTTTATTTTATTTATTATCTTTCATACATCCATTGTATCTAAACAGATACAATTAAAGGTTATATTTTCCAATTTCTAACTATACTGCATGTAATTTTAAAACCATCACATCCAAGATACTATAATCCATTAGACCATTGTCTTGTCTATAACAGTTATCCATACTAATCAACACTAAATACAACCTCCTAGTATTCTTGGCCAACATTTACATTAGGTTTAAAAACTTTGAGCACATCCCTGAACATGAGCATGAATATCCATAAGTCTAATATACCATGTTGTATCAAAGGTACAAAACTGGGTTGTAATGACAATTGGTCACCCAATGATGTCACTAAGCTCCCTAAAGTCTTTGAAAATTTCCTTCAAAAGAAAAATGCACATTCAGAGCTTACATTTATTAGACATTAAAGTTGTTTGTTCATTAACATCTTGAAGCTGATCTAGACTTCAGAAAAGTAGATTTTTAGGAAGATAAAAAAAAGTAGCTTGACCTCAGAATGCAAAAAGTTAAATTTTAGAAAAGCTGGGCCAAATAAAAGTCGCCATCTCCGTGGTTGCTTTCAAAAAGGACTCTACTGCAGATGTAGTAATATTACACCTTTTATAAAAAAATATTGATTTAATTTTGAACTATGTATAATTTGCATAACGCATGACCCTAAGGGTATTCAAACCATGGAACAAAGATTGTTTACTTGTAACCTAGGCAATATATACCAACCTGTCAACCTCAAGTTCATCTCCAATTCTATACATTAATGTTGGTATTTGCATGTAACATTCTTGACTATATCATGCAATTATTCACAACCCCCTGTTGTCATCCCTCAATAGAAATGGTATTATTTGTAATGTTGTGTATCTCACGCATTTAACTTCTGGGAATTTCTTTAGTTGCATGTTCTCAAGCAACATACCCTGAAGCTCCAAAGCTAATAGAGTTATATTGTGTTTTAAAGGAGTACCAATCGATAATGTTACCAGTGATCAGTGGTTATTATTGGGACAATCCTTCGACATGCAAGTATTTAGTATTGAATAAATGTAGATGAAAGCAAATAAAATCTATAATAAGGAATTTGCACTAGTCCTTAGAGAAATTTACTCCCAACTATCATCTCATGAGTGCATCATCTTCTTAGCAATAGACCTTATTGCAACATGATGATATGTAATCACACTTGTGAATATGCACTTTGTTAAAATGAATAGTGAAATAAATATATATATGAGGCATTGCTAGCAATGTGCAGATATATGGGGCAATACTAGCAAAGTGTAGATTAGTGACCTCTGTAAATTAATTTGCATCCCTGTTCCTTTTATGAATTGAAATGCATTAGAAACCATCCTTGTTTGGTAATCATCAAGTGTAACAGTATTAAAAGATATGCTACAAGAGTGTAATAGTAAATAAAAATTGAAAGGAAATTACCAATGTATCATAATTTTAAACTGCTCGTAGTCATATCTCTATGACATAGTAAATAAATATCAAAATTAATTGGAAGGAAATTACCGATGTATCATAATTTTAAACTTCCCGTAGTCATATCTCTATGAGAGTACCCACAACAACAACAAAACAAACTAAAAATACATAATATTTGAGTGCAAGTACAAAAACACATCTACACATGTACTATTTCATAGCTCTTCCATAACTCACTGCACATATATTTCAAGGAGGGCTTCAGTTCCGTTATGAACCATTGAGATAAGCACATAATTAAATAGGCTTTAAGATATTCAAAAAATGATGATCTTATATGCAAATAGTGGAGCTTTAAAATTTTAAATTATCTTCATGTCTTTTCTTATTTTGTGTTTTCATTTTCTAATTTGTTATTTTAATGTGCATTCATTATTTGGGTTATGTTTGATATATTTTTTTACAATTCTTATATTATGTATGTTACTTTGGACTCTTCATTATGTATGTCACTTTGGACTCTTCTCCAATGGCCTGTCATAGAAGAAAAAAGGTTAGGGACTATTTTACAAAAGAAGAATTGAATTTCCCAAACTAGCTATGGTGAATAGAATTCGACATTGCACCTAAAACCTGAGCATGGGTGCCAAAACTAGAGGCTGGAATCCCATTGTAGATGGATATATAGTATTAAAACAAAGGAATGGACCACTTTGAAAAATGCTGACATCTTATTAACGATGATGTTATTGTGCTCCAAACATCCCAAACCTAATACAATGATTAAATATACTACACCTTCCAACAATAAGTACACCGAATATCCTAAACCCTGAAACAATGGCCAAATATCATGTACCTTATTCCATAGACTAAATAGCCTCCACCTTAAAACAATGACTATCGAATATCTACAACAATGGCTACATATCGTGACCTTAAAGCATGACTACTCAAGGTAGATACAAATATGCCATATTGACAAGAAGAAAACTAGTGAAAATACACAAACCTTTCTTACTGGTTCGAGGAATTGTAACGTTGAAGAACCCAGCTTATCTATCCATGGAAAATATTAGCAACAGGCAAGGTATTTGGGAGGAATGGGACTAAAGCTATATCCATCAATTCTTCATTGGGGGAACCTACTATAGGATCAGGAGTGAGAAAAGTGTTCTTGTTGTATTTGTTGAGAGGGGCATTTAACTGAAATATTCTCAACAAATCTAGGTTGGCCAGAAATAGTCGATTGTAAGCCACAAGATCGTCCTTGCCACTTGCAATTGCCGCATTTCCATCTTCTCTATCATAATCCCATGCAACCAAGAATGTTCCTTTGAATGCCTTCCTCATCGGAAGCAGATTATTCAGACTGTTGTTTGTAGCAAAAGGTTCAAATGAGGTTACCAATCTGGGCTCTACACAATGGGCATACAAGATGTTGTATTTATTTAATGCCTTGGCCATGTAAATCCCAAGCACCTTTGGATCCGATTCAATGGATTCATGAAATTGTGCAAACAAAGAGAGTCATATGCCCATCCACTTTGCTCCAATTTCATTTTCCACTGTTTCAATAACCTCCAGAAAAACCTGCACCAGTTCTCTAGTGTCCTACGATACTAATTGGTCCTGTTATTTATGCCATCTTTTATAAATTGGTCAAGGAGATATCCATGAGCACGATGAATTTTGACACCATCAAAACCTGTCACAAAACCACTCAAACTATGAATGGAAAAAATGTAGCACTTCCCAATTTAGTTCACGAAGGCAATTGAATCGGATCTATGAAAGTAGGTACGTGAAAAGGAATTAATAGATAACAAAGCAATGCAATGCAGAGGTACTTACCCACATGGGAATCCCTCCCAGTGTGCCATAACTGACCAAAGAAAATGTCTCCTTTCTCATGGACGACATTGACAATGGGTTTCCATGGAACTCTCGAAGATTTGGTTCTTAGTGTAAATGGAAAAGGATTATGCGGAACGTAGTGTTGCACGAATTTGCAAGTAGTCAACGCTCCCCGGTGTATCGTGACAAGGGACTAATCACCTCTCATGGATCCTTGAAATCTGGCGGTGGTGAGTTTACCAATAACCTGCGGGTTTTGGTGTAACGGCAACCGTACTACCAACATTTGGTATCAGAGCTAGAGGTCACGAGTTCGATACACACTCGGCTCAGGCTGAGGGGGAGATTGTTGCACGAATTTGCAAGTAGTCAGCGCTCCCTGATGTACCTTGAGAAGGGACTAATCGCCTCTCGTGGATCATTGAAATCTGGCGGTGGTGAGTTTACCAATAACCTACGGGTTTTGGTGTAACGGCAGTCGTACTACCAACACGTAGAGGATGATGAATGTGCACAACTTCAAAAATTTGTTTTGAAAAAACTCGGGAGGGATGGGGAGGTTGGTAAGGGTATTAAATTTTCCATAATGATCCTCGAGTGAAGACAATGTGTCTCTGGGGCCTTATCCTAGGGAGTCGGGTGATGAAAACACAGATTTGCAGGCGGGACAACACATAGTCAAGCGGTATTTTGGAAAGATGGCTCGGAGAAAACAGGGCGTTTTAGTTACCCCATATCCCACTCCATAAGTTTAAGGTCACTTTGGGTCTTGTAGCTCCATCACTCCAACTTTTAATGCTTCCACCCCTAACCTAGGGAACTAGTAAGCTAGTGGAAATTTTCCTTCATGACATTTTGTGTGGATGAGGACATTACAAATTTGAATTGGGAATTTGCTCTAATGTGACCCACCTTGTCCATTTGGATCTAATTTTACATTATAACCAACTTGTACATCATGCTTGGCAATTATTTTGACCTTTAGTACTAATTTGACAAACTATCATGAGTATGGCCAATTGGCTTAGGCCATTGGGATCCAATGCAAAATTTTGGGACATTACACAGAAATTATGATGACATATAATTACAGTTTTCAGAAATAGATTTAACAGTTTAGAAATAAATAGAATAACACAAAGTAGAACCTGTTAACTGATAGGGTGGACAAACACCCAAAGATGATCGTTCCTCCCAACCTTCTCCAAAAAGCAGCCAAGATCACTTGCTTTTGGATCCCCGAGCTTGTTCACTGAACCACCAAAATGAAGATACTGTGTAGAAGCAAGGCACTCTGTTTGTACTTCAACAATCAAGAAGACTTGCATACAAAATCTCTTTGTATTTCAACAATCATGGAGACTTGCATACAAATCACTCATATGTACTTCAGCAATCATGTAGACTTGCATACATAACACTCTACAATTCAACAGTAAGAAAGTCTTACTTTGCAACTCATTACCTAGATTCCCCTCATCGAATCTCTTGTGTGCTCAGTTCTAACAACACAAATAAAAAAGTTCTCAGCCTCTGCTCAATTCGATGGCTATAAAAGATTGCCTAGGTCTTTTGGGTCAGTTTCACATTTAATGCGTCACCAGCTCAGTTCCACCATCCTTGGGGAAGATGACCACATTTTTAGGGAAGTTGCCCCCTGCAACAACTAGTAAGTGAGTGCAGATGCTGCCACTTGTCCATTGCCTTCTAAACCAATTTCATTCCTCCTAGTGGGTCAGTGAACACTCTTCAACAGTCTCTTTGGGTGAGTGTCTCTTATTTTAATTTATTAAATAATAATATTATTCATTTATAGTCATCCTTGACCATCCTTGGTCATTATCATAAAACTTTACAATAAAAGTTAAAGTAATGTTTTTCCACAACATAAAATGTTTCAAGTATTAGGTAGGTTACATAAATCTCATTTTTTGCAAGTCTCTTGATTTTTTGGAGCTCATGATCCATGCTTTCTGGGTCTCCCTCCTCATTTGCAACTTGGGTTCCCCCTTCCTCCATGGTTCTATCCTCCGAAGGGCTTAGCTTTCGTCTCTTGGCCTGATCTGGATCAACATCTTCCTTGGCTTGGTCAATTTCATTTTGTTCTCCTCTCTATTGCATGAAATTGCAAGTAGTCAGCGCTCCCCGGTGTATCGTGACAAGGGACTAATTGCCTCTCGTGGATCCTTGAAATCTGGAGATGGTGAGTTTACCAATCACCTGCGGGTTTTGGTGTAACGACAGTCATACTACCAACAATTGGTATCAGAGCTAGAGGTCACGAGTTCGATACAGACTCGGCTCGCGCTAAGGGGGAGATTGTTGCACGAAATTGCAAGTAGTCAGCGCTCCCCGGTGTATCGTGACAAGGTACTAATCACCTCCTGTGGATCCTGGAAATTTGGCAGTGGTGAGTTTACCAATCACCTACGGGTTTTGGTGTAACGACAGCCGTACTACCAACACTCTCATGGGATCTTCTTGCATTGTCTCCATCTCTTCCAAGGTCGCAAACTGGTTGGAAGTGATCGATCCATTATTGTGCAAGATTGGTAGCTTTAAGAATCCCTTTCGATTTTCTTTTGATGATGGTGAAGCCATCATGAGTGGCCTGGCAATGTGATGGTGGAGGGTTGGGAGTTGGGATCTGTGGGTATCCCTTGAAGAGGTGCCCATATTCATGGCAGTGTCTACATCGAAAGGGGATGTGCTCGTAGTTAAGGGTCTAGACCCATTCTTCATCCTGGAAGTTTAGGAAAACAACTTTAGGAAGTGGTTTTGAAACATTCATTGTAATATCCCTCCTTTAAGCCCGATTATTTTGTAAATAAAAGTAATGATTGTACTGGTTCCTGGTGAGGAGCTCAGGGCCAAGGCCCCACCAGTGAACCTTGTAACTTATGTGGTTTAAATTTCTAAGTTGTAAATTGTAATACCTAGGAGACTACAAGTTGGTGACGCAACTAAACAACGGGCAACTGAGCCTACTATGGGAGAAGTCTACTGCAGGAAGGGCATAAATTAATTATTAATGTCGTCCTAGTGCCGCGACCACTCGAACGAACATTGAGGTTCACCAAAGTGTCACTTAGAAATTTTGAACTTACCTTAAAAGGGTATTGAAACACCTTACCTATCAAAGAGTAGTTACGGACCCCTAAGACCTAAGGATTAACACTATGTTAACTATTACTAAAAGAGAATCCCTAGGAAAATCCTCGAGTTCATAGTTTGGCAATTAATGCCAAGTAAGTATATCATGAGATGACAAATTAACATAATAATAGAGTACCTCATAAGGTATCTTTATGACCTATATTATACAATAAGTATTCTAGTATAATATAAATATATATGTATTTGTTCATATATGTGTATAATGGCATATATGTCTATATATAAGAAAATGTATTTAACTAGTGCAGTTATATCTACATATATAAAACAAAGAGGTCCTATCTATATTTATATATACAATTATGGAAAAGAAAATTTGTTAGTGTTATATAAAGATTTTATATAAGCAAAACATGGATAAGTTGATAATTATTTGATATAGATGTAAATTACGGTTACTTTGATTTAATTAGTCATAACCTTATACATATATGATACATTGTGATGACAATGCAATTTATATAGACGGGTACTCATAATCTATAAGTTATGGACTCCTTTTGAGTCGATTTTAAAACCACCTCAGCCTGATCTGGACGCCAACCCGTTTTAAACGAAGTTTGGTCAGCTCTCTCTTTATAGAAGGAAGCCGAGCCCATAGTGGAGACCGAGAAAACCACCCACTTGGAATTCTCAGTTCCCCCAGCGCTTGCCAAACAGCCTCCACTTGGCTGGAAGGATCTCCATAATGCAGTGGAGTTTCCAAAGCTGGTGGTCTACCTTTTGAACTGATAATTAGAGCATATGACTGGACGAACGGGGAGGGGGAAAAAGCAAGGGACCGCCTTGAGGAAATCAAATTTTAGGGATGTCGAAACTTGAAGGGGAGGCGCTTGAAGAAGCTCAATCCTAGTCTTGTTGATGGAGTGGTTCATTGAAAGTATTGGGATTAGGCTGTCCAATATTAGAGATTCCAGAATAGAGTCGATGTCTTCTTTACGGTTTTACAATATTTAGGTAAACCTTTGGCTAGACGATCTCAGGGATCCCAGCAGAGAGTCGCTGCCCTCATTGTATTGGTTGTTAAAACGATCTTAGCAAAGAAATTACTACCCGCAGTATTGTATTTTAGTTTTTATATGGTAAGAGATGAGTTTCCCTTGAGATGCACATTGTTTTGTTGTGTATTCTTGGTCTATGCCTGTTTTCTAAATACTTATCTCTATGATTTGGTTGTGGGGATCCACCCCTGGAAGGGAGTCGATGCCAGCTTATAAACATTGGGTTCGAACTGTGTTTTTGTTACTGCATATTCTTTTAAGATGGAAAAACCATGAGCGATATCCCTTGTGGGAGGATCGATTATGGGTCATTTTCTTGTTTACTGTATATGTTATTGAGATGGGAAACCCTGAGCGAGATCCCTTGTGGGAGGATCGATTTGTATCCTCTGCATTTTGTGGATTGATCTTTGTCTTAATAGAGTCTTCGAGCAATCCTTGTATTCTCTCATGGATCAATGTCGTGTATTATATCAAGTTGTAGAACTAAATCGTGTATGCTTAAAACCCTGGATCGTATGTTTGCTTGACAGAAGCCTTGGTCTAGAATTTTATCTGGTAGGATGTTGTACCCCTGCATTACTGTTTTTATGAATAGAGTGTGCTTACAAATCCCTGGATCATGTGACCGCATGAAAGGATCCCTTCTAGGATGAGTTAGGTAGTTTACCTTTGTAAGACGTGTTGAATATCTGTGTTTTGATCCACATTTGTATATATTGACTATGCCACGTTTTTTCATAAATATATGTGTAGATAGTTGCGCAGAGTAGGATGATTCTCTGTTCTTGTTGATTATATATATTTATAGAGGGTTGCGTAGGGAAGGGACGGCTAAGGAGAGGCCGTTCCCAATCCGTTGTTCATTTTATCTATTTTTGTTTATATATGTATAGATATGTTGTGTCCTTCCGAGCTATGAGCTCTGGTCGACCTGTATCCTCTATATTATGGAAAATCGATCCCTGTACTACTGACATTTCTATATATTATACATATATGAATGCATATCTTTTATATGTTCAGTGTTGTTACTGTGTTCATGGTTGGAAAGGCATGGCTGGTGGAAGCCGACCCTTCTCCACCGTTAGCTGGGCATTTTGATACTACTTGTTAGCTATATAGAGCTGTGCTACGCAAAACCGGGGAAATCCCTCGTTAGTATATTCCCTTCTGCGCAAAATCAATAAGCTGGTTCATATATGGATTACTGTTAGATTATATATATATATATATATATATATATTTAACAGAAACAGAGGAAATTATATATAGATAAAAGGCTGTGCACAGCCATTCATTACAAAGTTTGAAACTAGCATTCTGCTTCTAAGAGGGGAAAAATGCAGAATTTGATAGAGTTTTTATCAGTGTAGTCTTTGCATCTTATCTTCTTATAAATTCTATTCATATCATTGGGATAAACCCTTACAAACTGGTTACACAGCAGGAGGCAAAAAATACATTCAGAATTTGGAATTCTAAGAGAACCTGTAATAGATAGATATTAACCAAAATTTTGATGGGGAGAGACTTTAACCAAAGTTCTGCTGCTGAACAGAAGCTGCATCCAACATTTCCTGGTTGGCGGTTGGGGCTTCCTGGACATGGCTGAATTGTGACTTGCTGATAAAGACAGAGATGTCTTCCTTAATGCTGTCCACTTTTCCCAGAAGTTCAATGATATTCCGGTCCATATCATTTATACGAGATTCCAGGCATGAAGGCCGAGAATGGATAAACTTGTTTTCCATGGCCAACTCCTCGATTTGATTCACATTGGTACAAACTGCAGAATACGTTCTACACAAATAAGTCTTAATCTCCGAAGTTAACTGGCTGAGCGTGGCGATTGCCTGTCTTACCTCGTCCATATTGCTGAAAGGAGTGGACCAAGTAAAGGCGAGAGCTCCGTCTTCTGAGAGCAACAGGGGGTCAGGAACCGGAGCGGAGATACAGAGCTTCCTGAGTGCCGGAGTGAGAGCTGGTGGAATGGAACGATCCATCTTTCGACCTAAAATCCATTTGCAAACCTGGAGTCTTAAATGCTCAAGCGTGAGATTTGTAAGGCCCATGTGGAGGGCACATGGGGGATAGCGTGTTGGCCAAGGAGGGGCATGGGCTTGGACAACCTGTTGTCCATTATAAGGGAAGAAACGACCCCTTAAAAACCTTTGAAAAAAACTTAACTCCATAATCAATGTGCTCATTAGGGTATGAACCAGTGCTCTATTGCATTATTGTGTTTAACTTGTCCTTTTTCCATTTAAGCTCCTACATTTTCCAATTTGTCTGCTATAGGATTGAGTTCTCTTAGAATGTCGAAGAATAGAGTGTCAATAGGAAGAGCGAAATGCTTAATTGTTCTTCGAATTCTTTGACTCTTAGATCCTCTAGTGGGGATACCATTCCTCATAGCATGAATTACATGCCTAGAGTCTCCAAAGACCTGTAATTTCTCCATATTAATAGTGGAGGTGATTTCAAGAGAGTGATACATCGCCAACCACTCGGCTTCATTGTTTGTTTTGATACCTAGTCCCTAAGAGAAGTCTGTAACTTTATTTCCTCTGTGATCGAAGATGATCCCCCCCGCACTTGCCTCCCCCGAGATTATATATATATATGTTATTCACTATTGCAAGGAGAGCTAGAATCCTGTAGAACTCTAGATTTATATAAATATATATGTTATCATTGAAGTTGTTTGTGTTCGGCATGGGAAGATCCCTATAATGCCTCAGAGATAGGTGTCTGAAAGTACTGGATATGTTCTCTATAAAAGAGATTTTAGGAAATAGAAAACATTGGATATTGCAACGATTGAGTTGCCAAATGTACTCATCTATTTCAATAAATAGTCATATGACTTTGATTTGTGGACGTAGCCCATGTACGGGTGAACCACGTGTATATATTTCTTGTCATGTGTATGTTTTGTGATATCTTGTTAATATTTATGTGTGTTTGTTACGAAGTTCCTTTATATCAAATAAGCAAATGTTGTTGGATGATTAACAATGATCATAAAGGTAATTGCACAGGAAGAATCAGTAAGAACGGATATGCATATGAATTAAGATCCTTCTACGGGTATGATTAATCCTGTTTGATGTATGTGTCGTATGCAATTAGAATAAAATGATGGTTCAATAACGGATTTTATGCATTACTCTTATGTGACTGAAGTTCTTTTATGTTCTTGCAAATAAATTTAATTCTTAGATGTTTATGCATGTTGTTACTCTATATGCTTACATCTTTTAAAGAGTCTCTTATAAAGAAAAATCCTATTTTATTGAGATACAATTTGTACGGATGAAATAAGTATAGTGTCAGTGACTTGTTGTTGCAAGTAATCATTATGAAATAAATTTTAAATCACTGAAATTATTAGTTGGTTGCATGGGCGTGTTACATTCATGTTGACACAGATTCTTACGAATGAGGTTTACCTGCCTCTTTTGGTGATTTCTGAGCTTTTGATATACTTTCCAAGGATGTTTCCAATACCCATTTTGGTTTCTTCTTCCCAGTATTACTGGGGCAATGAGTATCTAGCCGAACCCAGACTGAAACTTCTGAAAAGTCCTAGTGGTCGAGGCTAAAGTTGTCCTTCCAATATCCCATGAAAAGCCTCCATTGTTGAAAAAGTAAGGTTCTTGCTCGACGATACGCTCCTGATCCTCTGGATTGGAAAATATCGTTGTGAAGAATCCTTTTCAACCAAGCTTCAGGTCAATCTCTCCTTTGGGCGTCCATTTGTGGGCGATCCATCGTTGAAGAGCCCTCTTGTTGGAAAAAAGCCCATGAACTTGCAGATTAGAGCGTGATCCTTCATGTACTGCATGTATGCCCCAACTCTGTTGGAAGTGACTTCCAAATTTGCTATGTTGTCTGCCTTAGGGAGGTAGCCATTACGGCGTGGCTTGGTGGCTGGTTGTTAAAAGCTTTTGTTTTCGACGGATCTAATTTGGGCAGGCGATTCTTCTTGTGGCGATGGATTCCTAGGGTTCCCATCTTCCATGAGCTTCACAGAGGAAGGGCCATGGGTGGAGCCCATCATCGAGGTTGGGTGCGGCCGAATCATGGGGCTGAGATCGAAACTAGGGCCATGAGCTTCATAGAGGAAGGGCCATGGGTGGAGCCCATCATTGAGGTTGGGTGCGGCCGAGTCATGGGGCTGAGATAGAAACTAGGGCCATGAGCTTCACAAAGGAAGGGCCATGGGTGGAGCCCATCATCGAGGTTGGGTGCGGCTGAATCATGGGGCTGAGATCGAAACTAGGGCGTGAAGGGTTGCAGAGCGACTAAGGTTTTATCGATCCCCAATGTTGATTGTAATTATCAGTATAGATGTATACTTGCATTTTTATCCACTTCCATAAATTAACATACCAAAATAAAATAAAATCAAGCTTTCTTCTTCTCTATACTAGCTGGAATAATAACAATATGAAGCTTTCTTTTCTGTACTAGTTGGAATAATAACAAAAATAGTTCCATATTGCGAGGATAATTATTGTTTTTCGAGTCATTTTCAGTCACTTTATATTTGGGAGCGGAGTTCATGATTATTGTTTTTCAAGTCAGTTTCACTCACTTCATGTTTCGGAGTTCTTGCCTTCCGCATATACATTCCGATTGAATCCACTCGAACTCCGCTCGATCCAAAGATACCCACAATCTTTCCTTTTACTTCTGACTCAAAATAAGGTCCCACTTCCGCACCGCATGGTCCAAGTTTCCTTTGATTCGTATGAAACGTCAAAGAAATGAGCACATCGTGTTGTTTGTAGCGTCCAAAATATCCACTGATTTTGGTTACGAACTCCTCTGGGTAATTCAAATTGTACTGCATGCACAGGTCAACAAAACCTCTAAATTAATACAATTAATTATTTGTTTTTGTGTTTTAATGCATTAAAAGGTTTAACATGTAAAATACATAGCACTTGGAACCTTATCTAATTGACCATGACGTGACTCACCTTTATTACTTCGCCGACTTTTCTTCCACGAAAACGGCCCTGAAAAATTCTATCGATCAAGTTTTCATTGCCTTCGAGACCATAAGACATTTGAACTGAAGTTAGCGACTTATCATCCACTGTCAGGGTGATTTGTCTAATTCCTGAGTATGTCCCATCATCAATATAACCTCCTCCAGGGCCGCCGTATACTGGAGAGCGGTAAAACTCCTGTTATAGAGTAAACGTTAAATTTTATTGAATAAGACAACTAAATTCTAAGTAAAACAAAGTATGAACCAGCGCAACACAGCGACATCTTTATGGGGATTCACTATCACTATTTGTAGAGAAAACTTGTAAAAAAACGTTAAATTTTATTGAATAAGAAAACGAAACTCAAAGAAAAACAGAGTATCAAGGAAGGCCACACGTCCACGTCTTTATGAATAAGCTCCTCAACTAGGGGCGTTTATGTGTATGTGTACGTGGGTAAGTTTATTTTATCCTTAATGAAACGTTCAGGCGTAGGCTTTCCACTAATCTTACATTTTGAAAATAAAAACAGCATAGACAATGTATTAGCATATTTGTTCACCGTAGGTTATTTATGTATTAGCTACTAATTATTCATTTATAACTTTTTTTTTAGTATTTTTTATGATAGTTTATTTCAGATTTGAAATGAATCCCATAAAATCAATATTGAAAGCGTTTGTCTCATTATCTTGTAATATAGGAAAAGCATAGACACTAATCCACCCCAAATTCTATTAACAATGGAGAGAGGAGACATTATTCACACAAACTATAATTGAGTATATTAAAATTATATTTTACAATACATGCAAACTCCAATATATAGAGTAGAGAGATACTAAAATGCTAAACATAGCTAGTAGAGGTTGAGATAATATCTCAACCATACACCAAACGAGGATAGAATCTCTCAGATCTATCAACAGCTCACAACAAGATAAACATTAATCTAACATCCTCCCTTAATGTTTATTTCGAATTTATTTGCATTTGTAGAGTAGTTTTGATCTTCATGTGCTGCTTTCATCACTTTGGGTTTTCTCAATAACTTTTCTTGTACTTGCATCTGATTATTGACGTCCATATGAAAATAAATCCATCTACCAGACTACATGGGTGTTCAGCCGCTGTAACCGCCAATTCTCTAGGAATCCTTTTTAGCTACATGGTTCATCAATGTTAAATTCTCCCTTAATCATAATTTGGCCTATCATACTCTGAGATTCTTCCATCTCAACTTTCCCCCCTGAATCTAAGGCTCTCGCTTCTTCGACCTTCATCAAGTTCAAGCTACAAGTACACCTGTCACCCCCGTACTGCTCACAGTGGTCTATTCCACAACTTGATAACACATCCACTCTATGAATAAGAGGGATAACTCTGTGCGATTATGCACCACAACACGTATGCCTGAACATTTGGGACAGGTCTTACAACAACCTGGGGAAATCAACTTGCCTATGGCTAAGCTTTACAACTTTTGACCAAAAAATTCAGGGATGTCAGGTACAACCGATCATACACCCCTTACAATGATTCAGGTACTAAATGATCATAAAAATTCCAAACCCATTACATATGCATCTATCATTTCATTGATGACCAAGAGTAATATAACCCCTTACATACCATTAAGAAAATTTCACAAAATTACACTATGCAATAATTCAACCAAATAAAAAACTGACACAAGAGTATAGAAAACAACACATCCTAATTGCTATCACTCTCAAGCATTGTGAGGACTTGGAGGTAGGGTTTTCCCACTGCTACACCAGCACATTTCACAAATTTTCACATGAAACACTTCCCAATCAACAATCTTCTTCATGGTAGATCTGCTTCACGAGATTTACCAAGATCTACGCTAGTCTCTCTGGCGATGGCTCCTCAAATTGTTAACACACTGGCAGGCGCCTTAACAAATCACTGCATCTGATTTATATGAAATTTAGAAAGATAAGAAAATATTTCTTCCATAGGGCTGTCGAATTCATGCACAGTCTCAACGATCTCATCAATGATCTCACAAAAAATGAGAATAGTTTTGAGGCCAGATCTGAGGCATCCAACAGAAAATGCATTATAAAAACAGAGAGATGGCGTCTCTCTCCTTTATACGCCAGTTACTCAGTACTTTATCAAACCAATTCGAATGAGGGAATTGACTTTCAGGAATTAGGAATCGAAAAACCCCCAGGATTCAAACAGCTGATCTCTTCTACCAAGACGGACGCAAAATGGATCGATCCGCACTAGTAAACTTTTAAATGATAACAATACAGCAGCGATCTCCACTTCCGCGGTGATTTTCACCACTCAATCGCAAACACCACTCGATCAGTCACTTGTGCTGTGATCGATGGAAACTCTGGCCGGAATCCTCCATGGAAGAGATGATGGGAAGATGCAGATGAGCAATCCCTTTCACATAAATAATTGCACCCATAAATTATCCTAATGCACAACTCTTTCCAGCAATTGGCCGCTGCACTCTCCAATCAATTGCACAATCTACAACAAATCCTCTTCTTCACATTATAGCTGCAAATCACAAGAACAGGGGCTCTTCCTCCAGCGACGTGGGCTCTGCAAAGTGGGCTCTTCTTTTTGCTGCTAGCACCAGATTAGAGGTAGTAGGCAGCGATTCACAATTCTGCACACAAGCAGCGATCCTTCCAACCTTATGCAACAGCTCCTCTTTGCCTTAGCGATCTCCAGTAATAAGAAGGCTCAATGCTTAACACAGCAAACAACACTCAACACTCAGGTTACAGGCAGACTACAACAATACTCCTCTCTCTCATAGTCCTGAGCACTCCCGTGAGGGAGCCATGCTCAGTCTAGCTCTAGCTGTGATACTATATTAACAAAGGAGAGAGGAGACATTATTCAGACAAACTATAATCGAGTATATTAAAATTATATTTTACAATACATGCAGA
Source organism: Larix kaempferi (assembly GCA_027924585.1). NCBI lineage: Eukaryota > Viridiplantae > Streptophyta > Pinopsida > Pinales > Pinaceae > Larix > Larix kaempferi. The sequence goes on from BSBM01000512.1 coordinate 6,105,899, forward strand.
CTCCAATATATAGAGTTGAGAGATACTAAACAGATGCTAAACATAGCTGGTAGAGGTTGAGATAATATCTCAACCATACACCAAACTAGGATAAAATCTCTCAGATCCATCAGATCTATCAACAGCTCACAACAAGATAAACATTAATCTAACAAATTCTACTGGAATAACCACTAAATACAGATAAACCGCAAATTAAGTTTTTGCCACAAACTGCTCAATTTTTTTTTATGGTACATTAGTCACAGGGAAACCAGACAACCGGCTATTGCATGGAAGGATTTCATTACATGAGGATGGCGTGGCGTTTTCAAGAAGTAAAACCGAATAACACTTAAATCTTTGTTGTTCAAAAAGAATTACATGAGGATGGCGTGGCGTTTTCAAGAAGTAAAACCGAATAACACTTAAATCTTTGCTGTTCAAAAAGAAAATTATTTTCAGCAAATCACAGCCAACAAAAGAAGGTCATACTTTCCCATGAATGGAACAGAGAAATTCAGGTAGACAAAATGTTAACATGTTCTGGCAACAGATTGTGCCTATAAAGAATCCAACGAAACTAGAACGAAGTAATTATCTGAAAACATAGCATAAGGTATTCTTATGTAATTCAAAAGTTAAAAAATAGCGAAAATAAGAGATCTGTGAGAGAAACGAGCGCGGGTATTGGAAATAGGTTTGCTGCAGCATGCTGTAAATCTACCAAAAATCGAACTCACCGGTGTACTCTTAATCTCTTCCAAGACACGTTCAACAATCTTCTCCAGGAGCGCACCCTCGTCACTGGTTGTTCACATCAATATAAAGAAATGGAGTTAGAACTTATCATAAAACCAAATACCAAATACCATAAAACTATGGATAAAACTTGTCATTAGATGTAAAGAGTTCTCACCCGTTGAACTCATGGAGATTGAACCCACTTGTCATTGCAACTTCATTAAGAGCATCTCTCCACTTCTTAATAGTGTCGGGGTGGTGTCGCGGCATCTCTTCATCAGTTTGAGGGTCACGCTTTTTCTTATTTTCAAGGATTCGCAGGGCTTCAGCGTAGACTCCTGATCCGCTCTGCGTCCACCGAAGCGCGGCAGGGTCAACATGGTAAAACACAGGAATAATCGTAGCCTTTGACTCCAACATGTAGAAGAGCTCATCGAGACACCATGGTGACTCTGCATATCGAGGGGAAAAAATGGCGACATGCACGCAGGCTGTTCTTATAGCGTCTATTATTTGAGAATCAAAGTTCCGTCCCACTCTTAATTCCTGTTGGTCCAGAAAGACTTCCAATCCAATATGTGCAGAGCAGAGGCGACGGTACAGATGACTGGCAAAGGTTTTCTTGACATCAGGTCCGCGGTGACTAATGAATACATGGTAAAATTTGTTGGGAGATGCAGCCGAGGAGTAGGAAGCAACTGTATCTGCCATTTCGATGTCGATAAAATCAAACAAGTGAATTAATTAAGTGCTTACCTTCCAAGCTAGCATTACGAGTTTGCTACTCTTTTATATACAGTTTCTGCCCGCATCTCGAGACTAAATCGCCATTTTTGGAAGATGTGGTCTAAAACCAACGATTTGCAATTGGCTGGTTGGAATTCGACAATTCAACTTTGGCAGAGTTTTTATTGATCCGGAACTTTGGAATTCGATAGCTCAATTCTGGTAGAGTTTTCATTAATCCCAAACTTTGATTGATTTTTCGAGCATATGAAACTTTGATTGATTTTTCGAGTTTTTGGGTCTTTTTAAAACGGGCTAAAACCCTATGAACAGAGTTCTATAGAAAAAATCTGCTACCACATCCTTAAAACTCTACACAAACTCTGCACAACATTTATAAAAAACTCTTAAAAATAAACACACCGAAAAAATGCAAAGCTGCCGACCTTTTGAATTTGCATAATGTTCATGTTTGCAAGTTGTCAAAGCTGCCGACCTTTTGAATTTGCATAATGTTCATGTTTGCAAGTTGTCAAAGCTGCCGACCTTTTGAATTTGCATAATGTTCATGTTTGCAAGTTGTCAAAGCTGCCGAACTTTTGAATTTGCATGATGTTCATGTTTGCAAGTTGTCAAAGCTGCCGACCTTTTGAATTTGCATAATGTACATGTTTGCAAGTTGTCAAAGCTGCCGACCTTTTGAAGCTGCCGAAAAAATCATTGTCCATTCTTTATTATTTAATAATAAAAAATTAAATAACACACAGAATGTTCATGTTTGCAAGTTGTCACATATGACAAAAAGACTCTACCTTTTTTTTCAGCTGAAATCAGTTCCCTACTATATTCCATTTTTTGGAATCAAAGGTACGTACAAATCCCTGGAATGGACCCAGGGTCTATGTGACGCCATTCCATCCGGGTCTACGCTACCTACCATGCCCTTATAAATGTAGTTCAATCACTACCTACCATGCCCTTATAAATGTAACTTTCATTTAAATAAAGAAAAATATGTATACTTTTCTGTCCTTTCGCCTACAGTCTACTTCCGCTTTCTCTTCTCCATAAATTTATGTATTTACACGAATATATATGGTAGCGTAGTCCACACAAATATGGAGTTGTTCTTGTACAAAAGTTCCGAGTCCAGGAAGGAATCTTCTTTTTAAAAAAAATTAAAATAATTGTCATGTGTGCAAGTTGTGACATATGAATGTCCTATGACAAATCTGAAATTGCATAGAGGTTTAAATTAAATTGCATGAATCATCCACTGTTCTGATTAGACGGCCGCCCCCCGCTTCTTGTGACACCTAGGTTTAATCGTTTGTAGTGTAAAAGCAATGAGACAATGGGCATCTTTGCTTTGGGCTCCTCCCACATTTAGCAAAGAATGGACGACGCAAGGTTGCAAATGGAGGGTATAAGGAAGCAGCTTGAAGAGAATATCGAGTCCAACTTTGAAATGAATCTAATTGGATGTATACCACGCATTTAAGCTATGCATTTCTTTTAAGTCATGCATCTACCATGCGAAGAATATTTGCTACAACATTCATTTTTTTTTGGGTTGCCTAACGTCCACGTTTAAGCCCTGCATAAGGAAACCACTAGAGCCACGCGTGAATGAAAAGGAAGGTCCGCTCCCCCTCTACCATTGGGCATTCTAGGACATGTTCCCCTGCCTCTCTCATGGTCTCCACTAGCTACAGCATTTCATTTCCTCCAAGTTGTACAACATTTCATTTCCTCCAAGTTGTTCAATAGGCCTATTCATGGTCATCCTTATCGTTAATGGTACGAGGACGCACATTCAAGGTGCATGAACATGCAAGCTATGATGTTGTCTGTCATTCAATGAAACAAAGTCGGTTCAAAGTAAACATTCTATTCAGTGATGATGTTGTCTACCACTCAATGACCAAAACGTCGTTCGGGGGTAAACATTATCTTCTCATAGAAGAGGGATAGATGATGGAACATGCCCATGCTTTCGGAATATACTCAAAAACTCCTTTATGTGGCAAAGAGCATTTAGAGCATAATGGGTTGGAAGAAATATTAGCATTAATATACATCTATCTTCATTATTGTAAGTAGTCACATGATCCATTCATTAATTCAATAATTTTCTTTGCATTATTGTTAGTCGCATGATCCATCCATTAATTTCACAATTTTCTTTGCATTATTGTGAGTAGTGACATGATCCATCCATTAATTCAATGATTTTATTTGTATTATTATCAATAATAACATGATCCATCCATTAATTCAACTCACTAAGAGGGATCTAACTCTCGAAAGGTTAGATCCAAATTCAAAGGCAAAGGATTGTTATTGATATTTTCACGCCCCATGGACTGAGCATAAAGCAAAAATGCTGGGATTTCCGTGCCCCAACAGTATGTAAAGCGCGAAATTAAGGAATTTTCGCATTCTGGGTTATAGGCACGGCGTGAAAATTAGGGCAAGGAAAGGTCAATTAGGGTGACACTTGGCCCATTGAGTTGTCATTCGGTCAGGTTTGATTGGATTTGTCTCCAAAGCTTCCAGATGAGACCAAGGAGGGGACCAACAAGGTACGACACATATTAGGAGGAAGCGTCGCTAGGTCGCATGTCATAAAGATGCTACACGAAGACTCGAAGTGTAACTTTGAGGTATAACAAAGTCATACATAATTGCTTTGAAATTACTTTTCAATTTCTCAAGTGATGATTGAAAACACATTAAAAAAAGTGCTAACCTGCTTTATATAGCATCCCTCGAACAGGCCAGGGAAAGTGTGCCCGCAATGGGGACAAAGATGTGGCATTGTCCCCATCGAACTAGAAGGCCTAGCATGGTTACCACCAATCACAAGTCTATCCTGACTCTGTCGTGAAGGCCCTGCACCTGAGTCTCTATCAGGGAAAATTTTAGGGGCGAATTATAGCCCATGGGCGAAATTATAGGGGTTACCAAGAAACCCTGGGTGAATTTTCAATATGAAATGAGTTTTTTTAAATTTAACATATTAGCCCCATATTTATTTAACCCATAGTCAAAGGAAATCGAATAGCCAAGGTCGCGAAATTGGAAAAATCAATATAGCCAAGTAAAAGAATCTCGAAATGGTGAATTCGCCCAGAATTTCGGGTAATGGAGGCTTGGAAGAGCTGGTTCGCCCACCATTTAGGGTAATGGAGGCCGCATACAGTTGGTTCGCCCACCATTTTCTGGTAATGGAGGCCGCGAACAGTTGGTTCGCCCAGCCAGCGGCCCAGCAATTTATTATTTGGGTAATGGTCTAATGGAGGGCCAAGGCCGCGATTGGTAATGGTAACTTGGTTGAATGGTTCGAACTTCGCCCATGATGATGCCCACGAGCAGCTGGCTCGCCCCACGTTTTCGGTAATGGCGGCCCGGCGTTGAGGTTTTTATGAAAATCTCATTTCAAAATTTCAAATCGCCCCAACTCCCATCGATTTTGGTTAATGGGGGTTTGAATTGAGGTTTCAACCACCAAATTTTGTTGGGTAAAGATTATTTTAACCTTGAATTGGTCCATACTCCATAAATGAGATGAAGGTTCCAGCATGTCGAAGTCCCTATATAAGGAGGGCAAGAGCCAGTAAAAACCACAAGAAAAATCATTAAATCTTTGCATTCGGCAAAGCTGGAGTTTTTGACAGTGGCTTTTGCAGTTGTTCAAAGCTTCTTGGGGTTTACAGTCTTCACTGAGGCTAAGAGGTTAGTTTTGTTTTCGATTTCATAGAATTAGATGTCTGGATAACAGGGATGTTACATTTATTATAATGTTTATTAGCCATCATAGGAGGGCTGTGAAGAGTGATCTGTTTGTCCTCTTAAGACTTGATAATATTCTATGAACAGTTTTGTACATAAGCATTCTTTTATAATTCCATGTCTGAAGGGGAGCATGAATGTGCTCATTGCCATTATAGTTAAAAAAATAATGGAACAGGAATTCAGCGAGGGGTAATCCCATATATTCGAGATGGATCTATTTTAGCAAGGTTTTTTTTTTTTTTTTTATGGTGTAAATTAACGAATGGTTGGTTTGTTTCTATTTTCTCTTTTACATTAGACGTTGGACCTCAACTTTTTTTCATTCTAGTTACCCACTCATGGATGTGACACGTCTCTTCCACCTGGAGTGCAATGAGCAGAATTGCAGAAAAGGAAATCCTCAAGCATACTAGCCACATATACCTGTTAGGGTAGAGATAATTACAAAATTGTGCCGATCATGAACAACTGAAGAATAAAATTGGCACTACTATTTCACATGTCCTCAAATTTCCTGAAAGCAATTGTTTGAAAGACAAAATTAACGACCTTTAAGCCTGCCAGCAAGTACACAATACAGAACAATACAGAAAAATGGTGGCAGTGGATGCATGGAACAACGGATCCATGGAGGAGCAGAGATTGTTGAATCACTTGTCAGCAGATCTTGTTGATGCTTGTCAGTGTCACCCCATCCATCCTTGGCCAGTAGCTCTTATATTGTTGTGCCTCAACCACCCTCAAATCAACATCCTCTAATTTCTCAATCTCCGACATAGACACATTTAAAGTTAGGCACTTGTTGAAATGCGGTGGAGGTTGGTGCCATCCCTCTTTTGGCCTAGCTCAACCCTAAAGGAATTTGGAGTAGCAGAATGCCTCATCTACCTTTAACAAGAGAAACTGCAAATAAGTTGCCCACTTTCGAAGGCCCCCTCATCTAAAGGGACCTCACTAGCTGTGCATGGTGCATGACCTCAACGACCTATTAAAAATTCCTTGAGTGGTCTAATTTTTTTGCCACCTTTTCAGCTTAGTTTTGGATGTAAAAAGTACAATATAATGGACAAGTGTCAAGTAGTCAATTTAGCTACAATGACATAGTTTGATTCCTTCCAAATAGAGTGTTTCAATTCTGAAATACTGCCATATAAATTGAAACTCAAAATTATTGATCAATCGACCAACAACTCCTAGATGATGGTAGCATGCAGTATGGGTCTGTAAAATTTGATATCCATTTCCAAAGTGCCCTAGCATGCAGGTGGTTCTAAAACAAGTTCAGAAATTACTCTTCTTAGGTACAAAGGGGACATGAGGGTTATGCCCATCTTATCTAGTTGGAGGGCCTGTTACTAGGTCTTGTGAATCAACTAACGTGTAAAGAAACCGTTCTTTGAATCTGCAAATGCATTCAATATTTTAGTTAAGAAGAACCATCATGTCGACTACTTTGAGCCTAGTCTCCAATATCTTTTAAGCTTGTTTTCTATGAGAGTTTATTTGATAAGCATCTATAAGTATCAAAGGGGGGAAGCTTGAGAAAGGCTTAAAAGTTCAGGTCCATTCCTTCCAAAATTTGACTGCTTGAGTTACACCAAGCTTTAAGCCTAGGTTGTTGAGTACATTCTCCTTTACTTTTTCTATGAAAATCATATCACAATATTAAAGAGCTTAAATTTTTTCTCAATGTCCTTCAGAAGACATTCCCTCTTCGTAGTATCATATAGGTCCTTTATAGTTTTAATACCAAGACTTAACACATTAAGGCACAATATACCCATTGCAGGTCTCCTGGGTCTTCTGATTACTTTGGAATACAAAGGATCCTCAAACTATGATAGGCATTGGTGTAACTAAAAGATCATGGAATTATAGGCCTTTTGATGCCAGCTTGCCCTGTGGCATTCCTTCCATAACATTGCTTCTAATTAGCACTTTCCCTGCTTGATTTCCCTCTAGGGCTTTGATAATCCACTTGGCATAAAGTGCTACACCCTAAAGCTTGACATTAATAATGTTGAGGCCATTCATCCTTTGTTGAAACAATGAGTCCCCCATTCAACCCAATGAAATAATTAAATCCCATTTACGCTCAACTCTGTCCCATAGAAGAGTATTAAGCAATTGAGTTGATTGTAGGGATGATTCTGTTCCATCAGCACATTGAGCAATAAACATGCATAGCTACTAACAATTTCGTATAGTTTTGAATTTAGCAGCTAATAAAATCAGATTCATCATTCATGGTTTAATATGAATTATCTTCTCAATCCTTTGGACCACGTATTGCCATAGGCCAGAAAATGATGTCATGATGCCAAAGGAACTGCGAAGGTTATATGCTTTGGCTCAATCCAAGACTATTGAAACTTGAAAGGTAGACAGTTAATCAAGATTCTTCAACTAGCTTTGTCTGTAATGCTATAGCTTTTTTCCATTGATTTTGGTGCTGGAAATCTTGTTAAGAATTTCTATTGAATTCAGGGGTTCTCTTAGAGTTTCTCCCTTCTCGGTTCTTTTAGAGTTTCTCACTTCACTGCCAATGTTAAGAAGTATCTATTTTTTTTTGGTAAGGCTCATACCCATGGAGTTTCGAACCGGTTACCTTACGCAAGGAGTGCCTTAACATTACACCCATTCACTGTCTATTCTACACCATGTGGGCCATGTTAAGAAGTATCTATTAACAAAGTGTCCGTTGATCAGTTGTTGGTAGTTTCCAGTTGGTAGGAATCTCATTTATTCTGCCCTGTGCTACCTTGCAATTGGGTAGCCTAGAGAATATACTAAGACCATACAAAGTAGGAGCCAGCAAACAACCTTGTCTAATTGATCTGAACAGGCCAAATTCATTTGATCAGGTGCAATTGATGGCAGTGCTAGTTGTTGCATAAGATGAGAGGGTAATTTTTGGGGGATAAAATGCTTCCCTTAACTATTAATACAGACAATAATGTACATATAGGCATTTTTTATGAAAAGAAAGTGGGCTGCTAGGCAGTCACCACAATTAATGGCATCATTCAACTCCCCCGGACCAATTTTTAATTTGATCATTCATGGGATAGCACTATTTTAGGATTTCTCTTCTCCTTCATTTCGTATGATAATTCCTTTGTATGGTTCCAGGACTCCTAAATTCACCATGAGATCTACTTCTGATTTGAAGGATCACTTTGACATAGTGAAACTTCATGGATTGGAGTGTGCTCAGCATGATTTTAAATTTGGTGACGATTATAGTTAGAACAGAGAATGCCAAAGGAGGGTCTTTAGCAAGGGCATGGAAGAAAATCACTGAATCTCCTATTACATTTAGCATGTTGAATTGATTTTGTAGAGTTAGCTTAACTCCTTGATACACCGACAAATATTCCTCATTGTTTGTTTCTAAACTAATCCCATGCATAAGTTCTCTTATGAGTTTATTCATGATTGATGAAGATCCTACCCACTCCTACCACCCCTATAATTAAGATATATATTATGGATAACAATATTATTCTATGTGAAGGAATTGAATGATATGACTTGGTATATAATCTACACATAAGTTTTAGCAACCACCCATGCATATTAATCTAGTTGGATGCCTTTATCCATGAAGTACAATTGAAGTTAAAAATATTTTGAAATCATTCCTATGGGATAATTATAAAGAGAGGATTAGACATCTCCATCATGCCAATTAGTATCTTATCCAAATAAGGCTTATTTTTTTTTAAAATGTAAAAAAGATGAGCCTTTTGAACTAAATTGATTATCTAATTCCTCAATTCTAATGAGGTGTAGAATATCATACATGACAATTAAAATACTACTTGTAATTGCCTCTTGCAGTCCTTCAAAGAGCAGACATCTACTATATTATTCTTTTCAGTTCAAAATCCATTATGAAATGGTTGCAACTAAGAGCTAATGGAAACTATTTACCGTTGTGGAATCAAGTATTTGGTCACGTTAATAGAGAATTTCGATCTAAAAATAGTCATATATGTGTCAAATTTTCTAAATAAAACTATAGAAGGGAACAATATCGTGGTTTAAATAGCCTAGGTACCAAAGAATGCCTTGTCAAGTCTGATTCCAATTTTAAAGCATTGCAGCAAAGAGACACAGTCTTGCAAATAAATTGCAGTGGCCTTCAAGGGGGGAGGGAGCTAGCTCTGCATCTAAATCAGTAGTGCAAATATCAACACCAAGTGCTTGTCAAATGGTGTACTCTAGTAAGTAGCGTGGAGTGAAAATAGTGTGTTGGCAAATAGCTTAAGCCCATTAAATGCCCGACAAGACTGTTATTGTATTATTGAGGATGTACATGAATTCACTAAATGAATCTAGTCTAATCAATCCTCACAATTTAAGGTGAAATGTGTTGAGCTCTCATTGCTAGCTCCTTGGTGAAAATCTTGTATGAGATATTACGTAATATGATGGGATGTTAATGCAAATTAATCTCAAGATTCCTCCTTTACAGATAACTTTATATCTCCTTGAATAAATATATCCTAGTGACTCAAATATCAAGGCCTCCTGTTAAAATTTAAATACATTGACCCATTTAAACTTCCTGTGACTGTATAGAAATCACATAGAAACCATCTAATTTTGCCAAGTTGTTACGTGCATTGTTTTTAGAGCTATTATAATCTCATAGAGGGAAAGTGGTTTGTCATGTTGACTCTCTTGCATGGGATTTTATTTTCTTGGCATCATTCTTCCCACCACTTCCTGGCATATTGCATTGCTTCCTTATGTTCATCAATTGTCTTTTGGGCTTGAAAATCCATATTATAATGGTTTAGAAGTCTTGAGCAGTTTTTAGCTCCATTGTTACTCATCTTGTGTCTATTTGAAGGGCAATTTTTCGCTCAGAGGCATACTTAGTAGACAAGGTCATGAAGATTTTCTTTGACAATCTATCCCCAACTATGAGCCAATATGGTGGGCTCTAATTTGTATTCCTTTTACTTTTATGTCGAACTAGGGTAGGCCTCTACCCTTTTCATGTCTAAAACTCCCATGTGTATTTCTTTATCTATGTCATATCAATCATAAAAATAATGACCATAACAATAGATATTAGTGATGTTTGTTATCCAAATCAAGCTAAGAAAACTTTGTGACAATCCACATTGATAATGAGAACCATTCTATTAAATCCTTCTGTGTTTACATGCAAATAAAAATGGAACTTTGCAAGACCAAAACTGTTCATATAAAAAATGGAAAAGTACCTGAAGGCAGTGTTGCACATCAACTATAAGCTCTACCACCTGAAAATCCTGTTGTATATTTGAGACTAATGTTAATGTTATGATCTATCAAAGTTATTGGTTTAGCTTAAACTGTTAAGCATATCATTCAAAAATAATAATTCTCAGATATTGTATTATTAAAAAGTCATGATTGTACATCTTGACAAGAAAACGAAATAAATGAAAAAGAAGCTAATGTTCTGCTGGACATGCCTCTGTAAAACCATTGCACCTGGAACAAGTCCAAGATACTAGAGCACTCAAATCATCCAGATAGACCTGCGAGAAAAAAATCATCATTATAAGGCATGAATTCCCAAAATGTCAGAATGGACAGCCCACATGCTCAACATAGCTTCATAAAGGGCAGTTAAATGAATCGTCGTGATGCAGATACTTAAAACTTAGTAGATATGATGAGAGCAAGGTGAGAAGTAAAGAGTTGAGACCAGATTTCTATAGAGCATTTTCACCCTAGGTACACAAGATTCATTAGGGTTGGTCTTTTTTTGAATTCTCTAACAAATGTGAGGCTTTTTTTAAGGGTTAGCCTCTTATGTTGTAACTGTAGATCAGTTACAAATGGAGAGATCTAATACTAGTAAGAAAAACATTTTATGTTTTATATTGACTAACATTTAATGCTGATTAGACATCTAACATTAGATGTTTTACTACAACTAATATAAGATGCTGAAACATTAAACAAATAAGAAAACCAATGCTAGCATCATATACAACAAATAAAAATAGCATCAATATATTTCATGGCATACATAGTTATCTTCACAAAATGCATTCTTGTTATCCTTCCCTTTCTCTGACCAAAAGGATGCTGCTACTGTTTCATAATTTTCATGAAATGCCACAATTCTATTTGTGAAAAGAGATAGGAGTTGCCTCCTCTCTATGAGGTTGTGCATATATACCCTTAACCCACCCCTTCACGGAGTTTACTACCATCATGATCCCACAGTAACAACAAAATTCCATTGTGCAATCCACCGAGTTTTTCAACATGTTTTATGATGCCAAATATTGAGATGGTAACAATGCCATATAATGTTGTCAAACCAGCACCATATTCCATATCTGTCTAGAGTAATTTCTATGCATGTATACATATTTTTAATGAACCCAAACAGATCTGAAGTTGGTTTATTTAGGATTGGTTTTATGCATTAATTCGCTGCTGTTATATTGGCTTGCAAGTTTGTTTTCATGCTTGAATTTGATTATTTAGATGTTCTTATTCTTTTGTGTGATATTTTTACCCTTGAATGAGAATGTTTAGCAATGGTTATGTTGATCACATTTTCAATTTCTCTCATCATAAGACCGTGATGGATTTATGTCTAATTTTGAATTTAATCTTGGATGGGTTTAGGTTACTAGGTTCAAATTTTCTAGCCTCTAGAATTCATGTCATCATGGATAACTTACAAATTGTACTAATTTTATATCATTTTTCTCATGCAGGTTTCACTTTGGGTTTCTAAATTGATTTGATATCTTAATAATTGTGGAATATTCAACGAAATGTCAAACAAGGATTGTGGAAAGAAAGCATCAAAACAGAGGGATGTATCATCATACTTTCAGAAGCCTCAATCCAAGAATCTAGATTCTCTTCATGATTCAAACTCTTTTGAGCAACCCATCAACGAGACAAATGTCAACTCTTCTGAGAATCCAGCTAATAGCCATATAACATATGATAGGATGGGTTCCTCTAGTGAACAAATTGGGATAAATGCAATTCAACCAGAAATTGGCAATGACAATGTTGAAGGTTTTACCTTGGAAGGCAACAGAAATGATTCATTATCACGAAAAAGGAAAAAAGGCCAATGGGACATAGGGAGAAAATTCCAATCGGAATGGGCCTCAAAATTTCCATTTATTGAACCAATACCTCCAAGAAATGAGAAAGAGGCTTCACGAGAAGTTAAATGCATTGAATGTAGATGGAAACTTGGAAAGGTAGTAAAAATGCAAATGAAGATAGATACAATAGAGAAGCATGCAGGAAAGTTGTATGTTAAGAAAATTGAAAATGGCGAGGAAAAGTCTATTACCAAATGGAAACCTTCTGATGAATGTCGACATCTCAAATTTCAAGAAGAATATAATAAATACTTAATAAGCAAGAGTAAACTCGAGGCAAGTGGAGGGACCATCACATCTCTATTTGGAAAGACAATGGAGAGAAATTTGTTATCCAAGACGACACAATTAAGCACTGTATTTCACATCTTATCTAGAGGTCGTCCTATGATAGATTATCCAGATTACAAGAACTATGTATCTTTTCTTGAAGTATCGAATTTTCCATCTTCTCATTGGTCTATAACGAGTGGTTGGGAATGGGCAAAATATCTAGCTCAAGTAGAAAAAGATGATTTGAAAGAGAAGATTGAAATGCTAGGTTTTTTTCACTATATTTGGATGAAATTACAGCCGTTGATAATACTTCATGGATCTGCATGAGTATTTATATGGTTAATGATCATATTAGGCATTCATATTTACTTGGGATTCATAAAATGAAGAAGAGTTCTACAGCTGGAAATATTTATGAACTTGTTATTAAGACTTTGAAGGAAATTGGTGGTATGGATGATTTAATGATTGCAAAAAGGTTGGTATGTGTCGGAGCTGATGGAGCATCAATCATGCAAGGACAAAGGAATGGTCTTTGTGTCAAACTACAAGTATCAGCTTCACCATTTATGATTAGTATTCATTGTATGGCTCATAGGATGAATCTTGCATTTAAAATAGTAAGTTTCAATTGGTTTCAAAAGTTGAAGAACTTGTATGTGAGACTCATGCATACTTTTGTCGTAGTCCCAAGCGATTTACAGAGTTTCAATAATTTGCTGATGGTGTTACAGATGGAAAAAAGCTATTAAAAGATGTCGATACAAGATGGATCTCATTGAATGGACCAGCCCAAAGGCTATTTAGTGAATACCGATCATTGGTAGGGGTGATGTATGAACATCGCTTTAGTGTAGACAAAGCTCAAGAGCTTCTCTTTCGACTAACTAATATAGAGACATTATTAACATTGGCTGGAATTCTTCCTTTGCTTCATGAAATGAATGTCCTTGTGAAAATGGCTCAGAGTCACACAATGTATATTGCAGAGTACACAAATGCAAGAAAATTGGCATGCCTTGCATTGGATAATTTGTATACGATGCCAGATTCTTTTACGGGTCAAACATTTAATGGTTGGACTACTATCATTGATATAGAAAAGAGTGAAAATTATTTGAAGTTTGATGAAAAAGGGAGACTATGTATGCAAGTGCGTGGGTATATGGTTGCCTTTTATTATGTTACTAAGAGGGGACAAACCACCGAAGAGTGCCATGTGTCAAGAGACCAATTCAATGATATTGTGATTTCAGTGAGACGCAACTTGATACAAATTGCATAATCACTATCATTAGAGATAAGAGAATGATTTCCTCGAGATGAATTATTGGAAGCTATGTCTGTGGTATACCCTCATTATTGGAACTCTGAAAAAGAAATAGATCCTTTAAAAGTTGACTTTCTAGCAAAATTGAATACTTTAGTGCACCACTTTGGCAGGAACGCTAAGGTAGAAGGAGAAGAGATTGGAGGTATATTAGATTCATCAAAATTATATCAACAAGCCACTTGCTTTGCTCAAACAATGTCAGGTCAATATCGTACTTTGCCAAAACCTATAGAATATGGCACAGTAATCAAATTATGGACTATTTTAGGTGAAAGTCAATACCTACAAGAAAACATGTAAGAGTATTTCAAATTAGTCGATTTATGTCAAACCATGATTTTGGGATCAGTGGAGGACGAAAGAATGTTTAGTGAACTGTCATTCTTGAAGTCAAAGTTGAGGAACAAGCTTGATAAGAATATGGATACTTGTTTAAGATTATATGTAACAAAGTATGACATTACCAATTTCCCATTCAATAGAGCACTGGCACTCTGGCGATCAGATTGTGAGAGAAGAGGAGAATACAATATAACAAATGTCTCCAATGAACTTAATATGGAACATAATGTTTTGGAGGCTCATAATGATATTTCATCTACAGAAGATCATGTTCAAAAGGTAGAAAATGAAGAGCGACATGAGAATTGGGAATTTGATATGCCACAAGATATAATCTAAACCAATATACATTGGCAATGTATAAATAATGAATGGAATTTAATAGATCATGTGATTTTTTTTAGTTTGACTTCGATGTTCCTCTATTCTTAGAGCAGGTTGGAAAAGGAAAATTCTTGATGGGAGAAAGATTACCATACATAAATTTGAAGTTGCATTTCAGGTAAAAATAGGTTCTATAGTCTTTACTTTGTATTAAATATAATAATATTAGAGCTACATTTCCTTGATGCAAGCTATTTTAAGTTTGATGTTTTGATAGTTAACTAATGCATTGTTTTTTTTTCTTATTTGTGACAGGAAATGAAGTTGGGACCTATCTATCCATAGATAACGTCCTAGTATTAAAGGTTAAGTAATTAATTTAACAATACTTCCGCTTATCAAGAATGGGCTCATTCAAAAGTTAAAACTCAAGTACATGGAATTGCTTGTATTTCTAGCTTTGATATCTTGGCAAGTATGAATGGTTTGCTTGTTTCTTAAATTTGGAGCATTTTTTCAAGTTTGGAAGTTTGCATTTATTTTGGTTAAATATATTTTTACTCCCTTGATAATTGATTGCAGTTTGAGCCCTTTGTACTAGTTTGATTCGTTTCATAAATTATTTGTTTTTTTCTTACATTTGGAGCATTTTTTCAAGTTTGGAAGTTTGCATTTATTTTGCTTATATTTTTTTATTCCCTTGATACTTGACTATGAGATCTGAATTGCTAAGCGAAGAGAAAAATGGTCTATGCATTGGCTTACTAGGTTCCTATGCATCCATCGTAGGAGACCTATTGGCACGAGACCGACATTTCTCTAATGTAATTGGCATAATTTTCATATGTCCACATACTGTCAATACATTATTCACTTGAATCTCAACAGCGACAGTAAATTTTGAAAGCTAGTAGATGAAAATAGATGCCCAACAATTGAAATTAGTCAATTTCCTGCAGATATTGGTTGTATAGAAGTGATATTTGTCCAATTAAGCAACAATTTGACAGATCAGGCATAGATTTGTATTTTTTCTGATGTCTTTTCCATAAATATCAGTCTTTGCATAAATTTGGCAGATTCATGGCAAATACAGTGGTTTGGCAATAAATTAGAAGGTTTTTTAGCAAATGTTTCAGTAGACATCTCCCTATTTCAAATTTCAGTAGTTTGAGCATGTATTCTCTATTTTTCTTCCAGTATTTGCAACTTTGCATAGGAAAGATCATATTTGTAGCTCTACATCTATATTTCAGTAGTAGATATAATGATAGACTATACCATGAATTGTACCAACAATTTCCTGGGAAATACCCTCAACTAATCTTGAAAGGTGTTTCTTTGTTTATGCCCTACACATGACTCTAGACCGTTGAATCCTTTATGGTACAATGCAATATGGCATATTGTAAAAATAAAATATTAAATGAAAAGGCATAATGTAGAAAGAAAATATTGAATGAAAAGGGTGGGATTTTCTTCACTTTCTCCCGTAACAAAGAGAATATATGGGAAACAATGATTATATGGTTATAATGTTATTGCTGCTGCACATTCTAAGCATGATGCACTAGATGCTATTCTGGTTTTTGTAGCAGCACTTTTAGAGCTGCTTGTTGAAGTATATATTGTTGTGGCTATTGTTGCTGCAAGTTATGTGCTTCCCATCGAGGAATATGTTGTAGATTTGTTAATGGTAATGATGTGTGATGTCCTTCTCTCCTAGTTCGGCTCATCAAAGGACTGGCCACCCTTTGATGAGGTACCTGACCTCAGGAAGAATTTAAGGACCGAAGGATCACATCATTGGGATGATACCTTTAGTACTGTGATGACAAAACTTTTCGTAGATGTATGGAACATGTGAGGACACATACCGAGAGAGAGAGACCTTGTCACCCTATCTTGTTTGTCCTTGTGGTTATCCTGCTTATGGTACTTGACCTTATCGGGTTGGTTGTTTGTCGAGTCACCTTTTTTGTTTTGGTCTCATGATTGACCTTCTAAATGGTCATGAAATCGGGGGGCGAATTAGTTTGGGTTCTGTTTTTTCTTCCTCCTTCTAGGGCATCGTTTGGCAGCTAGTTGATGGAACATTTTTCTGTTTTTGATGTCAAGGTTTGAGCCCTGTAGGGATTTTTTTTGCGTCCGTTATAAGTCCTCTAGGGATGCGTCTTTCTCCTCTGAGAGGTCCTCCTAATTCTGCTGCTATTTGATTATTTGCTTAGCCCTTCTAGGGCTGCCGTTCTCCATTCTTTTTGCTTCTCCTGTTAGCTGCCGCCACTTTGGTGTTGGGTCTATTCAGGTTGTCATTGAACTTTTTGGTTAGGGCCTATTGAGGCTACCGTTAACCTATGGATTTATGGCTACTGTTATAAAAGACTATTAGAGTCTGTTGAGGTCTCACGTTGTATTATGAGCCCTGTTAGGGCCAGTATTGGTTATTGCAGCTTGACTGGTAGTTGACATTGGTTGTCTCCTAACTACGTTAGAAGGTCTGCTGGTGCTTGAAGTTTGTCCTAACACAACTGTACCTATTGTTGACACTATTCCTTGGTCTCTCTCTCTCTCTCTCATAGGTATGATGTTTCCCTTCTAGGGCTATTTATGTTTCTATATCTATTATGCCTTATTGGCAAAACTGAAAGCAAATCTAAGTACATTAGAGAAGGGCTCATCCCCAGGTAAGTACTTATAACCGTGTCATTTACTAGCATTCTTACTTTCAGTTTATTGTGGATTATTGGCACAGTGACCTATTGGTAGTGCCCTAGTTGAAATAAATGAAAATTATTTTTTAAATTTATTGGCACGGTGACCTATTGGTAGTGCCCTAGTTGAAAGAAATGCAAATTATGTTTTTGAATTCTTATAGTTGTATTGTATGATTGATTTACATTTCTGATCTACTGCATCATTGTTTAAAAGTTGTTCTTTATTTTATCAAAACCTAACTTTATAAAAATCAACATGGTATAAGAGCTAGTTTTGTAGCTAACTCTATTTTGCAGCCTATCAGAATCTACAAAGTTCCTCAGCTAAGGGTTTGAGCACTAACAAATTTGATTGCAGAAGATTCAAGTCTGGTCAGTGGAAGAAATGCGGACTGATGTGGCTCACAACCACAGTGAACCAGATGAGATGTTTAGGTTCTTGGACAACAATATCCGAGAAGTAATTCTAATATATTATCTGATTCTTGGGTCTCATTTATACTCCATCACCCATGTATGTGATGGTAGTGAAGTCATGGTTGCTAATTTAGATTTAGAGCTTGGTGTTTTTTATATTTTTGTATGCAGATTTGCAGTTTCAAGGCTATATTTGAGATCTTTTAGCAGTAGATTTTCATGGTTCCAAAGGTAGCATTAGATTGTTAAGTGTAAATATGCATCATAGGTTGATGTCCAGAATTATTTCAGACAGATTTCAGGTCTGATATTTATATAGTAGCAAGTATGTGTCACAGCTTGAAAGAATATTTTGGCCTCCCTTGTTCGTATTTTGTTTCCAAATTGAAAAGGGATTCCCACACAAGGTTATCAAGGACTAGGATTCAGTGCACAGGCATTACGTAAAGTGATTTAACTTCTATAGTTGTGATTTAACTTCTATAGTTGTATTTTAACCCAGTGTATTCTATCAGGCTTGAAATTGACGGTTCTATTCTCAACAATTATGAACTGTGCAAATGGATAAGAGTATTCTGGAATCCAACATGGAGTGCTTCATTTTTTCAATTTGTTGCTTGATTATGCTCAAATCTATAGGTAGTATTCAGACTCCAGAGCAGATTTAAACATGCTCTGGTCTTAATGGTAGAAAGCCCTCTGCAAGCTAAGAAAATTTGTTTAGTATTTATCTTTGTTCCAAGCCTCAAGTTAATTTCATTAGAAATAAGAAATGTCATTGGAAGATGAATTTGAGAAAACCGACAGATATCTGCAGCAACTTTATATTTGTAATATTCTGCTTCATATTTTGATGTTGAAAACTTGAAACAAATGCAATGGATGTGTTATGTTGAATTCTCTTCTTGAATTTCTTTATGGGGATGAAAGAGGATGCTGCAGAGTTTTGTTGTGTTATTTTTGGAAATACAAGAATTAGATCTACACTACCTACAATAGGATGCGTTGAACCTCTAGTTTCTCTTCTTGTTACATAGTTTGGTCCATCCCACCACGCTGTAGTTTGTTCTCTTGATAACCTTTTATATGATGAACAACTTGCAGAGTTTATTGCTACACATGGTGTTGTTGTTCCACTTGTTGGACTTCTGTTTGGTGGGAATTATCATCTTCACGATGCTATATAAATGCTTTGGCAAAGTTAGGAAAAGATAGATCACTTTGCAAGCTTGATATGATTAAAACTAGGGTGGTTGAATACATACCAGAAGCACCAGAATCTGTGTGTGCTTTGATGGCATAATTACTTAGAATACCGACATATAATAACAGCATTGCAAAAGTAGTCAATTCCACAGTGTTATAAACTCTCAAATCAATTCCTAGCTTTAGGATTTCAGAGTTGTGTCACTGCGTCAATTCCTAGCTTTAATATGACATGACTTTAGTGCTGCAAGGTAGCATATTGCAATGCAGGTGCTAGTAAATATGTTAGAGAATCCTCAGTAGTGTGGAGATTGAGAATACATTTTGTTTGTGGCATAATGCTGTGAAGTTGAGAACCTAATCCTATTTCATGGATATTGTTAATGACAAGAAGGGCTTTGTATTTTTAGAGATATTATGCATCCCTATCCTAAAACTTATATAAACAACTAATTCTATTTTATATCATTGTGTTATAGCCAGTTGTAAGGGTAAGCTATGAGGATTTTTGTTTTGGATTTTTTTGGCAAAATAGTGCCACTAGTGGGACTAGTTTGGATAGGGAAGACTCAGCTGGTTTGGGATAAAACCATCCAAAACTAGTACATGTTTTGGTTTCCTTTCTTTCTTTCAGTCAAGATCAGGGAAATATAATTTGAATACTATTGGTGGATTGGTCACAAGTCAACTCTCCCATGACTGATTTTTATATCTAATTGACATTTGATGAAAGATAATCGTACCAGCAGATGCAGGGCATTGTCCTTGGGTTGAATTGCATGAGGATCTACAGTCAAGGCGTTGATTTCAATAGTTTATCTTCTGCATGAGGTAGTGCCTTTTCCAAATTTGCCCCTTTGTTGGAAGCTGCCAAATATTAAGTGAGGGTGCTGTGATGGGTCTGCTTTTAACACATATTCATCAAGCTTTGAGTATTTGTCATGAGAATTGAAGCACTACTGTTATGCCCACTTTTGAGGAGGATTCAACATGCATAATAGACACACTGTTTTGGGATTTCTTTCTTTGATTCATGCATGCACAGTTTCCCATGCTAAGTCAGCATGCAACCAGCACTAGGGCATGCAACCTTGGGGTTATTTTTAGAATTTTTCTTTGAGTTCTTTTCAGCAGGAGGGTGCACGAAGATGCCCCATTCACCGGCACAATCCCAAAGGGACCTATCAAGTATTGAATTCTCTTTTGTGCTTGGTTTCCTTTCTTTCTCTAGTGCACTTGTATTAGAGGTATAAAGCTTGCATTTCCCTTGGCCTTAGTGCCTCACTTACAATCCATACTTGCAGTCTTCTTTGGAGAAGGTGTGGTCAAAGAAGCTAAACCATTTAAAAAATATCTTAACTTCTCAAAGTATAGAGGGAAAATAAAAAAGGGCAAAATCCAAGATCTTTTTTAACACCCCATTAGTAGTCCAAGTTCATTTCAGTAGGTTAATCATTTTTGGTAAACCCAACAACACTTGGCCTCAAATCTTAGTGGCATTTCATTACATCTTCCCCCCCTTGGTATTCTCTTGTGATTGGCATTTCATTCTTTTATGTGCACTTGTGTCTTTGTTGTGTAGTGCACTTGTGCTTGGGTATTTTTTCTATCTCTAGGACACTTTTCACTTGGTTATTACAGAATTTGGGTTTTCCTTTGGTTCCATCAATTCTTTTGCATTCACTTGTGAATCTTAACATGGTATTAGAGCGGGGATGTGAACATCATTCTACTCATTTTGTTGTTGGTTAGGGTTTTCAATTAAGTCAAGTTCAGAAAGAATTAGATAATGATATTTTCATGATGTAAACATAAATTAGAGTCTGAATTTTTGCTTAAAGTTATTTGTAAGGTAAAAAATTGTGTCGTGGGTGGTCTTCAAGAATTGTAGAGGCATAATATGTTGTTCTTGTACAGTTACCTAGGGTATTTGTGTCTTAAAGATTCCTCTAATTTCTATGTTATGAATTGAAAAAGAGTCAAAAGGTCAGAGTCAAGTTCAGTTTCAATTTTTGCAAGTTGTTTTTTTATTGCAACATGTGGATTTTTGGGATTCTTAGCATCCCATGAGAGAATACCATCCTTGAGTAGGAGCCACTATCAGCACTTGTACTTGCACCTCATATCAGCAGCAAGTGGTATCCTTTATCCAACAGTTTCCAACCTTTTAGAAGTCCATATCATATTGGACAAGGGTGCTTGTAATGTTGGCATCGTTGGACACGTCCTGAGGATGATCACTACCTGCTGTTTGCAGCCTTTCATATATTCAGATTGTTTTCATTGCTGTGTTTGACTCTTGAGACCTATTACCTTTTCTAAGAGATACCAGTGCTGGAAATTGTATGTGGCAAGGTAGCATATTCCTTAACATAATTCCTAGATTCATTTGAATGATGGAGAACTTATCAGTAGAGTTTTCTTACACTCCAAGATCAGTGAAATATAATTTGAATACTGTTGGTGGCTTGGTCACATGTCAACTCTCCCATGACTGATTTTTAGCATCTAATTGACATTTTATGAAAGATAATCGTACCAGCAGATGCAGGGCACTGTCCTTGGGTTGAATTGCATGAGGATATACAGTCAAGGCGTTGATTTCAATAGTTTATCTTCTGCAGGAGGTAGTGCCTTTTCCAAATTTGCCCCTTTGTTGGAAGCTGCCAAATATTAAGTGAGGGTGTTGTGATGGGTCTGATTTTAACACATATTCATCAAGCTTTGAGTATTTGTCATGAGAATTAAAGCACTACTGTTATGCCCACTTTTGAGGAGGATTCAACATGCATAATAGACACACTGTTTTGGGATTTCTTTCTTTGATTCATGCATGCACAGTTTCCCATGCTAAGTCAGCATGCAACCAGCACTAGGGCATGCAACCTTGGGGTTATTTTTAGAATTTTTGTTTGAGTTCTTTTCAGCAGGAGGGTGCACAAAGATGCCCCATTCACCGGCACAATCCCAAAGGGACCTATCAAGTATTGAATTCTCTTTTGTGCTTGGTTTCCTTTCTTTCTCTAGTGCACTTGTATTAGAGGTATAAAGCTTGCATTTCCCTTGGCCTTAGTGCCTCACTTACAATCCATACTTGCAGTCTTCTTTGTCTTTGGAGAAGGTGTGGTCAAAGAAGCTAAACCATTTAAAAAATCTCTCAACTTCTCAAAGTATAGAGGGAAAATAAAAAAAGGGCAAAATCCAAGATCTTTTTTAACACCCCATTAGTAGTCCAAGTTCATTTCAGTAGGTTAATCATTTTTGGTAAACCCAACAGCACTTGGCCTCAAATATTAGTGGCATTTCATTACAGCTTCGCTCCCTTGGTATTCTCTTGTGATTGGCATTTCATTCTTTTATGTGCACTTGTGTATTTGTTGTGTAGTGGACTTGTGCTTGGGTATTTTTTCTATCTCTATCACACTTTTCACTTGGTTATTACAGAATTTGGGTTTTCCTTTGGTTCCATCAATTCTTTTCCTTTCACTTGTGAATCTTAACATGGTATTAGAGCGGGGATGTGAACATCATTCTACTCATTTTGTTGTTGGTTAGGGTTTTCATTGGTTGGTAATGTTGGTATCTTCAGAGTTTCAGACCTTCTATTATTTCAAGGTTTTTTTAGTGCCGTTTTATTGTTGATTTAGTGTGGTGTTCAATGGATTTCACCCTTAGAATGGTGCCCTAGCATTGTGTCATCTTATAACCTTGTACACCATTCGTATTTTTGTGCATTTTAGAATGGGTGTGGACTGTGGAGATTCTTGACTATTTAAGTAATTCATTGGCTACCAAATAAAGAAACATGGCCACTGGCTAAAGGGTTTTGGTGCCCTTGATAGGTGAAGGATGATTTTTTCTTCCTACACAGCATAAAAAATGGATTGAACTAAGCTCTGATGCCAAGTGTTACATAGCTGCAAATAAAATTTACTTGCACAGAGACTATACACATACATTGAAATTTACTTCAGGGATATTGCAGTCCCCGTGTTTGATGTAGTTCTGCTTTCTAAATGGTAAAAAAATTATGTCTTTAAGTCTATAATTTATTTTTTGTGATTTTAATATTTTTATGTATCGGTAGAGCTGTTTTGGGGGGTCACACTTGAATCCCTATTTCCCCGCATCTGGAGACTCGGTTAAGAAGCTTTTTCCTTCGCTCTTTCCCTTGTGTTTTTGTGTTCTGTGGATCTTTATCTGTTGTACTTAGATGGGGAGTGCCTTGATAGTGGGTAGACCATGTAGAGTGGATACTGGAAATTGTTTGATTGGTTTGTTTGTTGCTTTTGATGTACATCTTTACATCAAAATGCCAAATTGATTATCTGTGTTGCTGAAGTGGGTTTTGGTTGTATTTTATATATAGGCAGTAATGGTATTAAGAGATTCAATCAAGAAACATGTTCACCTTCCTGCTAGCTACCTAATGGAGTACAAGCCACATGATGCAACATTACGAGATAATTAATATTACATAAATACTTGGTTGAGGGGATCAGGTGTTCAACATGCTGTTAAATATTGCTATTCTAAATCATCGATGCTGTAGTCATTTCAATTTTTCAGAAGTTCAGGGGAGTATTTTCATTGATGTTGTAGTCATTTCATTTTTTCAGAAGTTATATGTCATAAGGAAGATGATGTTGATGATGACTCCAAAAAGATTCAAATATTTCAGAAAGCTTCAGAAATGGTATGTGTGGATGAATATTTTAATCTTGGTTTGTCTTTTTCTTTTAATTCCACTTTTAGAAAAGGGATATATGTAAAGAGTGAAGAGAATAATGTTTATAAAGAAGATTGTGCATATCTATATTTGGGAAATGATGAGTGTATTGAAGGGTTTGAAAAACCTCACTTACAAGTTCAACAAAGCAATGAAGCTTTTCTCATTACACATACGGATCAAGTATTGATCGAGGAAAGCTTTGAAAAACAAATTGTGGAATCAGCAATACAGATAATGGGTTCCCAAATTTGCAGTCACAAACCTATTTATGATGAATGTGAATATTTGGATGTTAAGTTTCATAAAAGGATGGTTCTTCCAAAATGATGTGAATACTTTTCTATTCACAAATCTTTTGAAAATGCTACTATCCAAGCACAGGTTCTGGGTGAACAACTACAGGTACGTTGTATTAATTTTGTCAAAGAAGAAGTGTGGATTCCTACATCGTCGCCTACACAATTTTTTAATGGTGAACAAATTCATGATGTATATAATGATGAACTTGAAGAGCCTCCAGGCTTACTTGTCTTCACATGCCTTGATCTCATGTTAAATCAAGAGTCAACAAATAACAAAGTAGTTCAGGTTATAAATTATGATCATATAGAAAACTACAGCAGTGAACCATTATGGGATAAGTATGAAGTAGAACAAGAACATATATCAGATTCAGGACAAACATTGAAGAAAGTTTTAAGGATCTATTCCCATTTGAAGTTCATAGAGGTATTGAAGACTTCTTGCTTTCTTTTTCTTCATTGGAATTACAAGAAAATGATTATAGTATCATTAAGGAAATAGAGAAAATGATTGTATTACAAAACCAATTCAATATGTTCACAAAGAAGAAGGATTCATTGATGGTCAAGAGGTATGTTTTTATGATTTTGAAGATCATATACATCATTCATTCTTGGAATCTCCAAACAATATAATATTTACACTATATTTTTACTGTGAGTATCAATCTCATTTTCCTCTTAAGTTATGGCTATCCATATTGTTGCTTCCTTTCATAACTAAAAGCATGAACAAGGCATCATTCAAGAAGACAGATGCACAGTTGGTTTCAACTTTCAATGGAAATTTCATTTCACTTGATAAATTGGGTGAGATAATTAGAGTACGTACTATGCTCATAAACAAGTTTTCAGTTAAGAGTCTACTTTAGTTTCCCAGTTCATCTTTTTCAAAATAATTTTGGTTACTCTTGAATATACAGTTAGCAATGCTTTCCATAACTTAATTTGTATATTAGAGCTCATTTTTAAGCTTCTACCTTTAAGAAATTTGATATGTAGTATACATTTTTATATAGAAAATCACTAGTTTTTTTAACAAGAACTGGCATGGACATGATCTATCGTTCAATATTGTATGCTTCCCAACAGAGTATTATCCAGCCTGTCATATCCAGTGCGAGAGAAATAGCCTCTAATGATGTATATAATATCAAATCCCGGGGTGTCCCCATAGTCTTCAGCAAATATTTGGAGAATCAGTGTAAAAATATCCTGTGCTGCACTGTGTGCCATAGGATAAATTGTTGACTTGGTCTAGACCAAAGAAGTCCATGATCCAGGACCAAATTGACAAACGAAATCAACTCGTTTTGTGCTAGATGCTTCCACATTGATAAAAGCTCTAATTGTTTCAGTCCATTTATGTGTCTTTATAAATCCACGAGATGCCAACAGAAAAAGCTTTTTCACGCCATTTAAAAGAAAAACAATTAGATGAGGTGGCATCCGGTCATAATCAATAATGAGAAGTAACACTTCCAACAAGGGTGCCACACATGACTAATGAAGCACAATCACCAACTCCTATAGAACCCAATAGACTGTAAAAATGACCTTTGATGAGAACAACTAGATCATCATCTTTCTCATAAGCTGAAGAAATCCTTACAGGAATATTTTTGTGGTTCCCGTATGCCAAGGATATACCTTGGAATATTTTGCTGTGCCTAGATAGATACCATTAGTTTTTCATGTCCATCGCATGAACCAGTCATATGTATTTCCTTCAAGGTTTGTGGATGCTTTTAAATTATTTTCTTACTCATTGTGGGGTGGATTAATGGCAAACTATTTATTGATCTTGTTGAAACATGTGATATATGCTTTTCCTTCCTTCCTTGTCCTTAGGTTGAGCTACTAGACTTATCTGAATGTGTCTAGTCAACAAGAGAATGCACTTCTAGGGGATTTGTTTCATAAGTGAATGTGGTCTTCCCCTAGAAATCCATTGCAATAGATGTGCCATTGGCACCTCCACCTTCTTGGCATGGACCTAGATTTGTGAGCATAGATTTAAATATATCAGATCTCATCATAGTTGGTGAAATGAATGAAATGCGTATTTAAAAATACATTCATTGGCCCATAGGAATGGATCACCAAGGATAATGATGTTCTAAGTAACAGATCTTGTAAGGTATTGATCACACAAGGTTGCAATCGATTCCCACATTGCATTAGAAAATGTATAGTTACCAAAAAAGATGCTTTAACATTCTTATGTTTGTAACAAATGGGGCACTTATGTTGTGGAAATCTCAGATATTTTAGTTTTCAGGAAAGAGGAAGGTTGCCTAGAGTCAAAGCGGAAAAAATCAATTTTTTTAGGCTCAATGAAAGATTTGCATACGGAGTGAAGTTGAAAGAGCCATGTAGATTGCTTAGAGCGAAGTCTGTAAAGCTTGTTGAGTGTTGCAAGAGCCATGCAGATTGTTTAGAGTGAAGTCACCAAAGCTTGTTAATCTTGGCATCTACCCTAGGCTTAGCATCGAGCCATTGATAACCCTATGTTGGTTTATACTCCATGAAGGGATTTCACTACCAATGTTTCCACCATGCTAATGCATTGGGACACCTTTTTTTAGAAATGACCCTTTTGCAATGAAATATCTAACAATATAAAGTGATAAAGAGCCAAAATTCAACATTTAGAGATGCTCAAGTCTATTAGTGATGGGAATTGCCATCATAAAAGGTCATTGACTTGCATAATACACTTTTGAAAAAGTTGCTTTGGTGAAAACTAAGGGGTCCGGATCCAATGAGAGCTTTTCCTTCAAAGAGAACCAAGGGAAACCACCAAATGTAGTGGTCATTCAAACAAATGCTAATTTGAAAGGAATTCCCCTACCAACTAAAATGTGCTTGATGGTTTCGTAGGGTTTCCAAATGCTTTGTGAGCCACAAAGATGCCTTGAATATGAACTTTTCTAGGTGCTAACACTAAAGTTTTGAACTTGAGATTTTATAAAATTTTCTTTCCAATGGGGGGCTATGTGCAAAATGTAGTCAATAGAGAGCCCATCATATAGCACAAGTGATGGTCATGCAATTGTAGGTAGTGGTAGAAAAGAATTATAACCTAGGAAGTGCACAAATTTACAGGTGGAAAACCCAAAATTACAGGAAGTAGAACTCATGAAACATACAATTGTGGGAATTAATGACCTACAACTCAAAGTTGTGGAATTTGCAACTCAATGTTGCAGTGATTATATGTTTGCAACACAACATTGTAGCCATCACGTTTTAAAATAGTGATGGCCAAAGTTATCACATGCCAAGGCAAATTTGTGTGTACTAGGGCATTTTTGTGATTATATCAATGTCGGGCGTTTTTCTCCCTTGCCTAGGGCATCTTTATCATCATTGGACGAATTTTGAAGTGTCTAGGGCATGTAATGAAGTGCCTGGGCAAACACGGAAGTGGACGGGGGCGTTTTTATCTTCATTGATAGAATTTTCAAGTGCCTGGGTAAATATTGAAGTGT
Organism: Larix kaempferi; assembly: GCA_027924585.1. Taxonomy (NCBI): domain Eukaryota; kingdom Viridiplantae; phylum Streptophyta; class Pinopsida; order Pinales; family Pinaceae; genus Larix; species Larix kaempferi. The sequence goes on from BSBM01000512.1 coordinate 6,133,434, forward strand.
ATGGGCGTTTTTATCACTGTTGGGAGAATTTTGAAGTGGTCGAGGCAAGTATTGAAGTGCATGGGATGTTTCTATCATCATTGGGTCAATTTAGAAGTGCATGGGGCAAGTATTGAAGTGCCCGGGGGAAATTTTGAAGTGATTGGGGAAAATATTGAAGTGCTTAGGGCATTTTTATCATCTTTCGGAGAATTTTGAAGTGCCTGGGGCATTTTTCTTGTCAATGGGTGAATTTTGAAGTGCATGGGGCGTTTTTCTGGTCAATGGGTGAATTTTGAAGTGCATGGGGAGTTTTTCTCATCACTGGGTGAATTTAGAAGTGCATGGGGTTGTTGTTTATCAATGGAAGGATGCATTTATAATGTTCGGACGTTTTAAAATAGTGATGGCCAAAGTTATCACATGCCGAGGAAAATTTGTGTGTACTGGGGCATTTTTGTGATTGCCTGGGTGATTATATCATTGTTGGGTGGTTTTCTACCTTACCGAGGGCAAGTATTGAAGTGCCTAGGGAATCTTTATCATCATTGGACGAATTTTGAAGTGTCTAGGGCAAGTAATGAAGTGCCTACGCAAATATGGAAGTGGACGAGGGTGTTTTTATCTTTGTTATGAGATTTTTGAAGTGCCTGGGAAAAATATTGAAGTGTTTGGGCATTTTTATCATTGTTGGGAGAATTATGAAGTGGTCGAGGCAAGTATTGAAGTGCATGGGGTGTTTCTATCATCATTGGGTCAATTTAAAAGTGCATGGGGCAAGTATTGAAGTGCCTGGGGGCAATTTTGAAGTGCTTGGGGAAAATATTTAAGTGCGTGGGGAGTTTTATCATCCTTAGGAGAATTTAGAAGTGCCTAGGAAAATATTGAAGTGCTTAGGGCATTTTTATCATCTTTGGGAGAATTTTTAAGTGCCCAGGGAAAGTATTGAAGTGCCTGGGACGCTTTTCTCATCACTGGGTGAATTTAGAAGTGCATGGGGTTGTTATTTATCAATTTATGGATGATTTTATGGAGTTGGGACATTTTAAAACAGTAATGGGCGAAGTTATCACTTGCCAAGGAAAATTTGTGCGGATTGAGCCATTTTAAGTATTCACCAACAAATATGCAACTCTCCTACCATTCGACACCAAAGAGAAGAAATTTTGGTGAGAAGATTGGTTGGAAGCTTGGAATTGGTCCAATAACTATCTCTCTATATAAAGGAAGTGGCCCGCTACTAGGATATTCACTTAATTCTATCAATTTGTTGGCATGTCAAGATTCATGACCCCACATGTCCATTGGACCATTAAGGGACGAGATAACAAGTAGAGTCCCTACTTGCCCTGAATATAGTTAGTGCAGTCGTGTTTCATCAACACCTTCTAGTTGTGAGTGATCAAATACTGCTTGTGAAATGTATAAATAAATCCATCATTTCCTCATTCATACACTTTTTCATTTGAGATTCTAGGAGTCGAGAGAGTCCAGAGTTGAGCTCCGGTGTATGTTCTTTTGTTGCACAACCTTAGTAATCTACAAAATCAAAAGCTTGAGTCTTATTGGCAAAAGATTCACCAAATTTTTACTATATTTTATAAATCAGTGAAAGATTCGCCAAGTTTTTACAATTTTTATAATTAAGTGAAATATTCGCCAATATTTTACAATATCTTATAATTTAGTGAAAGATTCGCCAAGATTTTACAGCATTATATAATGAAATGAAAGATTCGCCAAAAAATTATATATACATATTATATTATTGATAAAATCGCCTTCAAGTTTTCCTATACATCGAGGAGATTCGCCCATTTTTTATACATATAAATTTTGGGGGGGTTCTTAAAATTATCCCTGGTCTCTATCAGGGTCAACCCATCTCTCCACTGTAGTTGCTACTACAAAGGCGGTGTGTCTAAGGAGTCCACGTGCAACACTCTTCATCGCCCCAACGATATGATCAAGTTTGTGGGGTAATTGAGGTGGCTATGGAGAGGGCTTGGGATCATGCATAGGAGCTGGTGGCCCTCTTAGTGGGTTCCTCTTGGCAACAGGTCGATCTTGGGCAGAACCAATCCCAACACCCTGGAACTCGGTTATGTCAAAATAGTTAACATGTAAACCGAGCACAAACTCAGCCCACAGTTTCCAAAGGAAGTATTGTGGAACCTCCCTATTATTCGAGGGAGGTTTATCGTAAACCATGAACCACCTATGCATTCAAATATCCCTCCATGGTTGGAAATGACACCAAACCATACAGACACATGGCTTTCTAATGTCTGGTGGATTTTGTGTTCTTGGATAGGTGAACATATTGTATATTTGGGACTTTGTAATATTCAATGCTTGTATTTCCTCCTTGGAAATGCCTGTGGAATAATACTCCTGCATCTTAGCTCTATATTCGTTCATGCCATTCAATTGGTGATGTGCATGGATGAGGGATTCAATTGATCTCTTAATTGAGGTGGAAAGGGACACTCGAGATGGTTCCCCCATGTTTCTTAATTCTCAACTGTGCACTCTCATTTCATTTACGTAATGGTTCAAGTCGTCTTGGTCGAAATTTTGTCGGGGGTTTTGATTTTCTTGGCATTTTGATTTTGTTGAGGGTTTTCATTGGTTCCAATATTTGTGTTTTCTTTTGTTCCACCGGACTCCATGTTAACATTGTGTTCATTCAATGTATAGGTTTAGACTCTGCAATTGAAAAAATTTCTATTATTTTACTAATTTAGGAATTATTAAAAATTTAATAAACAATGAAATGACAAAAAACAATGCGCTTACCTATCCAATGCAATTGATGATCACTCGGTAGATGGATTGATGGAGTTCTTGAGTGCAATCGGTGAGTGAGGTGGTCTCTTACTCCGCGTACACGCCGAGTGAGTGAAGCTTGGTTGATTGGAAATGAAATAGAATGTGTTTTTCCCCTCTTTTTTTATTTGGTTTAATCAAAGCGCATGCATGGCTTTGTGTGCGTACATGCTAAAAACGCGCATGCGCCTCGGTTCGGTACCGAACCTAAAGGAACATGTGCGCTTCCTTTGGTGCGTGTGTGTCTTTTTTTTTTCTCAGCTAGCGCGACCCCATTGCAATTGTTTTCGGGAGAAACTTTGTGCGCCCACCCTAATGCAATGGCTTCATCTTCAAATGTTCATGTTAGTGCGCACTAAGATAAGGAAGATGCTAAATTTTTTAAAAATATAAACAAAGAAGAAGAAGCTTTATTATGGTAGAGTCCCTTTAGTTAGCCTCTATATGTTGTGCATCCCCTCAGGGATCTTGCATATTGCATTAAAATGTTGTCTACAGTCTTTTAAAGATAGCTTTCCTCAAATTAAATGAATTATATTATTCATGGCATACATTTCTTCATAACAAAATTTAGCAAGGAGTTACAAACAAATACTTTTCATATCAGCAAATATAAAACATAATTATAACCTTCAACAAAAATTCATATATTTATACCAATGTTTTGTGTGATGTAGATGGTATATAAAGATGCCTCTCTATTGCCTGGAAGAACTAATTAATACAAAATATTTTTGGTCCACTCTACTTGCTAATGACATTGAAGCGTAAAAGCTTCTTAACCGCAATAAATACTCTAAAATGCCCACAAATAATCTGAAGCCCACATTTCGATCGTAAAATAAGATATTGATAAAATGATAGGATTATTACAATGTAATGATAAGCTAGCTTTGTCCTCAAAGCTTTGTTGAATACAATGGTTATGTCTGAATTTTTTGTTTGAACTGTCATCTCTAGATTCTTTCTTTTAGTATTTGCGACACTTGAGGAAATGAGGCGATACGAGTTACGAATTCTGCATCCCTTGATGGTGGAGGGTTGGGAGCTGGGATCTATGGGCATCCCTTGAAGAGGTGCCTGTATTCATAGCAGTGTCTGCATTGAAAGGGGATGTGCTCGTAGTCGAGGGTCTGGACCCATTCTTCATCCTGGATGCAGCAACCATATCCAGTTGGACTGTTAATAGTCGAATCCGACTCTCATATTGAATGATAAATAAGAATAATATATTACATGATAATAAAATTACAATAAGATCGCCTTTATAGGGCTTGATGAAGCATAGTGAAGGGTTACGCCATTTCACTAGTAACCTAATAATCTATTAATTTATAAATAATAATATTAATTAAATATTCACAGCATTGCCTTCCCCTTAACAAAGCTTTGTCCTCAAAGCTTAGATTATTGTTGTCTTCTTTTCATTCTCGTTTTGTGCTGAAACAATGTCATTACTTCATTTATGTCTTTTTTAGAACTGGTATTAGGTATGTGCTGGGTATTTACGCAATAGTTTGTCATCTTCCTTTCATTTGTAACTTGAATTTGTACTCCATTATGTTTATTATTGTTATCTCATTTTCCTTGTACATGAATACGAGGAGTATTTTTGTGACTGACCATATCAAGCCTTGTTTTTGAAGTCGCTTGTCCTACGATATTTAGGATGTCATCACGTAATGTTTTCATTTTATTATCCTTATGAGTTATCTCGAGAAGTGGCGTTTCATGAGGCTTCTCACACTCAAAGTCACCTGATAGTGTTACATTTAGGTTTCTCCAGGGTGGTAGAAGAGTTAAGGTAGAAGATGAATCTACGATATCTGATTCCTTTGACTTGGATTCCTTGGCATATTGTAGGACCCATCTTTTGTCATTGTATGGATCGTCCTTATTGTCAATGATACTGGCTTGACTCTCATTATGATCTTGGTTGAGCTCAAATTTATCAAAAATATTATTGGTATTTTGGTCATCCCTATGATATTTAGTCTCCTTGTCTTGTTTATTGTCTTGATCAATTTTGTTACTCTTATTTTTGTTGACATAGTGGTCCAACATATCTGAGTTACTGATATGCTTTGTATTAGACCTTAGTTTTTGTAACATTTCCATTATGGTAATCTGGTTCTGTGTCATGATGCTCAAGTTATGTGCCATGGTGCTTATGTTCTATGTCATCGCACACATCTTGTTATCTAACTCTTTTTTTTTCTCGTGCATGATGTCTACTTTGTCATCAAGTTTTCTTCCTAGTACTAGAACAACATCTTCTTTAATTCCTTTCTTAAGTGCCTTGTTATTTTTCCTTTCTTCTCTGAATTTTTCTTGGTTGGCAACGAGGGATTTGATGCCCTTCTCCATTTTTTCGATTTGCTCTTTTAGTTCCGCCATGGTATTGGACCTTATATGCGGAGGTGTGTACTTCAACGCTATTTTGGATTTATGAGGGTGGTCTTTGGGAAAATGCTAAATTGATAATAATAATAATTATAGTAATAAGAATTACTATAAATTTTTGTGTAGTTAAATAAAAATAATAAATATTATATTCAATTATTTTTATTATAAGGTGGGGCAATAAAGTTTTAATAAAAATAAAATATTATATAATAATATTTAATATTATTATAATAATATTTGATTAATATTGTTTTTGGTTTTGTTTTTGTGTAGGGCTAACGTGGAGCGGAAGGAGGCGGCGGAGAGGAAGTGTGGTGAGGACAGGCGACGTGAGCAGGGGGTGGAGTGATAGTAGGGAGATGGTGGGTAGGCAATTTGCATGCAGCGGATGGCATGGACAAGGGAGGAATTGGAGGTGGAAGCCTGTGTGAGAAGGGGGTGGAAGCTTCCAGGGGTGTGCAGGTGGAAAACCAAGGGATGGAGGGTTGTGCGAGGGTGTGGTCGAGGGCGGGAGAAGCAGGTAGCGGAGGTGGTGAGTAATGGAGGCGGAGGTTGCTGGGCGCAGTGGAGGATGGGAGAAGTAACGGTGGAGTAGTGAAGAGGGGGTGGGGCGTGCATGAGCGAGAAACGAGGGAGTTGCGTGGAACAACACGGGTAAGGAAGGAGGGGAGATGGCGGGGAGATAAAGCAGCAGAGGGATAAGGGAGGGGGTGGCAACGACTGAGGGGATATGGTTGGGGGGAGAGCGCTGAAGTAGTGGCGTGAGGAAGCATGGAAATGGTGATGCGGGCGTGGAGTATGAGCTGGAAAGGGGGGGGCACTGGTGAAGGAGGAACGGGAAGGGTGGTAGAGTGGAGGTAATCCCCGGCGTGAGGAGTGGTGTGGCGAATGGAGAAGCTGGTGGAGAGGGAACGCACAGGCTGGGTGCGCGGGGAAATGGAAGGGGTGGCAGGAAGCGGAAAGGAGGCAGTGCTAAGAGCTTGGGGGGCGAAGGTAGGGTGTAGAATGGGCGTTGTCGTGAGAGGGAGAGAAGAATGAGGAGGATGCAGTTGTGGCGTGGGGAAGCATGGAAGGGAGAGGAGTAGATGGGAGAGTGAGTGCGTGGGTGGAGGGTGGCTGCGTGTGATGGCAGGCGTGGAAGGAGAAACGATGTGAGGAGTGATAGGCGGTAAAATGAGGCAGTGAAAGAATGTGTGGTTGATATGAGCTGAAACCGAGCTCAAAGATGGAAGTAGCTGAATCCGAGCATGTAGAGTGGAGTTGAAATAATGTGAGCCGAAACCGTGCTTAGCAACCGTATCCGGTTGGAGTTGAAGGGAGAGCCAAAACCGAGCTCTGATAACAAATGCAGCAACCATATCCTGTTGGACTGTTAATAGTCGAATCCGACTCTCATATTGAATGATAAATAAGAATAATATATTAGATGATAATAAAATTACAATAAGATCACCTTTATAGGGCTTGAGAAAACATAGTGAAGGATTACACCCTTTCACTAGTAACCTAATAATCTATTAATTTATAAATAATAATATTAATTAAATATTCACAGCACTGGAAGTTTAGGAAAACAACTTTAGGAAGTGGTTTTGAAACATTCATGTTGACACAGATTCTTGTGAATGAGGTGTACCTAACTCTTTTGGTGATTTTTGAGCTTTCGATGTACTTTCCAAGGGTGCTTCCAATACCCATTATGGTTTCTTCCTCCCAGTATTACTGGGGCAATGAGTATCTAGCCGAACCCAGATTGAAACTTCTGAGAAGTCCTAGCGGTCGAGGCTAAAGTTGTCCTTCCAATATCTCATTAAAAGCCCCCATTGTTGAAAAAGTAAGGTTATTGCTCGACGATACGCTCTTGATCCTCTGGATTGGAAAATATCGCTGTGAAGAATTCTTTTGAGCCAAGCTTCAGGTCAATCTCTCCTTTGGGCTTCCCTTTGTGGGCGATCTATCGTTGAAGAGCCCTCTTGTTGGGAAAAAAGCCCGTGAACTTGCAGATTAGAGCGTGATCCTTCATGTACTGCATGTATGCCCCTACTCTGTTGGAAGTGACTTCCAAATTTGCAATGTTGTCTCCTTTAGGGAGGTAGCCATTGCGACGTGGCTTGGTGGTTGGCTCTTAAGAGCTTTTGTTGCCAGCGGATCTAATTTGGGCAGGCGATTCTTCTTGTGGCGATGGATTCCCAGGATTCCCATCTTCCATGAGCTTCATAGAGGAAGGGCCATGGGTGGAGCCCATCATCGAGGTTGGGTGCAACTGAGTCATGGGGCTGAGATTGAAACTAGGGCGTGAAGGGTTGCAGAGCGGCTAAGGTTTTGTCGATCCCCAATGTTGATTGTAATTATCGATATAGATGTATACTTGCGTTTTTATCCACTTCAATATGGGGATTCACTAGTAGCGTTTATGTGGATTTACGTGGTAACTTTATTTTATCCCTATTGAAACAGTTAGTCTTACAGTTTCCACTCATCACGGATTTTGATTCTTGAAACTTCTGTAACAGAAGAGTGCAGAATAGATTCAGGTTGAATAAGTATAATTTGCGAGGGAAAAAAAAAGCCATCACCAAAACATGGATCTTTGCACCTATTCATAATCAGTCCATTGGTAATAGGGAAACCGGACAACAGGCTGATGCATGCAAGGATTTCATTACATGAGGAAAAAGGTAAACTTAAACAGCAGACTGCTCTATTGACAAAATGAGGAAATTTAAGGTAGATGGAAGACTATTACAAATTTAAATTTTTAAGAGAAAATCATGTCAAATAGAAAAATAAATTTGATTGACTGTCAAATCAACTAGATGGCGTGGCGTTTTTAAGAAGTAAAACCAAATAACTCTTAAATCGTTGCTATTCATAAACAAAATTAGTCTCAATAAATCAAATCTAACAAAAGCATACCATACTTTCCCATTAATGTAACAAAGAAATTCAGTAGACGACGATGTCTTAAAAAAGACACAATGTTAACTTGTTCACGCAACAGATTGTGCCTATAAAGATTTCAACAAAACTAGAACAAAGTAATTATCTGAAAACATAGCATAAGGTATTCTTTTCTAATCCAAAAGTTAAAAAATAACGAAAGTGAGAGGATTTGGTGCTGCAGCGTACTGAAAATCAAACCAATAAAACAAACACCCACCGATACACTCTTAATCTCTTCCAAGACACGTTGAACAATCTTCTCCCCTAGCGCACCCTCGTCACTTTGTTGTTCACAACAAAGTAAAAACACGGAGTTTTCATAATCTATAGTTTAAGTCTCATCCCTATTTCCATTGAATTCACCCTCCTGTCAATTTTGCCGACCTAAATGCCTAGTTTAAGTCTCATCCCTATTTCCATTGAATTCATTTTAAAGAATTTGAAATTTAATAGTTTGCTATCCCTTTCCCAACATTTTCGTGGACACAATCTCATAGGCATTTTGAAAGAATCATACAAGTTGAAAGTCCAACAATTATTTTTTTTGTCATTCGTGGAAACAATCTCATAGGCATCTTGAAAGAATCATAAAGTTGAAAGTTCAACAATTAATTCTTTTGTCGTTCGTGCAAACAATCTCATAGCCATCTTGAAAGAATAAAAAAGTTGAAAGTCCAGCAATTAATTTTTTTTTGTCATTCGTCAATATCCCATTCGCCATTATGTTGTCATATTGAATGGGCATAAATATGAGACAAAAGTAATTTACTATAATAATTAGATAGGATTCCCTAGGATTGAATCCTTAAATTAAAAAAAATGTGTTATAATAGAAATTTTGAAAGTCTTATATAACAAGAGCTACATGGTGGCAATGTTCCCGACATTGCCATTGCCATGTGGACATTGCCACCATGTGTGATAGTGTTTTAGATTAAATTAAAAAGCATAATAACTTATACATTATTTCAATATTATTGAATTTATCTTATCTTAGGGTGTTTTAAACCTTACTAGACATACACATGATTGGGTTATTTGTTAAAACTTTTAACATTTGATATGTAACTTATAATGGGTTAGTTAATGGTAAAAAGGACTCTAGAACATTTAATATGTAACTTATCAGATTTTATTGCCTCTATACAATTTGGTGCCAAATTCTGATGGAATAGAGTTACACTGGAACATTATCCATAGAAGAAGACATACAAGTGTTTTCAGATTCTTATAATACATTCTTATAATACAATGATACATAAGCACAAGGAAGGAGAAATAATAAGAAGATTGATAGTCGACACTGTACACTGTATGATAGATTTAAAAGTGCATTTTTTAACAGCAACAATATTCTCATGTTGGTTTTCATCATCTAACTGAACAACTCCATTAATGGTCCATAATACATTCTAGGAATCTTGATCATATTATGTTTAACATTAAAGCAAAAGTTGTATATAATGGCATCACTCCACAACTAATCTGTCTTCATATCAATAATCAATATCTTGTAGGATTGCTTCACATCCTGCAAAGAAGCAGACTGTACCACTTAGCTAATCAATCATGTACATCGAATGTATAAACAAGCATAATGAATCCCTGGACTCTGTACAATTTCCATATTCATTGGCTCATGGGATTTTTTCATACAAATAACGATCAGGTTTATTTGTTCTCCTCCATGACAGCTTTAGACTTCCAGACAATGTCCTTTAGCCCAGATGAAAGATTTTTGTAAAACTGCAGTAGAAAAAAAAATGCATCCACCATGAGTAAAAAATCAAAGCAATATAAAATAGATTATACTCGAGAATCAAGCAACCCAAGGAAATGAATTTAAATATCAGTGAAGTTTACTATGAACACTCAAATACTTATTCAGTAGGGGCATATATGAAAGAAATGCGTCGCAACCTTGTGAAATTGCAACGTGTCACCTCCGGATTTACAAACCTCGACCATGAAAAGAGAAGGAGCTACTTCAAATACCTGAAAAAAGACCAGCTCATACTCAAAGGGCCAAGACAGGGATTTTTGAAGTTATAGGATTTGTATATGATATGCAGTAGTGTCCTTGAATGCAGTGAGCATAAATTTATCAAACAAATTACTACCTCTGTAGCTACTGATAAGTGCCCTTTCCTTCCAGTCTCGGCACCTTGCAGCTTCATCTGAAAGCAGGTGAAATAATAGGTATTAGAACTTAAATGAAAATACATTCAATTTAAATGTAGCCAGACCTAAAAGAAAATCTAAAAAAATCGAGAAACAAGTTCTAGATAGATAGGTACGTCTAAAACTGACATAAATGAGAATTGAGTTAAGAGTTCCATATCCCAATCACACAACTTGATGTCTATGAGATTATTATCACCTTATAATTCTGCCTTTTCACAGTAAATCCAAGAGGTCCGGAAGCAGCTTCAATTTTTGATATTATTTCTTTGGCAGGGCGTTTGGATGTGAACCTTGTCTCTCGCTTAACAAGGCCCTAATAGCAAGGCAACATTTCCACTAACCACATCAGTGAATTCCCCAAGTATTAATGAAAGAGAAGTGGATAAAACCATGGAAGCATGCACAACTTGAATTTCTAAACATTTATCAACATCGGTCACACATTTCTTTTGCAAATATCTCAAACATGCTATACCTATATACAGTATCAAAGGATAAGCTACTTGACTTTTGTGGTTAGCAGGTCATTCTTATTGCCTAACAACGATTGAATCAATGACAAGGAGTCAAGCATGGGACAGACAGAATGGTGTGACAGATGGAAAAGAATATAATTACTGTCCTATACAAGGCGTGCATTCACAAAAAATGCTTTCAAAGAATAGTTCTTCAGAAGCTAATATTTCGAATATGAGGTTTCAGTTGCAAAATCAGATGTGGATTTGCATTTCAAGGAAAAGCAAGTTTTCTAAAACCTCATTATAATCTATGATTTTCTATAACATACCATATGCTTTTCAAACAAATTGCTGAGATTGAGACCTTGTGACATAGAGATAAGTTCAAATGTATTCATCAACACAGGTTGTGTATCTTTCTTCTCTGAGACAAGATGGTCCTGATTATAAGTAGTAGCAAAAACTTAGTCATTGTTTCTTGAATACTCAGAAATTGAAAAATAACATTTCAGATAGAAAATCTTACTTCCAAGCCATTAGAAACAGCATCCACATCATCCATTGTTATCTCCTTGTCTTCTTGGAACTTGGGCGGCTTGTAACCTTTCTTAAACTAATCATTCTCTAAAATCACAGGTACTGTAATACGCTGCCAACGGAGGATATTAATGTGCATGTCAGTTTATTCCAAAGCTCATTTCAAAAATAAGTGCAATCTCATCGCTCACTCAAAAATTCATGATTTTTTAATCTTTTCAAATTCTTCTGCTAGTAAGTATGAGATGGATATAAAAACATTGAAGGTAATCCAGTGGACAAGCTGAACATATCTGCAACATTACGGAATACAACTCAATACCAGTTCACTTACCGTGTTTGGCTTTGGATCCAAAATCCTCGAAATCAGTTTTTTTGCACTAGAAGAAAACCATGAAGGACAAGTGAAATCGGCTTTATGAATCTACAGTTCAGTACTATCATGTTGGTCATTGAGGTTTTTTTTCATAAATGCTAAAAAGAGAAGTAAATACAGCAAAAGGATGCATGTTTGCATTGATCTGGCCTTCTTACTTTTTTATATAGTGTCAGAAGATTTGTCTAATCAAAAGGCAAGTAACCTGCCATCAAAACAAACACAATAACCCCACATGACCACAAGTCTGCAGTTGCATTATCATAACCTTTATCATTGATGACCTGCATAAAACAAGGCGACAGATCTCAATTTATAGTCTGATGCTAACAAAACTGCCATGCAGTCAATCAGGGTAACCTGAATGCCCTATTTTATTTGGCAATTAATGTGAAAAAAAATTGAAGATACCTCAGGAGCAACATAATTTGGTGTTCCACAAGTAGTATGAAGTAACCCATCCTCCTGCAATTAAACACATTAAGAAGATCAGGTATTTACATTTACTCTTCAGAATGCAGCAAAATCCATCCATAACCTTTATCAATCATAATATACTACAAAGAAAAATCTATACTTTTAAATAGGTTTTGATAATGTAATTTCTGAAGTTACAAGCCACTCAGAAGAACAATAACTGAACAATGGATGACCGAATATTCTTATCAACAAATAATGGGAGAGCTGCAATAAATACAAAGTGCATTTTTCATTTGCTGCATATAATGGATCCGAAAGCCAAAAATTTAAAATTAAAGATAGTTATCGGTATGCACTAAGAAAGCATCATATGATATGGACTGAAAGCCAATTCTTCAGTTTTCACAAGATAATAAATTTTATCTTTGGAAACACTGCACCTTCAACAATTGCCAATTTTATGAAATACATGCAATTTACTTTGCAGTCATGTTCTAAACATCACAACAAGTAAAAATTCATATTTCACTTTTCTGTAAAGCTTGAAAGTACAGATCAATAATGTCAAATAAAAAGCCACAGTACACCTAATGGTCGAATTTGAGTGTTTACTAACCACATGCTTACCCTAATTTGCTGAGGCAGGACACTCAAACCAAAATCAGAAACTTTGAGATTTCCAGAGGCATCTAGAAGCAAATTTTCTGGCTGCAAAACCCATAAGTAGTACAAACCAGTTAAAGTAGATGATATTGTCTATTGAGAGATCTTACAAAGGAAGTCGAGGTTTTGGAGTTGGCTTCAATGGATAAAGATGAATTGAGAATGAACAGGTTATTAATTCATTCCCAGGTCATATGTTACCTTCAAGTCTCTATGGGACACACCCCTACTATGACAGTAGTCCACAACATTGATGAGTTGCTGGAAATATTTTCTTGCTTCATCTTCTCTTAATCTTCCATGGTTAACTTGCCATTTCAAAAGAAATGAGCTTTTAACAGCAGGAACATAAAACAGTGGATATCCTAGTCATTTAAATGACATGCAAACAACAAATCCAAAACATATTTGTCAAAAGATAGATGGCTACCAAGTGCTTAAAGAGCTGCATAGCTCTTGATGGTTGATAATCTAAGCAAGAAACTATAACTGAACCAACATATAAGGCAATTTGCAGCTGTTGATGGTTGAAAATTGAATTAAGCAATTATGATTGAAATTCGGAAGTGATGTCTGATGCTTCTTACAATTTTATCAAAAAGCTCACCTCCAGTTACAAAATCAAGTACAATATAGATCTTTGTTTTAGTAGCCATAACTTGAAAATACCAGATAACGACAACATAGGTCAGTTTTAATTCTTTAGTGTAATGGGTAACCCATTACAAACTGTATTATTGCATGAACACACTAATTCTCACGTCTGCCCTAAAACAAAAGATTCTATGCATGCAATAATAACATGAAATCCCCATTTGATAGTCTAAGGGGTCCATTTCCAACAACAACAAACCTTTGGTTAGAAGGCTTTTAACATCCAGTGATCTATGGTTAAGAAAAATAGAAAACTTGTCACTATAATGTCTAAGGGACATGGGGAATAAAGATACAATGTTAACTGATCATTTTCCAATCAAAGAAAGTGGGATTGTGGATATTGGCACCACGAAGCATGTAATTATTTGCCAATGTCAAGTTTGTCATTCTTTACTAAGAGAAGCCACAAATCCATAATCAAATTTTACCTCATGTAACCATATGACATTTGGATGCTTGATCAATTTCATGGTAGAAATTCAATGTACAATAGAAAAACATCAATTTTCAACAAAAATGGCAGAAGATAATTTGGATTCTAGTCCTTATTCTGAGATGATTTTACAATTCAGCTACAAACAAGTACAATGGCCTGAAAAATCATTCAGAGAATCATCTCAGAGTTCTTACCAGACTGTGTAAAGAAAGAGACCATTGTCGCAGTGAACACTGTGATGGCTGGGAACCAGGAAGTGAGAAGGAAGAGTCTATGAACACACAATAGAGTGAAGTGGGCTGATCCCTACAGGTTATCACGATACAATCACTGTCATTGTGTAAGATTGTCTGATTTCATTTGGGTATTCAAAATATAATAAGACAATTAGAAGACATAAATAAGTGTATATGTACAAATTTGAGATAGAAAATGACCTTATCTGTCAGCACATGTTGATGTCTTGTTTTAGAATAATGAATGTACTTCAAGAATTTAACAGTGATGTTCTCATTTTTGGAATGCGTTGTTTTAGAGCATTCCGAAACAGCAACCATGATACCTGAAGATGTGATTAACTCTGCCCTTTCTTTCATAATTTGAGTTTTTTAACAAAGTTCAATTTTCATTCTTCCCAAACATGAAGAATGGAGCAAAAATCCAAAGAATGACTTATATTCATTTTCTTCTGATTTATCTAGCTAAAGCTGAGAACCAACTAGGAAAAAAAATTGATGAAAATGTACCTTAGGCAAGATAGGTAGCCTTTTTGATGAAGTAAACTTATCCAAGATTTAATATTTGTTTCAAGTCACAACGGTAAATCCATAATCATGATCACAAGGGTAAATTCACCATTCTAACTCATAATGACAAGGGTAAATTCATGAAATAATTCCTATCTAGCTGGCATTGAGCAATATATGGTTTTCATATAGAGGAAAAGTTTGCACATTGCATGGCATTTTTCAGAAAACATTGCAAAGATTTGAATTGGAAAATTAGATTCAACATTCACCATTCTAACTCATAATGACAAGGGTAAATTCATGAAATAATTCCTATCTAGCTGGCATTGAGCAAAATATGGTTTTCATATAGAGGAAAAGTTTGCACATTGCATGGTATTTTTCAGAAAACATTGCAAAGATTTGAATTGGAAAATCAGATTCAACAATAATAAGCGGAATCCCAAATCTGAAACCAAAATCATTAGATATAGAAAAAGCAAAGCAATTAGATAACCGAAATTGTGAATCTAGTCAATATTATGTATCAATAATTCTATATCATTTTATACAGCTCTAACAATTTTATAACCATGAAAGAGGTAGAGAAAAAAAAAGTTTAGCAATATTTTAACGGAAGTTCTTTCAGTTGCATTAAGTTTATAAATATGTAAAAGGTTTTAAAACCACATAAATTTATAAAATGTATAATGAGAACATGCATTTGTTCAAGTCATAGCATATGCACTTTGCATCAAAAGCTAAGAGAAGTCACGCTTTGGCAAAATCTGGAGCAGTGACAACATAAGGCATGTTGCAGTAGCATGTGCAGTTTCTATCATTCCTGCATATGGGCCGTGCATTACTATCAGCAATTATGCAAAGAGTATAAAAACAGATATGAAAATAAGATATGTAGCAAATGCTAATTTAAATGAAAAACAAATACTGTTGACTGTTATATTTCTGTCTTTTTTTCTTTTCTATACATTGGCCATTGGAATGGACAAAATATATAAAAAAAAACAATTGCAAGAGCTTTGTGATTGATAGTAAACCGATGCAAGAGGCAAAAAATCTATTAAAAGTGAACAGGGTTTTGGTAATCTTATACTAGGGACTACTCCTGTGCTTTTATTAGGCTTAGTGCTTTTTGCAATCTTCAAATAAATGAACACAGCAACAAAAGTGAACTTCAGATGCATTAAAATTGAATCTTCAAAAAGCCATTGAAGGTTATTATGGAGTAAACAATAAATAGGACAACTGACAGGTATATAAGCAATGAACATGATTACAATGCAAGGGTTGTGTGAATGGGAAAAGAAAAATTATTTAAAATTGTGTGTATTTTTATAAAAAACAGGTTCAAATAAATCATAAAAGAAGTTGCAATAGAGAGTGTTTGTACTCTATTTTCAAATATTGAATCGAAGCTGAAGCAATTGAAAAGTTGCTCAAAGTGTTTGAACAAAAAGGAAAATTATGATCATACCTTTTGTTCAAAATTTTTTGACTTCGACAATTCTGTTGTTCATTGCCAAAGTGTAAAGCCCTTGTTGCTTCAATTTGCGAAGATTGTAAATGGCTGAGGAAACACTATTGGAGTATTGTTCATAAGAAATAGCTAGAACATCGCGACAACATTCTTTTAATTGTGTGCCTCGAAGTGTACATTCAATAGTCCCTTCTTCAGTCTCTAGCTTACATTGTAATATATGTTCATAAGTAGTTGGTGTTTCACGATTGCAAAATGTACAAAAAACGGTGCTTTGTATCATTGGCAGTTTACACTGTGTGCAAATGCAGTGGTAGGGTGGTGCAAAAACATTTTTTACTTTCAATGTCCCATATACCTGTTCTAGGCAAGTAAACAGAAAACATAAAAAAACATTGCAATGAGCATGTTTTGATACGAAGGCCATGCTAGGAAAAAGCACAGAATCGAATTTATGAAAACATGTTTGCAAATGCAGGTTTTGCAACATGGTGTTTGAAAACATATCATTGTAACGAGTTGTGTTGCTGCTAATTGGAATACTAAATCTGGAACTGTAAAAAAGACATTTTGACAAGTAAAAAGTCTATATTTTCTTTATATCAGAAGCATAAAACTTTGATGTCAATAATGCAGCAGGCTGAACATTTAAGAAAAAATAAAATCTGTTTTGATAACTATGAAATTGCTGAAACTACATATAAAGAACTTGCTTAATTGATAGTGAAATGACAAAAAAACATTTCAAGTGACATTACAGGAGACATTGTTCATATCTCACCTGTGTTTTAGCTTCAATTATTGGAAGCAAACTTTGTATTGCGAATTCATCATTTAGGGGATCTATAAAAGTTGCTTGTGAAGCCTTCATAAGATGAGTTCCTTTTGCACCTGGTCTTATGATATTTTTTATTAGATACAGGGGCGGTTCGTCAAGTGCAAGTTGTTGTTGCACTCGGACAAAGAAATTTGTATAGCTTTCATTAACCTGAAACTGAACATGAATAACTGAAGAAGAATTAGTGAAGGGGGGATGGGAATAGACAAATGTTTTTTGTTATGGGTTCTATCTTTTTTTTTTTGCATATCCATCTAGCAGTAGATACAGCAGGAAAGAAAAAACATAAAAAAATGAAATCAAATATAGTGAAAAAAAATTGTTTAAAGAGAATCCACTTTACAGTTGCATAGTCGTTTGTACTTTCACCATCTCTTATGTAGAAGTCCAATTGCTTATTGTTGTATTCACAGGCAACAACTATGACTGCAATAGAACCAACGACATATGTCTCATCTGATGTAACGAGCTCATTGATTGTTGTATCTGGTGGAAGGCAATGCATTTTGCATACTTGGTCAATTGTCTCTATGATAGTTGTTGGCAATATCGCTATTGAATTTATTGCATCTCCTCGGTCATATTGACCTTTCTTTTTCAGTTCAAAACCAGAAATTCTGACGCTTTTTCCAGGCAAAAAGAAATTGCCAAAGCGATTTATCAAACTATCATTAATTGTAATTGTCATTGTCATCAATCCATTTTTGTCAACAACATCTGCATGTAGGATCTTTGTCTTAACATAGGAGTTTTGATTACGATTTTGTGCAGGTCCATAGACAACCAAAACATCCCCCTCAAACACATGCCTATGTGTTGCAGTACATAGCTGTATTATTGATGATGGTTCAACTGCCATTTGCTTTAATCTGTGCACATTTAAAAATATCAAAAAGTGAAAGAACAAATGGATTAGTCTTTGATTGAATGTTGAATTTTGTATCGAATACACTAAAATGAAATTAGTAGAGAAGCTGAACTAGATGCTTCATTCAAATGTTTGAATTTGTGTTAGGTACAAGATAAAATAATGTAGTCAAAAATATTGAATGAACAAAGCTATTGGATAGGAACATTACTTCTTAGGACTATTTGTTGGCTGCGATAGTATTCCCATTGCAATAGTCTCTGGAGCATCTTGTGAAGAAGAAAAATTTCTTTCTGTTGAAGGAGTGTCTGATGTCGTAGACATAGCTAAATTCTCTCCTTGGTTGGGAATATTGTTTATGATTAGTTGTTTTTTTGAAATGCTGTATTTTTTTTTCTTTTAATTTGGACATCCAATGAAGACTCAGAGCATGTTAAAATATTCAAGAATATATTTCAAATAGAAAAGCATCTTAAAAAAAGACAAAAAACAAGAAAGGCAAAAAGCTGTATCAGTTCTTATATGCAAGTTCCAGGTACTGATAAGATACTAGTAAAATGATCTGACCAATATGCATCAGAAATGGTAAATGAAAGCCTGTCAATGTCTATGTTTGTCCAAAAATGCTCAATCATAGAACCATATTCTGTTGTAGGTATGTTTGTTTTTAACTTTAGACATTTACTCTGCATAAACAATTCCAACCTCCTTTTCGATATTGTTTGTTTGTACATGTCAATGTTAAAGTCACGAGTTATTATGGTTAGCATTTTCTTGTTGTTTTGTAAGATAACAGAGTCCAAGACATCAATAAGGTTGTTAACAAGATTATTTGGTTTGTTATAAATATTGACAAGCTAGAGAATATTGTCAAGGAGCATAATGCAAGTGAGGAATATCAATTAGGTGTCGAGCGAGGAATATCAACTGATTTTGCCTTGCCCTTCCAGGATATATATAATATTTTAATGGTTAATTGACAGCACAGTGAACTAAAGAAATGCTAATTTCTTGTGAAAGGTGGTGTTTGAGACCCTGGACAATAGTGAGCCTTCAGATATTTTTAGATCATTATAGATATAAACTTCACTAATTTAGTTGCAAGCTTATATGTTTAAAACAAGCAAATACATAATTATTAAGCACCATGTTGAATATCAATACATAGCATGAACAATGCCTTGAAGGACATGACAACATGTTGCACCTCACAATTTACCCCAATATACAAATATCCAAATGCATATTTGTAACCACCGAGATAGGTTTTTGTGTCATTTGCATTCAAAGGTAGAAAACATAGAGCACATGCACATGTAATAAAGTAACAGTTTGCCAACTTGCATGCAGTTAGATGCTGTGATTACAGTGCAGGGTTATAAACATTTCTTGAATGATGTGAGCAAAACTTCAGTGTGCAAAAAAAAATTTAATAAAAAACAAGAATGCCATAACAATCAAACACCTTTAAGGTAGTATGTGCCCTCCCTGTATAGCTAATAATATTGAACACAATTCACATTAGTTCCACAACACAAATTCCAATAGAAACAATAAAAACAAATTTCCAGAAAAAAGCATTCCATGGATTTACATTAGTCAGTCTAAATACTTATCTCTTGAAACCAAGAACTCCAAAAGTACAACCCATAAGTTCTTAACACAGGCTCTTTGGTATATTCAAAACTGTTATAATGAGTTACACTGACAAGCAAACTAAAACGATAAACTATTAATATTCAGTAACATGTAATAAAATAAACATACATATCATATAACAAAAATAGAGATATAGTTTAAGATACCACCCTGGGTGTGAAACTATTGTTGAAAATATACTCAGAAGTGTTACTTTCAGAAAAGACTGTTTGTGCCTCGGAGAGGTCAGTCTTCATTGGGAACTAGCTAACCCTACAAGAGGGTGTGTACAAACCAGAGAGAGAGAAATGACTGGAGTTAATTAGGTCAATGACAGTCAAGCACAGTACATAACTCAACATAAATAAAGTCACAAAAATTATAAACTTCAACCAAGTCTCAGCATAAAAGAAGTGATTATCAGCACACCACAACTGACCATAGGTGATCAAACTCAAGTACTCTATAAGACCAAAAATTCAACAAGGTGGTATAAAAAAAATGAAGGAGGGTAAATGTTTGCATTAACCACAAGTCAAATACAAGGTAGCAAAAGTCCAATAATAACTCAATCAAGGTGGAGAAGGTACAACAAGTATTTAATAATTCAATCAGTAACAAGTAATAAAATAAACATATTGATCATATAACAATAAGAGAGGTATAGTTGAAGATCTCCATGTCAACATTAAACCAAAAATATGACAGCATAAATGTCGATGGTAATTTGTTCCATCCAAACCTATTAAGTGTACTTTTACGTCAGCAATATTCTTTTCTCCGAATTGCAGCTATAGTTCGGAGTCAAAAATACTGCTGACCTAAAAGTATACTTGATAGGTTTGAATGGAAACCATTTTCAATGTTGATGCCACTACCCTCGTTATTGTCTTACAAAAAAGCATGAAAATGAGGGAAAAGACTTAAAATTCTGGACTTCATCTTCAAAGAGTTCTTTACAATCACATTGATATGACATCCCACAACCATTTCTCTTGACACCCACTCTTCATTCATTCTGTATGCATTTCACTATGCAACCGTCTCAGATTATCACTGCGTTTTCCCTCAATTAGTTTATCAATTCAGTATGACCCACAACCGCTGGCAACACTTCTCGAATGGCGGGCATGGGTCATACTGAATTGATAAACTAATTGAGGGAAAACGCAATGAGAATCTGCGACGGCTGCATAGTGAAATGCATACAGAATGAATGAAGAGTGGGTGTCAAGAGAAATGGTTGTGGGACGTCGTATGAGAGGAAATGGTAATGGGAATTGAAAGGTCAAATTAAATTTGCATGGTGGTAATAAACTACACTTGTGTCTTCCATTCTCAGCTGTACTTCAAGCCTGAAGGTGGTAGCGTGAGTCGGGTGGCATTAGTCGGGGTGGCAAAAATTGCGGATATGAAATTGCAAAGTTTTTGTTAAAGTTTATATTTATTTGTATTTTTTGATTTTTTTAAAGTTCATTTTACATGGTTGTGGTTTCATCCTTACGCAGTGACGTTGGCCTGGGGCTGTGTGCCCCAGGCCCCGGCGGCAGGGTGACGTTTGCCGTTTTAAATGAGGTTTAAATGAGGTTTAAATGGTCTCGGGACTGAAGACTCCTGACCCATGACCCTTAGAACCAAGAGTATGCTCGAAATGTGGCCAAACAACCGTAGTACTGTATAAGAGCAAAAATTCAACAAGGTGGTTTTAAAAAAGTTACTCAAGGAGGATAAATGACGCCATTAAACACAAGTGAAAGATAAGGTACCACAAGACCAATCATATCTCAATCAAGGTGGGGAAGGTACAACCAGTCATATCTCTCTCAAATGTACAGCCGTCCAATATAGCCTAAAAGTTCATCATCATAGTATAAGGAAGGGTGGTGGGATGCCAAATAAAAATATCCGTCATTTCTCTCTATTGATCAAATAACAATAAAAGAGGTGCCATTGAAGATCTACACGTCAACATTAAACCAAAAATCAGATCTGAAGTGTGGGTACAAATATAGTACCTTGTACTATAGAAAATAAAAGCCACCTGTGCTACCTTTCAATTTAGCAATATGGTCTACAGAAGCAAAATTTCCTCACAATTACCATTGAAATTTCTGACTAGCGCTAAAGCAATAGTAAAAGAATTTATAACATAATTTTGATCTCTATCAACTTCAGCACTCCTGTGTGGTCCCTGTGCTGAAGTTGGTCCTCGAGATGTAAGTTGCTTACACAGATAACCATTGCATGACTGCACAATCTTCTAAACACATATAAAGTAGATAGGAAACACCAAACATTAAATGTGATACATACCTTGGCTTTGTCTTGCGTATTTCTTTCCTATGGCTTAATTTATGAGGATGTATGTGTTGTTATAGTCTTATCCTGTAGCTAGATCTAGTGCTTCAACCATATCAAGGAAATTGCGATTTGCAAACATCTTCAATCAAATGAATTAACAATCATCTAAGGATAAGCAAATACACCTGTAAATGCTTATTTGTAAATGCTTGCTTAGTATAGTTATTCACATTTGCACTTTGCAAATGAAATGAAAGAGTTAGAAACCAAGAGCAGGTTTTTGGTGCATTATTACATAGTTTTAAATCAGCATTCAATTGTGATGATTATGCAATAATGAGTAATCATTCTTTTGCATGAAGTACTTATATTTTCTGTTTTCCATTGTTAAGGCCTATAACTAAGCATTATAGACAACTGCTTTGCAGAAAAAAAAATCTTGACAGTAACTAATTTCTCTAGATTTAGCCCTAACGTGAAATGAATACTAAAATCTAATTAATACAGTACTCAGCAATTTAAGAAAAAATTTGTAACCAGATTTCGTAAACAGGAAATTAATAAATTATTTATATTATTAAATAACAAAAATTCCAATTTTCAGACCTGTTTTATTTACTACAAAAAACAAAGACAGAAAAAAATTCTTGACAGCAACTAATTTCTCTATATTTAGCCCTAACGTGAAATGAATACTAAAATCTAATTAATACAGTACTCAGCAATTTAAGAAAAAATTTGTAACCAGATTTCGTAAACAGGAAATTAATAAATTATTTATATTATTAAATAACAAAAATTCCAATTTTCAGACCTCTTTTATTTACTACAAAAAACAAAGACATTTTGCACAAAACCAAAATCTTACTCACACTCAAGCTACACTGAATTTCCTGGATGTTCTGTGATTCTGAAATTTGTATATGTTATATGAATCTGAAATGTCTCTATCCTAAAGGATTTCTGTACTTGGGATATGTGTGTAGAAATTTAAATATATACACATTTCGATCAATTGTAGCTAACAAATTCAGATGCAGTTTTGGACAAAATTAAAAAGTGTTTTTAGCGCATGTCGTTTTAATTGAAATCATCAAGGTTAAGCGCAAGAAAATTGTGGTAATTACTAAGTGAACTATCCCCAAATCAATGACATCATCAAGCAGATTTCTTAGTCTCGTACACTACTATAGAGGTGTGTTTTATAACTCAGGCAAATTGTAATGTTCATATCTATATAATGTATACAGCTCTTAAATTGGTAAAAACTAGAAAAAAAATCACATATATTTTGTTAATAATAACAACAATAAATTTATTAATTTGTATGCATAGATATGTATATGTTTGTATGGAGTTTCAAGAGTGATTTCAAGTGGTTGAATCATGAATACAACGTATTATGTTGATAACAAGCCATAGTTCATACGGTCAAATCTGGTCAAGTCACTTGGGATTATTAGACACTATTGTTGTTGGTGCTTGAGTTTCCCTTCATTTACATAATCTAGGGAATAGGGGGATCTCATGAGGTTTTCCTTAGAAACCCCCCTAGTGGTGGCTCAAATGGTTGAAGTGTACACCCAAAGAATGATGCCAATGGAAGGTCACAGATCATATATACAAATTTGATCAACTTTCTTGGGGTTACCATCCACTATTATAGATGGTAGTTGAAGCACCCTCCAAATATTTTGAGGAAGGGTGGGGATCCCACAAGGTTTTGCTTTAACACACACACAAACAACCCATGCAAATAGCTCAACTAGTTGTTGCAATGTTGTTGGATATTTGGACAACTTTTCGCTAGGAGGTGCTCAGTTTGCATTTATTTAGATGAGACATACTAGTTTACACTAATGAATTTATTAGAGATGTCATCTACAACATTGATTATCACAAATAAGCTCATTAATATGAAAATTGATAGTTTTAGAGATATATTATTTATAAAAAACAATATAATTTTTTTTCATCACTTAAGTAAAACTTCAATATGAAATACTATTAAATAATCACAAAAGAAAGCTGAAAATTGGGAAAAAAAGTTACAATAGCATTAAAAACCTCAAAATAATGCTAAAAATATCACTTATTACTACAACTGAAAGAAATGACATAACATGCATGCTTGTTTCAAATGCAAGAGCGATCTGCCTCTTATTAGAATGGTGAAACACTCAAGATACTCTGTAGAGAAAAAATATTATAATGAGTCTTTAAGTGTAAATCGGTTCATCAAATTTGAACATGTATCGCTTAGCGATATCAATTTGGAAATATCAAAGCTTTAAAGGGAACCCATTGCATAGAGAGGAGGAATATTAATTTGTTAATTGGCCAACAATGAAGAAGCTTGCAGAGATGAGATGATGAGATGTTATGAATATATCTTATATTTTTTAATTAATAAAAATTTATTATATATGTTTTAGATGATAAATATGGACAATGTCACTGCGTAAGGATGAAACCACAACCACGTAAAATGAACTTTAAAAAAATAAAAAAATAGAAATAAATATAAACTTTAACAAAAACTTTGCAATTTCATATCCGCAATTTTTGCCACCCCAACTAATGCCACCTGACTCAAAACTATATGTTGCGGACATAATAAGAATATTGAGAACA
Source organism: Larix kaempferi (assembly GCA_027924585.1). NCBI lineage: Eukaryota > Viridiplantae > Streptophyta > Pinopsida > Pinales > Pinaceae > Larix > Larix kaempferi. The sequence goes on from BSBM01000512.1 coordinate 6,157,827, forward strand.
CGCACACAAATTGTGGCACTATTAACATCATGATTTAAAAGTGATGCCTTTATATGGGATAAAAAAGCTAAAGACTATTTTGAAAAGTTGAAAACCTTAATGACATTCACTCTGGTCTTGACAAATCCAGATGTCAGGAAAACATGTGTCCATGAATACTATGTTTCAGGAACATGCGTAGGAGTTCTGCTCATAAGTGATAAACATCTCATTGGCTTTGAGAGTCAAAAGTTACAACTGAATGAGCATATAAAATCTACATATGATGGAAAGACGTTGGCAATAACACATGCCTTGGTCAAGTGGAAGCAGTACTTGTTGCAAGATAAATTTCTCGCGATGTTGCAGTTGGCATATTGATGCGGTATGGTCCAAGGTTTTGTGGTGTTAATGCAGTATGATGCGGGATGACGTTTGCTGCTTTAAATGAGGTTGGTGGTCTCGGGACTGAAGACTCCTATGCGATTTATTCACCAGTCTTGTCGATTTATCGTCCATTTCGTCAAGCTCTGTTGTGTGCCCGTTAGCGTCGGGTTGAGGTGTTTGTATGGCGATAACCTACAGCAATCAAAACATATTGCATCTACATTTGCTGAAACGCGTAATGCAGGTGCAGAAGCAAACTTGAGCAGGGTGCTGCATTGCTAGTTTAATATTTAACATATGAAGCAGTTTATCATTTGTCTCGGTTATTTGGTAAGTCATCAAAGCGGCTGAGCAAATCTAGGTTTTTTACTTCGACATTTTGTGCAAAAAGGCTAAGAAAAATCTAGCTGCAAACGACTTATTAACAAAGCTAGATGCATCTAATTAGGAAGTGTGAGTTGGGTTCATATTTCTATTTGTGTAACCCTCCTAATAATTATGCATGGAGACATTTCGATAAATGAACAACTCATTTTAGCGAAAGAGATTAAAACATCTTCGTGAAAGCGACTAGACCAAGTCAGCAAAATAAAAACTAAAAATAAATTATGCTCTAATTCAAAGGCTGGCGTATTCATGCAACACTGCAGATTTAAATGAGCTTTAAATGAGCTTTAAATGGTCTCGGGACTCAAGACTCCTGTGCGATTTATTCACCAGTCTTGTCCATTTATCGTCCCTTTCGTCGAGCTCTGTTGTGTGCCCGCTAGCGTTGGGTTGAGGTGTTGTAGGGGTTTAAACGTGTTGCAGTTGGCGTATTCATGCAACACTGCAGGTTTAAATGAGGTGTTGTGCACCTGCTAGCGTCGGGTTGAGATGTTGCAGGGGTTTAAACGTGTTGCAGTTGGCGTATTCATGGAACACGTGTTGCAGTTGGTCGAGGGTTTCGTGGTGTTATTAGCAGAAAATCATTTTCAAAGCCATCAAAAACAGATGATACCAAGACTCAAGTAACGGAGAAGATAAGAATCTCATCAGAATCTCATAAGAAAAGCCCATTTGTAATAACAAGATAAGACAAATAGTGGTTCAGAATCATACAATCGGGATATCATCCCTTTACTATGGTTACTGCCATGACTGTGGGCCATTAACCTTTGTCTTGGTGTCAAATCCCTGTCCACACAGGCCAAAAAAGTATACATCTACATTATTGTGACAAACTATAGATCACTCGAGCATACCCAAGCTGACCAATGCAGTCTATGGTAGCCTAGCAACAAGCTGATCTGGTTTCATCTAAAGAAAAAGCTATTTTCAGATTGGATATTTCATCAATTTTTCCTTAAATAAAACAGCAGTTTGTCAATACCACCATCACTGCATCTAAGAGTTTGTTAACGTTCATGTTTCTTGTAACAGTATTCATGACAAATAACAAACTTTGCCAATATAGGGCTCTCTAAATATTCACAGGATTCCTGTGAATTTACAGGAGTGTTCTCTTGCAAACACTGTCCACGTTTTCTTCTTTAGATGAAACCAAACCATCTTGTTGCTAAGTTATCATAGACTTCATTTCAGATTAGATGTTTCAAAAATTTATCCTTAAATAAAACAGTAGGTTGTGAATCTCAGCATCACTGCATCTAAGGGTTTCCCCTTCAGCCACATATGCAACTGAAATACTTGTTAGTCGTTACCTCATTTGGCAGATGTCAAAGTCAAAGACAATGGAGTATCTCGCCAAAGACCCAGATTTTATACTGCACCCGAGATGCCGTTTGTCTTATATGCGCACTTGCCAAAGGAAATGGAAAATGAGCACCCCTCTCTTAAGCTCCCGGTCTGTTGTTTTGGGGTAGACTTGTATTCTCATGTACAGATACTTAGGTTGAAAGTGCTTTCTATTTCTAGATTCAGTAAATCTATATAGTATCTGTTTTTTGAGAAAACTTGAAAAACAGGTCCATGCGAAAAGCAAAACCAATTAAACGAAGCAGACCAAAGAACCATTTAAAAATATCACATTCATACCACATAGCATGATGGAAATGGAAAAAGAACATAGCAAAGTAAAAAAAATACAAATAGATCTGTAAATTTAATTAATAATATAATATAATGCCATTTATTTGCTACCCGATGCCTGGGTGGTAGGCTGGTATTAGCATTTAAACCCAACGCCGACGCGGGCCATGATATCATGACCCACTCCATACCTCGCCGAAATACCCGGGAAGGAGGGAGGTTGCTACTCTTGGCATCAAATGTTCAGATACATACATACATCCAATTTCGTTCCCCGTACATTCATTTTAGGGAGTTTAGGTCATTACCCAAGAAAAGAAATGGTAATGACCAATTACACAGTATTTGTGTTTTTTAAACCACAGTCACAAACAATTCCTATGGAATAAATTATGGAACACAAGTTTGAACAATATTTCTTGACGCAGACTGTGAAATGAAAACCATACATTTATAAAATTTTATAACCAATTAATCGTACAGTATAACAAAATCGGATTTTTTTCATAAAACAGAAAACACAAGTCTCATCTGAAGAGAAAATTCCAAGAGTTACCTGTCCAAAGAACCCGTCAATGAAATTGCAGAAGACAGAGCTCGTTACACCAAGAAAGCGCTCTACACGTTCAGACATGAACACCGCAAATTACTGGATGAATGAAGCGCATTCAGACAGCAATACCCACCACCAGAAACCACCCCACCTTCGCTGGACCACCGCAAATAAGCCACAAACAACCACGCCACTGCAAAAAATCCAACAAAAACAACCACAACACAAAAGCAAGCCGCACTAAACAGAACGAGCTTGAACACCAGAGAACCTCTAAAATATAGCTTCAGAGTGCTCCATCACCCAAGCATGGAGACCGTCCTTCACCCCTGCAAACAGCAAACACACCGCATTAAACCCCTGGAACACCTCAACCCAACGCTAGCGGGCGCACAACAGAGCTCGACGAAACGGACGATGAATCGACAAGACTGGTGAATAAATCGCACAGAAGTCTTGAGTCCCGAGACCACCAACCTCATTTAAACCGGAAAACATCACCCCGCGCCATACTGCATTAGCACCACGGAACCCTGGACCATACCGCATGAATACGCCAACTGCAACATCGTTTAAACCCCTGGAACACCTCAACCCGACGCTAGCGGGTGCACAACAGAGCTCAATGAAAGAAACGATAAATCGACAAGAATGGTGAATAAATCACACAGGAGTCTTGAGTCCCGAGACCACCGTCACCCCGCGCCATACTGCATTAACACCACGAAACCCTGGACCATACCGCATGAATACGCCAACTGCAACACCGTTTAAACCCCTGGAACACCTCAACCTGACGCTAATGGACACACAACAGAGCTCGACGAAAGGGACGATAAATCAACAAGACTGGTGAATAAATCGCACAGGAGTCTTGAGTCCCGAGACCACCGTCACCCTGCGCCATACTGCATCAACACCACGAAACCCTGGACCAACTGCAACACATGTTGCATGAATACGCCAACTACAAAACGTTTAAACCCCTGCAACACCTCAACCCGATGCTAGAGGGTGCACAACAGAGCTCGACGAAAGGGACGATAAATGGAGAAGACTGATGAATAAATCGCACAGGAGTCTTGAGTCCCGAGACCATTTAAACCTCATTTAAACCTGTAGTGTTGCATGAATACGCCAACTGCAACACGTTTAAACCACTGCAACACCTCAACACGTTTAAACCCCTGCACAACAGAGCTCGACGAAAGGGACGATAAATCGAGAAGACTGGTGAATAAATCGCACAGGAGTCTTGAGTCCTAAGACCACCAACTGCATTAACACCACGAAACCATGGACCAACACGTGTTGCATGAATACGCCAACTGCAACACTTTTAAACCCCTGCAACACCTCAACCCGACGCCAGTGGGCGCACAACAGAGCTCGACGAAAGGCACGATAAATGGACAAGACTGGTGAATAAATCGCACAGGAGTCTTCAGTCCCGAGACCATTTAAACCTCATTTAAACCTCATTTAAACCGGCAAACGTCACCCTGCTGCCGGGGCCTGGGGCACACAGCCCCAGGCCAACGTCATTACGTACAGATCAAACCACAACCACGTAAAATGAACTTAAAAAAAATAAAAAAAATACAAATAAATATAAACTTTAACAAAAACTTTGCAATTTCATATCCGCGATTTTTGCCACCCCAACTAATACCACCCAACTCAAAACTATATGTCGGGGACATAAAAATATGATTATTATACCTGTCTTATATAGCAATTGGTTTCCAGTCAATTTTAATTGACTTTTTAATTAATATATAATTTGCAAAATATCTTTTCTATAGTTTTGAAATGTTTTATAAAAAATAAAATATTAAATAAAATATTTTAAAAAATAAAAAATAGTTTTTAAATTTTGGAAATACAAATTTTTTACTTTTTATTTGAGGTGACAAATTTTGCCTGGTTTTCACTTTAATTTTTTTTTATGATTCTCTTATAATTGGGAAAGAATTTAGTTGGTTGTAAATGGATTTATAAAACTAAGGAAGGGCAAATTGAAAAATGTAAAGCTAGATTAGTTGAAAAATGTTTTAATCAACTTGAAGGTATTGGTTTTATTAATGCTGATATTATATATGAACATATACCACTATACCATCATGTTGTTCACTATCTCACTATAATAATGATGTGACTCCCTTGACCCTATTATATACCAAGGGATGTGGAGGAATTACTCTCACATATTGCATGTGGAATAATTTAATTCTCCATAATAACATCTATTTATATAATGATGAATATCAAGAGTATACTTTACCATAATGAATATGGGATATAATGTAATACTCTTTTACATAAGATTGTGGATAAATTCTGACATAATACAAAGACATTATTACCTTCCAAGGAATATAATTAATATATTCCAACATGAAATATGTGCACAGAGCCTCTGGATTAGTACAATATCTCTCCAAATGGCCTAGTTCTCCACAATTGAAACAAATTACTTGTTTTATGCTGCCACCGTATCCTCTTCCACAACCTCAAAACCCACCGCACACTACTCCCTGATGTCCTCTCAGGTTAGGTGGTTTATTTTCTTCTATACCTTGTACCCAATAGGCATCCACTATATTGTCCTTCATTAGTTGTAGAGAACGACAGTTGTTCACATAATTTCCAATGGACTTGCAGAACTCACAAAATTGTGCATGTACAGAGCTCTTGTAATTCTGCAACGTGGGACAGTTGGGAGGCGCATGGACCCAAGCTCTACACATATGGAACCAATCAGACTTAGGTGCTACTAGAAAAGGACTAGGCGCACCTGTACCCAAATAATTGTTCAACATCGGGCATTCATTCAAGTGATGTCCCTCAATTCTATAGAAGCTACACCATATGATTGCTCTAACTATCTAAACAATAGATAGATGTTGTAGTTGTTCAGTCGGTGTATCAAGTTGGGTCTAAACCTACACCATTCCTGGAAAATCCTATCCTACATGAGTTGCTTCCAAACTGATAGAAATATCCAAGGCATTCGACTGATTGCTCACCTTATGTTGCGTCAGAGGAATTATGATGTGTGGTACTAACCCCATGATGAACCATTCACGGTGCTACACGTCCAGTATCTACAATCTTAGTTGGTTCAACAGGGTCTTAAACTGTTGGTCATAGTCCAAAACAGTCTCACCCACTCTTTTCTTAATTTCTTTAATCTTAGTGATACACTACAATTCAGACATCGGCTTCTAAAATTATTTTAGAAGATAAATTTTAATTGTATCCAATGAGGGGATCTAAACTATGATGGTCGTAGTCTTATACTCCATGTACCACGTCATAGCTTTGTCCCTGAATGTGGTCTCTAGTTGCGCACTCTTAGGAACTTCATTCGTAATGTTCTTTACATCCCAAATTGATTCACAGGTAAACCAATGTTGGTGTGCATCATCTTTTCCCATCCCATGGAACTCGAGAAATCACAAAGTAGAATCTGATTTCATCGCCATCCTTGTAGGTATCAGTGAATAGTGCGCCTACTCTCAATTGGTTGACTTGGAACGACACTCCTGCTTCTTGAACTCTATACATCTAGGTTAATCCCCTGAGTAAGACCAACTTGAAATTATCTTGATTCGGGTTCATCTTTGGGTCTTTCTTCCCAAAAAATTTCAATTAATAATTGGTGTTCTTGATTTGATAAAGAACGTTGGAGGGTTTGTCCAAAGAGAGAGGTACCTCCTGTTGTGCATCTTTTGACAATGTTGGGTCTAGGCGAGCTCATATCTAGTTGGGTAGTCTCTCTTTTAATTAGGAATAACCCTCCATTCGTATGTACTTCTTCTTCTCGTGCATCTTCTTGTTTCTTCCTTCCTTCTATCCTTAGGGGTGTGATATCACTATTCTCGTCATAGATCTCACTTTCTTCTATTTCACACCTCCTAGGAGGTCTCTCATAGTCTGAGCACTCTTCTTTCCTAGACTCAGCGCACCTTTCCACCACAGAGGGACCTTCTACACATTCTCTTTGCGCAATCCCATTTTTTCATTCTTCCTTCCTATTTGATTTGACTTCTATTCTCCCTTCAGTTTCTTTTCTTTTTTCCTCCTTCTAACTGGTTGTCTTATCTCTGCTCACATTCCATGTATTTTCTCCATCTCCAGCCTTTGATCTTCTAGATCCATAGTGCACCTAGTGGTTCTCTTGCTCCCTCATGCCCCACCCCCACAGTGCAGGGCTTATGCTTCCATACTATTGAGGTTCATTATCATTATCATGTTATCCATGATCAACATATTTATCCATAGTGGAATTAGCTTCAAGAACCTCTTTCTTGGACCTTCCTAAAATATTTCTTTCGCACAGCTATATGATTCGCTTGATCCTGTTGCAAATTCTATGATATATCCTTCTTTCACATGCAAGAACCAAAAATCAACACCTCTCAACCTAATATTGTTCAACTCTTCCAATTCTTGAATATTTTCCTTGGTCCAGAGTGCTAGCCAAGGTGTGTTCCAAGTAACATTTATCTCAAACTTCCTCTTTACCCATTCATACAAAAAAATAGGAAACTCGAAAAAGAAAATTTGATGCAGATCAGAGTAAATGTACATGTCCTTCTAGTCTTAGAGCGAAATTTGTAGTTATTTAGTCTCATTCAACATGAATTTGTCCTCCTTTATATACATCCATGGTTCAATATTGGATTTGTTGGGATTCCACATCATCACTTCATCCTCTTGACACAATCCTTTTTAGGTCCCGACAACAAAACCATTTTTAGCTGCATTCTGTTAGACCCAGGGTTTGAATTATGCGACTAACAAGAACCCTATCAGCATTGGCATATTTCAATACTCTACGAACAAAGGAAGGTCTCACTCGAGATGCATGTAGGAATTACATAGAGACCTGAATCAGGGTTGCACATGAGGGACTAAGATTTTCTCATTCATCATTCTCACAACTCTACTCTACTCGATTATCAGATATTTATCACACTGTCATTCATTTCATACAAATTCTATAGACAATTATCCATACAAACAATGTGCATAATATACAGAAAAATAGGAACTTCATTCTATTACTTGGAAAAAATCTGGTATCATTATACTAAAGAGTAGAACTCAACTCAACAACTTATATATTTCCATACATCATATCCATTAGATTGTTTATGAACACATAATTACATCAAAGTTTCTCATTATAAGCACAATTTTGTAACATTAGTAGAAGTAAAACATATATTACATCTCAGAATCCCAGTACTATAGAACCATCTGACTGATTAGAACCATAAGACTTAAGAAAACAACACTAACACTAACCTTAGAACAACAACCATAACATTGCAGAACCATAATAGTTTACAAAAGTGAGCCTTATATAGGTTGGAGTATCCAAAACGAGAAGTTTTTACTGGTGTGTAGCTTCCAATTGTTTCTTTTTGGTGCAATTGATTCTAACTTCTGCTGGCTCAGCGTGCAGTAACTGATCAAAACTTGGGAAGCAACAATGGGCGATTAAGAGGATGGAATGCCAATTTCATTAAAATTGGACATATTCTAGCCCAAGTCACTTTGAAGATGGGTAAAAAACAACCTTTCTAAACCGCAAAATCAAGGTTTCTAAAGTGCAAAATCTGGTTCCAAAAGTGCCAAATCCAGTTCCAAAAGTGTCAAATCCAAGTTCCAAAAGTGCTAAATCTGGTTCCAAAAGTGCCAAATCCAGGTTCCAAAAGTGCTAAATTTGGTTCTAAAAGTGCCAAATCCGGTTCCAAAAGTGCCAAATCCAGTTCCAAAAGTGCCAAATCCAGGTTCCAAAAGCATACTTTTGCTTTTGATATCCCACCCTTTGAAATTGGTTTTTGCGCTTTTCCGATATGATAAATATGATAATGGCACTTTTAGAACCTGTTTTTTCCCTTTTGGAATTCTACTTTTGACATTTCCAATACTTAAGTTTTCAATTTTGAAAACCGATTTAGGCACTTTCAAGCTCTGATTTTGCATTTTCGAAAACCAAACTTGACACTTTACAAGTATTATAATCCCAGTGAAATTGAACATAATAGTACAAACAAACATAAGTGTATTATTTAACAAAATACTTTCATTTTCATTTTATTCACAATCGACCTCACATCACTCATGCCATTCAGGTGCAGCAACCAAGGACATAATCAATCTAACAAGAATGTGTCATTGACATCTTGACAAGTATACGCTTTTGTTATAATACAGTTCCCTTCCTCGTTACAAACATGTTTTTCTTTTGATTCATCTACAATCATTGTATTTGTAGAATCCCAACCATGGATCAAAATGTCCCAAACTTTGTTTAAAGGATTGAGAAATACATAAGGATTTCCATCACCATGATAACCCTCTCTGGCTATGCAAGAACAATATTCTTGTGTTAAAATTACTCTAAATTGTTCCCTTTTCAATCTTGTTCTTTGTAATAATGTTGGCAAAAACTCGTCAATGTTTTTGTTTTTGTTTTGAAGATGTCCATACCCCAACTTCAAATATACTAAAGCATTTTTCAAAAAATTCCCTAAATCCTAGACGTATAAAATAATACTTTGTGGTTGATTCGATATCTGGTGTTTGTGGCAATCCAAATTTCTTTTTTTTATGTACTGCGTGTAACAAAACTCCATTGAAATCGAAAATAATCAATGGTTTACTTGTAACCAATCTTCTAGTATCTGCAAACAAAAAAAACACACACACACAACCCAGTCAATAAAATATTATGTTTCAATGTTTCTAAGTATATTGCTTTCATGTTCTGCAATTTTTGAAACAAATTTTGAAACACATCACTAGATACATGATACGATGTCCATAAATAATATAAGAATTGACTAATAAAATTTGCATCAACTAAATGTAGAAGTTGTAAAAAATATACAAATCACTAAATGAATTATTTTCTGTATAATATGACGGTCATTTGAATTTGAATGTCTTTAACCAATGCCCCATTTTTTAACGAGGCCCGAGATAATTCAACAGAGAACACAACATTGCTTTTATAGTTATTTATCTATCTTGTGAACCGTCAAATTTCCAACTAGTTGGCATTTTCAAGCAGTTTTCATTGATATTATCTGCTGAATGATATTGCCCTTCATCTATAAACAACATGTTTGTTTTTTAATATATATCTCCATATTGGATAAGTACATCCTTGAATGAATTTTTGCATATGTGCAATACTTCACCAACATTATAAATAATACTATGTTTACATTGCTCATGACCCCAAATAAATACAACGTCTTCATTCTTCAACCATACAAATTTACCAAGGAATTTTATAATTTGCATGTTGTCGAACGTGGAAAACCATAGAGCAATGTCAAAATGTTCTCTGGAAACACTGATAATATCGGGGCTAGACATCCGTGCATAATAACAATATCGATTATGGAAAAAATGAGGTTGTTGGGAAAAATCTTCAAAGTTGGATAACATATGAACTCCAAAGAGCAATTCCTCAACTCCCAAGACCAATAGTTTCTTTTGCGGTGATATCCGGACAACATACAAAAACAAAAAGCACATTGAATGATTTAAAATCTCCATAGGTTACATTTAGTGTTTCCCGCTCTTGAAAGAGGAAATGATAGGTTACGTTAGATGACTGTCACTCAACCAGAAGATGGCCGTGAAGGGTCTGATATCAGTTGATTCATGCATTTTACTAAGACCTTGCCAAAGTTGATGTACCAATTCACTATCTGTCCTAGCGGACGATGCAATAAAGGGCTTACTCAAAACACAATTTTACACGGACGTGCTTTCACATCATCACCCTCCAAAACAATCATTGATGTATTACTTTACAAAGATTGCATTGGGAAATCCTCCCAGACACTCTCCAATTTTTTTTGTGTATTTCCTTCTTTATCATTGGTACATCTCTCTCGAAACCATAAAAATAAAATTTGTTCCCCATATGAGTTTTCTAGACTACTTGCCCTCAAAAATTTTGTAAACAATGGCTTCCCCTCATTGACCCCACATTTAGATGACAAAATACCAAGATTGAATTTGGAAAGACATAATATCAAATATTGCATGGCATATGTTCGTGACTCATATGAAGTTTCTTTGTGTTTAAATTCAAATTCACCAACATTACTTTCTTCCCCCTTTTTACTTTTTTCCCTCCAACAATATTTTTTTGATTTCCTTTTTTGTCTCTTTTGGAGTCATTTTATGTGACTTTCTTGCAAAATAGAAAACCGTCCATTTCTAATATCAATAACATTTTTGTATGGGGAGCTACACAAAAGTATTGCTTGTCATTATATATTTTAGAATAAATTTGTTTGATCAATTTAAGTAGAAAATATTCTTTGTCTTTTACCTGTCAATGGCAGGCCAACATTTGAATTGTAAGTAACATTGCTGGAGATACCGCATTTGGACACAAATCCCTCCCCTGGTTCATTATTATCCAATGTGACTTTTTGGCTAATATCGACAGACATCAGCGATGCCAGCTCGGGTTGTGGATGATCCACATGTTGAATAGCAAAGCAATCACCTTGACCTATAAATTTGCAGGTATACATTTTATATAACTTTTTGCAAGTATTCAAGGTCACTATCCCCGTTCATAATTTAGTTAATTTAACTAGGATCATTGATAAATAATTTTTTACCTTCTTGTCCATCTTGCTCTATAGTTTGGTAGTTCTTTGTGGATTCTCTGTCAAATTCAAGGTCGTCATCGGATAATATAATTTTATTGGACGATACCTAAGTGTGTTGTTTATTTGAATCTGTAGTAGAATAGGAATTTGAAGAAGTTATTGAACATAACCAACTGAGAAAAGTAAAATACAATGAAATAAGACATATGAAAATGTTAATACAAATACCTTGGTTTATACCCAATTCATGATAGAAATTGTTCATAAACAACTCTTGTTGTACTGTCTCCACAATAGAAATGACTATTCTATCTCGCGACCTGATCAATGAACGAATAAATCTACCTCCTGCGTACAATGAAACAACTGTACCTTGTGAAGAGACCATTCTGGAAACTATGTGATTGCTATGAATATTTAATTAATATTGTTATTTTTATATTAAATAGATTATTAGGTTAATAAATGAAAGGGTGTAACCCTTCGCTATTCTTGCTCAAGCCCTATAAAGGTGAGCTTATTGTATCTTTTATCTATCAATCAATATATTATTATCATTTATCTCAAATATGGAAGACGGTCTCACTTCTTAACCATTAACCGGACACGGTTAATTGAGTGAACGGATACGTTCACTGCATTTGGTATCAGAGCTTGGATTCGGCTCCTTCGACCTGAGCTCGGTTCAGCTCTCCCTTCAAATCCAACCGGATACGGTTGCTGAGCACGGTTTCGGCTCACATTAGTTCAACTCTACTCTACACGCATGGTTTCAGCTGCATCCTACTCTCCATGTTGCTGCTCTCATCCATCAGCGTCCTCCAACCACCCCCACTCCACTGCCTACGTGCTCCACCACCAATCCACCACCTCCACGCTGCTCTTCACTTCCATTCACCCATTCGTCCACATCCACTCCACGCCCTTCAAACGCTGCACACTCCCCTCCACCCTGCACACGCCCTTCAAACACTACACACTCCCCTCTCATGCCCCAGTCTCCTCATCAACACTCCCCTCTCACGCCCCAGTCTCCACCTCCGCGACCAGTTCCTCATTCCCACGAATCGCACGCCCTTAAAGCGCTACATAATCCCCTCTCACGCCCCAGTCTCCTCGTCACACTCCCCTCTCATGCCCCAGTCTCCACCTCCGCACTGCCACCACTTCTACAACAACATCTCTCCACCTGCACGCCCACACCATCCTCCATTCTCCAACTTGCTATCCATTCCGCCATCATCTTCTGCCATCTCCTGCCACTTCGAGTGACCTGCACCAATCAAACAAAAAAAAGTTAATATAAAAAAAATAATAATAAATTTTTTATTATTATATTTTTTTTATATATTAAATTATTATTATAATTTAAATAATAATTATTGTATTATTATTTTTAATATATATAATAAATTATTATTATAATTTAATAATATTTATTGTGTTATTTTATCCCTAACCCTAACTCTTATCCTTACTCCAAAAATTGATTCCAAATATTCACCTCCCCACACCAGGTCAAGAACCATGGTCGAGTTACGAGACCGACTAGAAAAATTAGAAAAAGACCAAATTAGAGATTTAAAAATCGTCGAAGGTCTAAACTCTAGAATGGACAAACTTGAGAAAATGTTTCAAGAAGATTTAAAGGAAGAGATGAAAAATAACAATGCCATGCTTAAAAAAGAAATCAAAGATGAAGTTGTTCTGGTACTAGAAAGAAGGTTGAGTGAAAAATTTGACACTTTGAATGAAAAACAAAAAGACTTGGATGACAAAATGAGTGCTATGACTCAAAACATAAACACCATAACCCAGAACTTGAGCAACATGACGCAGAACCATAATATATTAATGGAGGTGTTACAAAGACTAACACCTAAGACAGACCAAGTCAGCAGTCCAGACATGCTAGATGCCTCATTTCATATTTTGACACAGGAAGCACTTGCCAAGAATCAAGAAGAATTGCAAAAAGAAATAAAGATTAACAATGCGACGCTTAAGCAAGAGATAGAAACAAAAGTACTGCCAGATATGGAGGCACGATTAAACATCCAAATAGAAGCTATCAGTAAGATAGTAGAGAATAAAAAAGATAAAAATCACTGCCAACAACAAAGCAGTTCAAATATGTCACTTACGTCATCCAGTAGTTCCGATCCACCATCAAACCATAAAGCAAAAGGGAATCAATATCACCCTTACATAGTGTACCCACCTAAGGCAAAAATAGAGTTGTCAAAATACAATGGAAGTGAATACAAATGCGTTGCTTGGCTAAACAAAGCAGAAGAATACTTCGACATTTACAATATTCAATCTGACGAGGAGAAGGTGAAATATGCGTCAATGCATATGGAAGGGTACGCCTATAATTGGTACTTATGGTGGAAGAGAGACAATTTTTCCTACACCTGGAACTTGTTCAAAAATGATTTTTTTAATAGGTTTCAAGGTATCAAAGAAGATGAATTTTTCAGTAAACTTACCATATTACAACAGGTTGGAAGCATTGAGGAATTCACACATCAGTGGGAATCCTTATCGACACGAATATTTGGGTTGTCTGACAAACAAAGACTCGAAACCTATTTAGGAGGTCTTAAACCGTACCTCCAAAAAGAGTTAAAGTTACATGACATACCTAACGTAGAGGTGGCAAGACATAAAGCAAAAGCTGCAAAACGCAAATGGGAAGGAATAAAAACAAGAGGTGATAACCATTATCGACAAGAAAAAGAGACACAATGTAGGTACTGTGCAGATACTTGGTCACTCGGCCATCAATGCCACAAACCTCAACCATATGCCTATGAAATGGAAAATAGATCAAAGTCATCTAACAGTTACTCTGATAATAGAAAAAAGAAAAAAAACATATGTCATCAATGCGGTGATGATTGGATCCCAGGCCATAAATGTAGGAACAATCAGACAATATAGTGCAAAATCATCAATGGAAAGGAAGTGCAAGTCTCTACATAAGAAATCACGTCCGATTCTAATACTGACATTGAATCTGAATGAAGGACGACATTAGGAAAATACTCAAGCTTTGAGGACAAAGATTTCCAAAAGGGGAAGGCAATGCTATGAATATTTAATTAATATTTTTATTTTTATATTAAATAGATTATTAGGTTAATAAACGAAAGGGTGTAACCCTTCGCTATTCTTGCTCAAGTCCTATAAAGGTGAGCTTATTGTATCTTTTATCTATCAATCAATATATTATTATCATTTATCTCAAATATGGAAGACGGTCTCGCTTCTTAACCCTTAACCGGACACGGTTAACTGAGTGAATGGATACGTTCACTGTAGTGATCCCATAATTCCCGTGTCCTTTCTTTTGCAAAAACATGGCTTCTCGAACTATCATTGTTAACCTTGGGAAAAGGTAAATCAATCATTGGTAGGCCCTCATCCTTCCAAATCATATCCATTTGAAAAGTAGACAAATTATCCTCATCCCTTCCAATGCTCCAACACTGTATAATAGAGAATCCTATAAATAATTCCTTGGAGAAATCTCTATAAACTCCCTTGGTAGGATTCTGCATTACCTTTTTTCTATTATTTCTTGCTGAAAAGTGTGAAATCTTTAGAAATCATACAAGAGTTTTCCATATCAAATAAAAAAATACAAGTACATGCCACTTCATTTTATTCTAAGTAGTACAACAACGCAAGCATATCTTCTTCTGTCCAAGGACTATCACAATTACACATATCAACAACAACAAATTCACAGCTGATTGTTGCACCAAAAAATGCAATGGATCTTAGTTTGTTGACTAAAGATGCAGGATAACAACATTAACAAGCAAACTGTGAACTATCTTTGACGACGTCAAAGGACATACCCATCCCCTCTTTATTGATATATATGTTCAATATTTTCTCAGCATCATTTGGTAATTTGGTACCATTATCCTCTTCAAATTATTTCTTTCTCTTCTTACCCAGATATTTTGCTTGATAGTTTCATTGAAGAAGACAATCGAGGATACCATGGAGTTTAGAAAGGTTGATATCGACGAGAAATGATCATTCAAACCAAGTTACTACAAAATCCAAATGCTCCTTAACAACCAACCTTGACAACTCTAAAACAAAAACAACCTAATCCTCCTTGATCCTCCCCAACTTCATCATTCAAGACAACTCTTTCATCGTTTAAAACCCTTATTGACATTTGAAACACTTCGAGGATTTGAAGGAAGAGAGTCAAATAGCGAGTGTTCATATCATTGAGAAATGAGGGATGGAATGCTCAGTATCTTCGCTTCCTTACACCTTAAACTTCTGGAATGAATCAAAACTATGAACTAATGTAGAGTAGCAACATAATATCCATGTGCCCTTCAATGATACAATCCAAACCCTCTTTGTCAAAACTTTTTACAATAATATACAAAATAATTTCCTTTGTATTATTCATAGATTCACTGCAATATCGATCTTGGTTGTTATACATGTCTGTCTATTATGCATCTTCTCTTTTCCCCATTGTTGGTATGTTTTAATCCAAACACTATCCTTCAACATTTCTTTGTGTATCTCGTAATGAAAATTGGAACAATAATTAACACTAGTCATATCAGGGCCCATAAATAATTCCTCTATGGATTCATCTTGTGCAAAATCAGCCATAGGAAATGTCTCTTCCTTGCTATCTCTATCTTTAAAGCTAATTCTAGTTACTTGGTAATCTAGGCTTGAACTATGTTTTCTCCCTTGTTGCACTCGGAAGTTTTAATCAAATGAAAATGGGCAAGACTGACTCAAAATGAAATGATTCTAATAAGGAATGCATTGTAACTAGTAGGATTATTGAATAGGAGGCTCATCTAATCTTAGTCTCTCTCTGTTGCAAGTCTCTCTCTGTTGCAAAATTTTCCCCAATTTCTTTTTCGTCCATGTAAATTTGATTTTCCCCAATTTCTTTTTCATCCATGTAAATTTGATATTTTAAAATTATTAATATTATTATATTGTAATAATGTTTCACTGTAATATTTTTATATATTAAAAACATAATATCTCTATATATATATTAACATACTATATATTAATATATAATAGTATATATTAACATACTATATATTAACATATATATAATATAATACTATATACCTCTCCCCCCACCCCCTTCTTATCTCTCAACTAAATTAGTCATTTTTAGTTGTGTTGCTCAAATTAGTAGTATTTAGCTTAAAAACATTCTCATGACTAAGGTTTTATTCACCTAGTCATTTATTTACCAAATTCTACTCGTTTAAGTTGAAGAGCTTGTGAACATGAGGTAGGAGGATAGACGTACCAATTTTTAAGATTTTTGTTTAGTATCCTTTAATGTCATTTGTTTTCCCTTTAGGGAGTTGTTTAAATCCAAATTCTATGTCTTCTATAGAGAAAACTTCATCCTCTATAGAAAAGGTTTGAATGTTGTTCATGACATCAGGGGGTTCATAAATGTTTTTAAGGTAGGGATCCAAGTCTCTCAAGAGAATATATTGGTTTCTTTAGTTTTATGACTTATAATTCTCCTCCAAAATTACTTAGGATCTAGCTTAGAGAGGTGTGGAAGCTTCTCTTGTTTCTTATTTATAAAGTAACATTTTACCTTTTAATTAGGGGTTTGTGCCTGTATATGTTGTTGAATTTTAAGGTCTTGTTAGACTAATGGATTTTGTGGAATGCTTGAACTCTTTACCATACAAAGTCTTCACTATTGTCCTCAATTCATTATTTATTTATTTTATAAAAAACCATTTTTATTTTTATTGAAGATCAAAAGCTTTTGGTTATTAGAATTCTCTATCGGATTTATGTGCTTATCAAAATTTAGATTTAGAATTGAAGGCCCACGGTAAGAGTAGAGCTCATATTCATTTAAGATGTCGAAATAACTATTTGGTTGTATAATAGATATCACATATTACATAATCAATAACACTATTGCCTTGGATTTCAACCACTTCATAAAACCATTGCGAATTATTAAACCTTGAAAACGGTAAAATTTGATTAAATCGATACCAAACAAATTATTAACAAAATCCTTCTTATTATCATAAAAATATAAAATTCATTTTTCATAATGAAATAATTAAAAAAAAAGGAAAACCGAATCTAAAATATGAACATATAACCACTTCGTTGATAAAGTCATATGATATTATATTTATACTCACTTTTAAAAGAAGAAAAACGAATCTACAATATGAACATATAACCACTTAGTTGATAAAGTCATGTGATATAGATAAAATCCTTCTTATTTTATGTTTGGCTGTAAAAAAAATAAAAGAATAAACGAATTTTCAATTTAAATATATAATAAGTTTTTTTGACAAAGTCATTTAATTATTAAAATTTTATTATTTCATTGGAATGTAAAAAGTTTCTCTCAACACGATAAATTAAAATATTAAAAATATTATTAAATTAATTTTTTTATTAGAAAATCGTAACACAATATACTAAAATATTAAAATTATTATTAAAATAACATTTTTATTAAGAAATTTCTCCATTATGATAAAAAATAGAATAATAATATGATATCATGTTTATACTTTGTTGACAAAATCCTTCTTATTTTAAGTTTGACGTGTTGTCGTAGAAATATAAAATAAAATAATAATATGATATCATGTTTATACTTTGTTGACAAAATCCTTCTTATTTTAAGTTCGACTTTTAAGTTTGACGTGTTCTCGTAGAAATATAAAATAAAATAATAATATGATATGATGTTTATACTTTGTTGACAAAATCCTTCTTATTTTAAGTTTGACGTGTTCTCATAAAAATGTAAAATTCCTTAAGGAAATTTAAGATAAGCATATTTTAAGTTAACTTATTCTCATAGAAATATAAAATTCCTTATTTCATAATGAAGGAAAAGGGAATTTACGATAAGCATATTTTAAGTCCTACAAAGTCACTATTACCTTAGGCATGTAACTACTTTGTTGACAAACTCACTCTAACCTTGAATATCAAGGTCATCACGGAAACATGTTATCATACGAATAATCTTATGCTTCAGATAAGTCATGATGAAATTATTTAATCCTGAAAATTAAATTTAACACAATAATATTATGTTTATATTTTGTTGACAACAATCTTTTTTATTTAATATTTTTCATTATTATAAAAATATAAAATATTTTAACCTATAATAATTTTTTTTAAAAATCTTGAATATAAATATAAATATAAATTTTATATATATAATAAAATTAAAAAAATCATTACTAAATTTGTATATAAAATATTCTAAATTTAAAAGATAAATATATGATTATATGAGGATGCAATCCTTATCTCATTTATATGATTATCCATTGTACCCAAAGAAGCTTGCATTTGAATTCCTTTATAGAATGTTACTGCTCCATCTTTTCTCCCTTTTTCATAGCATGTTTATATATAGTGTAATTCCTTCTTACGTTTGATAAGAGAAACATTAAATTCATGCATTAGAGTTTTGTATATCATAATTTTTTGTATAAGTAGAATATTGATCAATACATTAATCTTCAATATTTTGCAGTATTTTTATAGTTTCTTTGGACATGGTGTGCAAAAGATAAACTCATATAATAATAATTTTTAAGATTACAAGCTAATCAAACACCAAATTACACCAAATTGGAGTAAGACACCTCTTGTTTGTTGTACAAGAGATACCTTCCACATAGTGATTAGATTACTAACCTCTATGAAAATGTACATACCTAACCTATGTATAGATTGAAAGAAACCAGGTTTGAAATAGACATGGAAAGTAGGTTGTCATACTACAGGGACATATAAAAATCAAGTGCTTAAGTTGAAACATGATTTTGAGATTTTTCTATGGCATCTTCCAAGGAGGTGTCTTTCTCATTATTATCTAATGAATTATTGGGACCCAACCTATGTTTACATGAGTAGAATTGTTCTCACCAAGTCGTCTATTGACTAGTCAAGGATATTGTTCTTTAAGGCTCCCATCCATTCACCAAATCCCATGAAATGACTACGTTGAGTACTCATCTATGGACCAGAGATTCAATGGGGGAATGTCTGAGCAATCTTGCATGTTGATGAACAAGCTTTTGGTTACTTACCAGGGTTTTAAGGAAGTCCAGGAATTGGTTGATGTGGGAGGAGGAGTTGGGTTGACTCTCAATCTCATAATCTCAATGTATCCTCACATCTCTGGAATCAACTTCAACATGTCGCATGTGCTGGTTGATGCTCCTCACTATCTAGGTAAATATGAATCCCCAAGTTCAACCATTGAAATCAGTTTATTATCTCTGTGTTGCTGACCAAATCTGGTTAATGTGTATTTGTTCAGCTATGACACATGTGGCTGTAGACATGTTTGATAGCGTACCAACTGGACAAGCAATTTTTATGAAGGTATAGCAATGGGTTTCTACTCATGTTGGGTTGTTTCATAAGAATATTTAAATTTGACCCAGGATTGGGACTAGATGAATGGACATAGACCTCACTATATCTATCACTGTTGTTTGATTGCAGTGGATTTTGCATGATTGGAGCGATGATCATTGCGTGATGCCTTTGAAGAATCAACACAAGGCATTGACAGAGAAAGGGAAGGTAACTATGGTAAACACCATGCTTTCAGTGATTGCAGGCACATCTCCTTTTTCTCGTCGGGGATTTCACATAGGTTTCCTGATGTTGGCATCCAATCCAGAGGGAAAGGAGCGCATAGAGCAAGAATTTGAATATTTGGCTAAGAGTGCAGAATTTTTAGGTGGTTTTAAACCTCTATGTTGTGTCAATGCAATGGGTCATGGAACTCCACAAATAACTCTCCGTTGATGTCACTATGTTTATCTTCATTGCATTGTCCATTTGTACTACTCTAAGGCAATGCTTAAAATAAAATATTATATCAGTAAGAAACCCGAGTTAATCCAGGATATTCCAAATGCGGAGTTTATGGGA
The DNA here is from genome assembly GCA_027924585.1 of Larix kaempferi. NCBI lineage: Eukaryota > Viridiplantae > Streptophyta > Pinopsida > Pinales > Pinaceae > Larix > Larix kaempferi. The sequence goes on from BSBM01000512.1 coordinate 6,178,425, forward strand.
TTTGAACATAATACAATTTGAAATATTTTATATTATATGTTGATATATGATTTAAGTCTATATCCGTCCATATTTTAAATTGGGACTTATCAAATATTTATATATATGTTCACTTTGGTTGCATGTTACAGTGAATTTGGCTTAAAATACACAATATTTAAATTCAAAATTATATATATATATAATAATTTGGATCGACAACGTAAGATTCAACAACTTAATTTGCATAAAAGGGTGAGCCAACAACTTAACTGGCATAGAAGGGAGATTTTTTTATTAAGGATCATTGCATTTTAATGACGGGCATGTTTTAGATATACATATCGTATAGATAAATACGGTAAATACGAAAAGGATTTATGAAAGGGTGGTAAAATGAGAAAGTATTGAAAACAAATAAATTATTAATTGTATTTTGTTTTTAAAAATGTTTATAAAATGATAAATATGTACAATGAAAATTAGTAAAACTATAATTTCATATTGAAATTTTGTATATCTTCCTCAAATTAAATGTGTAATGTATTTATCTCTTTTGTAACATATTCACATTTATAGGAGGGGCACTTTTTTTACTTTTTCATTGATTTGTATATTTTGGGGTTTATTTTTTATTCAAATTTAACCCTTTCAAATATAGGTATCCATTTTTTTAATAAAGAGTGTTTAGTGATCCATCTTACCAAGGCTAACCCCTTGGCCCATCAACCCTCATTTGAATAAACACATTGTCCTTTTTGCGATAACCCATTGAGCCTATTAAAAAAATGTACACAATTAGGCCATCAAACCTTTCTTTGAGGCAAGCTTGATATGTAACATTTGAATACAATATATAGGAGTTGGTGAACTTATTCAAAAGATCTCTCTTTTGACTGTTCTTCTCGATGAAATCCATCAAGCTCTTTCAAAAGATGGCCATTGGCCATTTTCGAAATATTCACCAGATAGATAATCTAGTCTCTTTGAAATAATATCTTTTAAATTCCCTTTACAGGCCATAAGGCCAACTCAAAAGATCATCTTTTAACAGTCCCCAATCGACCATCGGGCTACTTTAAAGAAACATCCTTTGTGTGCCTCAATAGACAATTGATTTTCCTAAAAAGAACATCTTTCAAAAGGCACTGATAGACCATTGGGCTGCCTCGAAGAGCATCTTTAGAAAGGCCCCATTAAACCATCTTGCCTCCTTGAAAGAACATCTTTCAAAAGGCCATGATAAACAATTGGGATTATTCAAAAGATCAAGTCCCATATTTCTAAGAAAAGATGTATTCAAAAGTCATTGAGTCAAAATGAAAAATGGACCATCAACCATACTTTGAGCAACAACCTTTGGATTTCTCGAATGGCCATTGGGCCAAATTTGAAGGAATAAATATTTGAATGCCTTGATTGGATTTAGGGTGATTTTGAAAGAGGTTGTTGGGTTTATTTCGAAGAAGTACTCGACAAGACATTAGTCCCTTTCTAAAAATCGTCATTTCCCACTTTTGAAAGAACTTCCCAATAACCCATCAAGCCTTTTTTCAAAATTTTGCCTAAATTTGAAAGGAGCAAGGTAAAAGAAATAGGCTTCATTCGAAGGTAATACTACAAATACCAACAAAAAGGAGCTTTTAGTGCATTTGAAGAACATTTTGAATCAAAGAGAGGTCCACTACCCACTTCAAAGTTACTACAAATGCATGAGTGGATCTGGGCTCCATGCTACTTTCATAGGCTTTGAGTAACATTCAAACTTCAATAGTTTAGAGTCTTATTTAATTGAATCTATTCCATATTAGCATTGGCCTACTACCACACCAATATGCCCAAATTATTTTTATCTATATTTGGCCCACACCATCCAGTGTTGAATGTAGCATACAATACAATACATAACACAAACTTGATACACAATGTAAATTTTAGCCAACTAAATTCTAAGGAATATAGAATTTGTTACGGAGAAAAACTTCCTATGGCTCGGGGCATACAACAACAGACAGATGACTACCAGAAATCAACTCAATTCTCAATACAATGCTATATAAATGAAAATGCTAAGATATGGAGAAGAGACCAACCTTCAACCGGATGTTTGAAGTAGATCCCTGTTGAGCTTTCAATCTCTACACTTGAACCTGTAGCTTAGTCTCAACAACAAATACAAGCAAGTACATATAATATATGAAAGACATTAGCATAAACAATAGCATGGTCCATGATGTAATAAGCAAATGCAACCCAATGTAATTAAACAAACATTCACAAGATCAGTTGGACGAGAAAATGAGTATTTCTATTAATGAAAACAAGAAGTACACGCTACAACCTCTTGCCGACATCTCATCTGAACCAAGAACTAGGTCCCTCCACTTGTGCCTCCACCACTTCAATCCCCCATGCAATGGAAAACTCACTAGTAAATGATAGGGTCCTTCACAAGATAAAGAAGAGTTTGGTGGGTGAACATAGAAGGTTCACAAAAACAAGGATCAATGGATGTAGACTCAAGTCACGGAAAAACTCCAATAGATTTCATTTGCTCTCTCTTTCTCGTCCCTTCCATCCACCATAAGAGATCAATATATAACCCTCCAAAGGTAGGTGAAAGGTCGAATCGAGTCATTTCGGGATGCATGGAGGGCCAAAGGTCACAATGACCACTTTTTGGAAGTAAAAATAGAGTTTTTACTGCTTTTTACCATATAACTCGATGTATGCGGGCTACATTGGTACAACTTGCATATACGCTAGGTATATTGGAACAATTAGCGTATATGAACAAAAATAGGAAAACAGTGGTTCTTGGAGGCCAAATAATGGATCTGAGTCACTCAAATGAATAATGAAGGCCAATGAGTGCTGATGCTCACAAGGTGGAAAAATATGCTGTAACAGATGCCCCCTAATGTGTGAGGTCAGAGAAGGTACTACGATGGCCGAAATACATTATAATATCAGAAGTGGAGTGATGGAGACACAAATGGAAGGAGTAGCCCACTCATCATAATACAATGATATCTCTGAATACATGTTAGTACAATACAACAATCTGATACAATGGCCATGAATAGGCAGTACATAGTGAATACGTGTCATAGGTAGTCATAGCCATGACCCATATATAGTAAGATACGGTCTCCTGCTGAAAAGGAAACAACTGGTGCAAACTGAAAGTACAAACTGTTGATGTATGAGAATGACATCTCATAAGTACAATTACGATCATGAGTAGCATACTGAATGCCACTAACGTATGGGGTCTTCTACACAAATCATCTATGGTGCAAGTCCCATCAAGTGAATAAAGGTGTTGAAATCGAACCTGATGTGACATCGTCTAATTACCAGTCAATTATGTATACCGTTAACGGATGTGAGATAACCCACCAATAATGAAAATGGGAATCAAGGCACAGAGTACATTCACCAAGTGCGAATAGAGGTGTTGAGGTCGAACACTATGATGAATCCATTGATTAGGGGACATTGATGTATTCCCAAAATTGTTGATGACGAGAGAACCTATCACTAATGACTACAAGCCTCAAGGTACTCAACCAGACTCTAAGTCTCAATTCCGGAATAAATGGGTTAAAGTCGACGGAATGAAACTCACTGGAAGGAGGGCATTAATGAATCCCCCATCAACCAGCACGAGGTAACAGCTACGCTGAAATATTTGGAAGAACTCGGACAAACATAACGAATTGACTCAAAAGGGATGGCCGACATGCAATGGTCAATAGATATGAGGAGTGGCCGAATCTGGTTTCAAAACTTCCTTTGAACAAGAGAATGAGCAGATGGATAGACTCAGGAAGCATAGACTCAAGTACTAGATGATAATAACATTGTGCGATGTAAGAGGTATCAACAAAGGGCTCCATAATGACTGGAAGCTTAATCAACCGATGGAGTAAAATATGAGAAACGAGTACAGCTCCTAAGGTCCTACTATAGTCCCGAATCATAATGAATGGAGTGGAGTGAATGCTCTGTTCAAAGGCGACATGACAACTGCCAATAAGAAGTAGTAAATATTTTCCCGTCCGACTTTTTCAGTTTTTTTATTTTTTTGGTCTTTTTCATATTATGAAAGCTTGAAAAAGAATAAAATTGCTTATAGTACAATAGGTGAGGGAACGAGTGTCAAATGGCAAGCAAACTAGTCCCAAGTAGTGGAACATACCTATGATCAATGCAAGGAAGCATGTGCAAGATGTGGACACTCGGGGGGGTGTTCCCTTAAGGTAAAGGGTCATCAAATTGTGAAAGGAAAATGAAAGCTCTGCTTGGATCGAAAGGGAAAGTGCTTAGGAACATAGCTAATAATTGGGTAAGCGGGTTCCGGCAAAAGGCTCAAGCAGCAAGCAGGATGATACAATGCAATCACAACTCGACATAAATGCAGGAGTCCTCAATGGAGATGGCTAGAATAATATAAAGCAGAGTATGAGTCTTTATCGCAAAGTCATGGTGTGGTTACAAAGGATTCCCAATCCTAAGGAGAAATAACGGCATGGGCGCCAAAAGACATAAAAAGGCTCTAAGTAGGGCACCCATGGTCGGACAAGCCCTACGACCAAATAACAACACTTCTATAAAAATGTGAAGGTTCCATGTCAGTTAAAAAGCGGGGTCGCACTTAGGGTTAATGAACATGGTCATAAGGTCAAATGCAAAAATTCAAGCGAAACGACAATCTAACCTATATGACGGTTTTAAAATATACTTGTCGAAGGCGCGAAATGGTCAAAAAATCCACTCTCATCGAAAAAATCTGTTCAAAATGGTACTCCAAGACGACATATTAGTCCAAAATAGCTCAAAACGGAAAAAAAAAACTATAGGAAAGTGGGTTTAAAAATTATAAATAGTAAAAAGAAACTACTTTTACCATTCCATTTTCACATTTCAGCCAAAATAGTGCTTTTAGTTAGTTTTTACCTCCATCTTTAGTTGTTAATTCTGGGAGCTACAGGCATTGGATCCACTAGCCGTTTGGATCAGGTTGGTAGTCTCATCCCCCTCTTCATTTACATGGTTTTTATTTCAAGTTTTAATGGTCAAAATTTTATCTTTTTCCAAGTCCTATAGTCATAGTTCATTGTATGCGGGCTCCAATTATACAGATCGTGGGTAGGGCTTCCTGGACGCGGTCAATGCATGCGTTGACCACGTACGGACGCGACTGTCCACAAAATTGATCGCGTACAGCGCCGTGAGTGTGGTTTTTGTAACATATGGATACTAAAAAATGCTTTGTTGTTTCTTCCAGGATGGTCCTAGAGTGGAGAGAGAGAGAACATGACATTGTTGATGAACAAGTACGCCAAGATTTACCCGCCCAACAAGCGTTACAAGCATGTGGTATCTATAAGTTTTGGAGCATTGGGGGTTTAAGGGACCAAAAGCAATTGCTCTGCAAGTTGGTCGATTACTAGGATGCAGATGCGCAGAACTTCGATCGAGATGGTCAACCACTTCCAATGGAGATGGAGGATATATACTTTATCACAGGTTTGTCCTGTCGAGGGGATGTGGCGAGCCTGAAATCCCGCAATGTAGGAGGTGGAATCACGATTAGTGATTACACAGACAGGTATTTCCGTCCTGGTACCTAGAAGGTGGGCAGCTAGATTCCTATTGAGGCCATTGTGAGCGTGAGTATGAAGATTATAGTTCTTACACTCGGGAGAATATCAGGTTCAGCTGCTCTACAAAAGGATTTGAGGCCGGTGGTATTCTATGTGACAGAGTGTATGATACCAACTGTGTATGACTAGTGCACAACGTTGCTGGTTACTATGAAGAGCCAGCTAATGTAGTGCAAGCTTGGATGGGCCAAAAACTTCAGTTTTTGCAGCATACTATGCAGTTTTTTCTTTGAGAGAGTACCAGGCTTGAGTCCGAAGGTTGAAGTCCCTCCGCACAGTCTCCGAGATCCAGCCCAGACCCGGTGGGATGAGATACTAACACGATAGGGGGGTGGCCGACAGACCTCCCCATATTCTGAGGAGTTTTTCCACTGGTGGGCATGACAGATCATTGCCATCGATGACTACCCATATGAGGGAATAAACTACCGAGGAGACCAAGACATGCCGCTACCTCCAGGGGCCGCATTCGAAGAGATTGGTAAGTTACTCCTTTTGGAATATGTAATTTTTTTTGTATTTTTTATTATAAGTGAATGCAAAAACGTTTTTGGTGTGGTATCACATATTGACCTATGATTGTTTGCTCGCAGATGCTGGTCCGCGAATACTGTTAGTTTTTCAGAATTTACTTCAATCTGATCTAGGATCTTAACTGAGAGAACAACCTGTACAACATATCTACAGCATATCAATCATGGACACAATAATGCAAGCACACAAGAGACACAGAGTTTACTTGGGGAAAACCATAAAGGTGAAAAACCCCAATAACTTCCTCAGAGATAGATAGAGCAATGATATAACCCAAGCATAAGAGATAGGCATCTCCTAGCAGCAGCTTCTCCTCCTCCAGAAGTGCGCCACTCTCCCAAGAGTGTGAGAGAGAATAGAATGATCAAAATAGAGATCTCCCGATCTCTATTTATACTTGACTTGACTTGCCTAATAACCTTTACTAGGTCGGCCTCAACTTAACCACATAACACAACGCTGACTGGGTCGACACCCAATAGGGTGGTCTAATAACCCTTTGACCCACATGGCCGAACCCCAATAGGGTGGTCTAATAACCATTCGACCCACATGACTTATACAGGGCCGACCCCAACAAGGTGGTCTAATAACCATCAAGTATAAGTTACGACACTTACGATATAAATGACGACACTTCCGTATAGAGGAATAATAACATCTCTATAGGAATACAAACACTTCCGTATAGAGGAATAATACATCTCTATAGGAGTACAATAAATATATATATGAAATACATTCCGAAGTTTCATATACATCCACACTCCCTCTTAACTAGGAAGGTATTTCTCGACACAGATCATCTAGCACAAGTCTTCTTCTCTGGATCATTGTCATCGATGCATCATCCTCGAATCATCGTCATCGTCACTGCTGCTGCTATCTCAATCAATCTCTGAATCTACTCATCATAGGAAGTTCTATAGAGCCAGTCCTTTTTCATATTGGATGTAGGCCCACCACCTGCAGGTCTTCATCATCACTGACCATACTGTGGAATCCTCAGGACTTATTACATGAGTAAAAAAAACCTCAAAAGAGCATTCCAGGACTGATTACGAGCACACAACTCAACCTATTAGATATCCTAGGACCTTTTACATGCTATTGCATAGCTTGTCCACATCCACAGAGTATCACGAAGCACAACCTACATGCACACAAACATCACTTACACTCACCCGCATGGGAGGACCAACCTACCACCATCCGTGAAAGGCTCACAACACTTACATCAATGACCATGGTAGGACCAACCTACCACCATGTCGGAATGTCACAACACTTATATTGCAGCCATGGGAGAACACATCTACAACCATGCTCAAATGTCCCAGCACTTATATCGCAGCCATGGGAGAACACATCTACAACCATGCTTGAATGGCCCCAACACTTATATCGCAGCTATGGGAGAACACATCTACAACCATGCTCGAATGGCCCTAGCAATTACATCACGACCATGGGAGAACACATCTGCCACCATGTCGGAAGAGCCCAACAATTACGTCGCGATCATGGGAGAACACATATACAACCATGTCCGAAAAGATCATGTGCATCCATGTCTTCGGAACTCATCACACATAATCCAACTAATTATGTTATGTATCCACCTGATACATGTCATCAAATATGATCATCCTGATCATCATCATTGCATCATCCTGATGCATTTCATCTAGAGTATCGTTTTGATACTCATCACACATGATCATCCTGATCATCGTCACTGCATCGTCCTGCTGCATGTCATCCAGAGTATCGTCCTGATACTCATCACACATGATCATCTTGATCATTGTCACTGCATCGTCCTGATGCATGTCATCTGGAGCAACATCCTGAAGCTCATCATCCATGATCATCCTGATCATACAATGCATCCACCTGATGCATACCAAGTATCTACCTGATACATATCATCATACATGATCCACCTGATCATATAATGTATCTACCTGATACATACACAGATACATGATCCACCTGATCATACAATGTATCCACCTGATATATATCATCATACATGATCTACCTGATCATACAATCGTATCCACCTGATACATATACAGATACATGGTCCAAGCATCCAACATGATGCATATATACATACATATAAATGATCCAACTGATCATATCCGGCATCCAACATGATGCATACATACATAAATGATCCAATTGATCATATCGAGCAGAAACTAGAACATCATCCTGATGCTCATCATCCAGCGCTTACGTCCATAACCATGTGAAGGATCCTCCTTCCACCATGCTTGGAATGGATTCAGTAAATGACTCCATCACTTATTCCTCGAAGTGTCATCGATTTGAAGGACACCAAGCCTCTCTCTGAAGTATTCGAACTTCACTATGGCTAGTGGTTTTGTCAGTACATCTGCAATCTGCTCATCTGTCGCAACATACAAGAGCTTCACTGCTCCTCTCTGCACCATATCCATGATATAGTGATATTTGATCTCAATGTGCTTCGACTAGTCATGGAACACCGGGTTCTCAGATAGCTTCACACAACTTTGGTTGTCACAAAAGATAACAGTAGACTCCAACAGGAGATCAAATAACTCATACAATATCTTCCGAAGCCATACTGCCTCACAACTAGCCAAACATGCTGCAACATACTCTGCTTTGGCTGTACTTAGTGCTATGTAGGATTGCTTCCTGCTAAACCAAGAGATCACACTTGATCCCATACTGAAGCAGCACTGCCTACCCAATCTGAATCAACATAGCCCTACAGGTTAAACTTTTGATTCGCATCATACTTGAGCCCATAATCAACTGTACCCTTCAGGTACCTCAGAATATGCTTTACAGCAACCAAGTGAACACTTTTGGTATCCATCAGGAATTGGCTCAATGTGTTTAAAGCAAATATCTGGTCTCGTTTTCATTAGGTACATCAAGGACCCAATCATCTGACGATACATCGTGACATCAACCGAATCAGATGAATCATCACACAAAAGCTTTAGGTTCAATGTCATAGGTGTGGCCATGTTCTTGCAGTCCATAATCCCGAACCTCTTCAGGATCTCTACTACAAACTTCCCTTGTCTGAGGAAGATTCCATCTATACTCTGCCACACCTCCATGCCTAGAAAGTAGTGCATCATACCCAAGTTCTTCATCTCGAACTCGGCAGCAAGCTTTCGCTACGTGTCGGAAATCAATCTATCCTCACCTGTTACAAACAGGTCATCCCCATACAATAGTAGTATCACTGGATTGCCTTCGTCAACCTTGTAGTAAAGGTTGGAATCCGCTTTACTCTTGGTAAAGCCCAAACTGGATAGAAAGCTGTCTTTCCTACCATACCAAGTTCTGTACATATGTGACTTCCTGTCATGTGTCTCAAAACCAAGTGGTTGCTCCACATACACTTCCTCTTCGACTACACCATTCAAGAAAGCTGTCTTGACATCCATCTGGTGTATCTTCCATTTCATCACTGCAACTATAGCTAGCGTTGTCACCCTAGCTTGTGCAAATGAGCACCTACTAAGGAGAAGGACCTCCTTAGTAGCAGTTCAATAAACAGTAAATTAAAGCAGTAAAACAATATGAAATTTAACCTAGCATGAGCATTGACAGAAATAAAAAGACATGACAATATGATAAAGATTTTCTTTTGTATTAAATTTACCTCAAGTGTTGAGGTTGGTGGAGCTCTTGCAGTAGTCCAAGAGGGCTGCTTTCGTGCTCCAATAGGTTCCTTCTCCTTTTCCAAAGTGTTTTGGATATGGGTCAAAAGGGGCACTCAAATGGGAAAAGCTATCTCAAATGATAAGCTAGGGTTTCGAGAGTGATTTTGGCAGAGTGAGGATAGGGAATATTGTGGATGTGAAATGGGGAGCCTCCATCACCTATTTATAGGTTTTTAGTGGTGGAGTGTCGACCCATGGTTTTGGGCACCATATGGTTTAGGTCAATTGTATAAGGTTTTTGCTTCTTTTTTTTCTCTTTTTCCTCTTTTTTATATTTTTTATTCCCTTTTTAGAGGGTTTTTGCTATTTTTGGAGGAAATTTAAATTATTTTGGGTGAAAAAGGGGGGTTTTGGCCTTTTCGAGGCTTTTTAATGGTTTTGGAGGCAAATATGGTAGGAAATATAGGCAAATGGGTCATGTAGTGAGGGAGATGAGATGGTGAACACTTTTTGGGTGTTAACAGATTGCCCCCTAATGTGTGTGGGAAGGCGCTCATTGTATGGCCGATAGACATTATAAGTCTATGTATGGTTTTCCTGGGATGTGGAGAGGAGAAGAAACGAACTAGAGCCCGGAACAACGGTCCCGAACAAACTGCAAGAACGGAAAATACATGACCTCAATAATAGATGAGGAATAATCTCAATATATGGACGAGGCGGACATACCCATGCTCATATCAAGATATATAAAAATAATAATGAGGCCCAAAAATGGGGACCTGAAAGATACATGGAGAACCACTGTGTACATCATAAGGGTCCAAAAGGGGACACAAATCTGGGACATACTGTTGGGCTAACCATGTCTGAGCTGAAGAACTGATACACTGGAACATCAATAGTGGTGCTGAGTATGGTACCAGAGGAATCGATGAACTGTAGGATCATAATGACGGGGAGTCATACATCCTCAATGGTACACTGAACTGGGTACTCAAGGAAGCATATAAGTGGATGGCTTCCGAATATAATCGCCAACGCAACCCGGATATCCATGGGAACATATAACTAGGTGTTCCAAAGTGACTCACCAATGTGCTAGAGTCGGGGGAAGTCCGGGGTCTTCGACAAATAACTGAAGGGATATATACCCGGCATGATTCTCAACGATGCGATCAAGGTGTTGAAGTCGAGCATGTGAGAAACAACCATTCGGAGAGGCACTGTTGACTCCTCTCAAAATGGTCCGTAGGAAGTCACCACAGATGGTGATGAGTCCAAGGCGCAGGGAACTCTGGGCCTATCCTCTGGAATAGATTGGTTGTTGTCGATAGAGGGAGACCTACAACTAGAAAGGCAATGATGTTTTCTTGATAGGAGCATGAGGTGGATAACCGAAGTGTGAGAGTATTGATGGTAGGACTGACATACTGTGGAGGTGGGGAATAACTGGGCAAATAGAGTGGGTGGACTCAAACTTCCTTTGTTCAGAGTATGATGGCGGGGATGATCGGGAAGCATATGAAACTGAATGGTGGGAAGGGGATCATAGCTTTAATGGACCAGGGATGGTGATCGGGATGAGTGATACTCAAGTTGGTGTAAGATGGCAGGAGACTATGAGGGTGGTTTATCGCAGAATACTCTGAACAAAGGCGACCTTATTGGGAGTGTTGCTGAGATGATTGATCATAGTGCCGAGAGGCATCGGTGGGTACTTCTTCATGTGTTATAGGTCAAATTTGCACCTCTCCGTCCGTGATCACCCTGACCTGTTGATCACACAAAAGGACAACTTGGATGGAGGAGCATGTTGACCTTGGATAAGATGACAACTCATTCCATTTCCTGAAAATACTGGAAAACCACAAAAAAATATCATCTTGAGATATGAGCGCTACTATACTCAAAGATACTAGCGCCCATACGCTACTCCACTGTATAATAGTAGCGCCCATATCCAAGTATACGTGACTCCAATGCAGCAAAGTAGCGCCCGACATTTAAAATCAATTGAGCGCTAGTTGTTAAATACTAGGGTAGCGCTCTATACGCTACTCCACTGAAGAAGAGTCGCGTACATCTTAAAAGATGATTAAAAAATATATTAATTCATCGAGGAGGATTAGTTGATGGCAGTTTCTTAACTCCCCCAACTTCCTCCATTACTACATCTCGACCTGAATTGCTTCTTTGAACTTATAAATACCAAGAAGATTAAAGGAGCAAGGTTACAAATGATTGCTAGAAAAGCTAGAGGATGAGTTAATGGAGAAACTTTAGGACATTGGAGAAGTTGTTACAGAAGATATTCAAACCAGAGCAGAGCCAGAGCCCAGAATCTAGTTGCAGGAGCCTGCTTCATTATCAGGTATATTTGTACTGCATTCTAATTTTGACAAATAAAGGTTGAAGTGTTTCCTTGTTCCAATCTGAATGTGTTATGAAATGGCATTTTAAGTTGGATTTATTTTGGTCAATGCTGAATATTAAACATAGTTTTTGTTTATTTCATGCTTTATATATTGCCCAAAATGTTTGAGGAAGGTATTGTTGTTGCAGGTTTGCTGAAGGAAAAGTAGATTTGGAAACTGGACACGGGACCGAGTCAAGGCTAGGATCAGACTCCGGTAAAAAGGTGTGTTCTCTAAATCTACAATTTATTTCTTTTGTAAATGCCTCTGTAATAACATTAATGCACTTACCTGTCACCCCAACCAAGTTGATAGTTTAGTTTCCTGACTATAGGGTAGAAATATCCGCCAACAGACTGGCGACCATACTGGGGATATAGAGTTTTTGGCTTTAGGAAACCTTGTTTTTGGGTGTCTTCTCAGTTTATTTTGATTTCTTCGATGTGTTAAGAACCTTTTTAGGTATCCCTTGTCTTTGTCTTGCCTGCTTTCATCAGTTTTTATACCTTCCAAAGTCAGTTTCCAAGCCTTTGAAATATGAGCGCTACTCTGATATATGTACAGTAGCACCCATACGCTACTGTTCTGTATATACAGTAGTTCCCGTTTTGGCATGGGCGCGAGTTGCTCTACTACACAGTAGAGTACATTTCCTGAAGCATTCATTTTTTTGATTTGCTTGTTTTTTTTAGCCCTGTGGTGATTTGCTGACTATGCTGTGGGATCCCTTTGATGATTGCAGAAGGTTTTTAATTGTTGTTCAAGTCATAGAACCTCTCCTTAAAGTTTTTCCATCTTTTAAACCATTTGTCGACCTTTGGAATTTTTTGAGACCTTTTATTGACTTTTTGGAAGACTTGGTGGTGTTTGGTGACGAACACTTTCACTATTTTCAGACCCTGACTGCTTTTTGCCTTTTTACAAACCTGTACACTCCTGTGTCTGTTGTTTGTGGTGAAGTTGTCTGCTCTCTACTACCCCCATCCTTTGTTTAGGGTTTGGTCTTTGGTAGAGCTTCTAGGGTGTCTTCTTTTTGGTCAAGTTTCATTTCTTCCAGGACTACTTGTCTTCTGCTGGTCACAAGTGCTTTTTAAACAGCTGTAGGATAGTTTCACCTCTCAGTTTCTTCGTGTTAGTAGGGCAGCCTGCTTGTCTACTTGTACTTGGCTTTGTGGTCTTGCTAGGGTTAAACACTTTAGGTCAGTCCTTGGGTGTTCTCTCCTTTGTTTTCTCCCACTTGGTGTCCGAGGTTATAGGCTTTTTCTTAGTAAAAAACCTGTAGATCAAGTCTTTCTCGAGCTAGGGTTTCGACAACTGTAGGCCTAAGAACGTTCAACCATACTTACACACTCCGCATTTAAAGTTTTATTTGGCTTTCCATCTTTGCATAGTTCTTTTTCGGTTTTTGAAAAAGCAAAAAAAATTTGGTACTTTAAGTTAAATTAGAACTTGTCTTTGTCATTACAAAATAGCTTAGTATATTTTGTATAATTTAAAAAGAAAACAAAAAATATTTAAGAAAGTTTGCTTAGATTTTCAGTTTCGAAAAAAAAAAAGTAGATGAAAAAATGAAAAATTTTTGTTGTAGGAAAGATTGAATTATATTTGCATTTTTGTTTTCTTGTTATAACCACGCTCACACACTCACTATCCTTTTTGCGTAATAAAAGCCCCTAAAATTTGTTAATAAAATGAACTAGAAATCTTTTTTTTTTAGGGTACACTACACCAACTAGTTTTGGTTAGGGTCTTGGGTTTAAATCACCTTAAACCACCCAAGATCACACATTGCGCAACAATCGTAGTGAGACTATCATAGGCAAACCCACCTCACTCAAAATTTGCCTGGGAGCATATGCAGTAGGTCATTGCGAGATCAGTTTGTGGGAATACTCCTCCTACTTGTTGTTCGAGCATACGCCAGGATCGGATTGCGTATTGGGGACTCTTTCGAGTTTCGGGCTTAGCTACCCTGCCCACGCTTTCTGATTCGACCGGTGACTGTTCCCCCAGGAATTTTCGGTGTTGTGGTATCCATAGTATCAGACTTCTAGGTTCTTACACAGGTGACAACAGAGGGTATATCTGCTGTACCTAAGACAGACGTGGGAGGAAACCCCGTGCAGGTCTTTGGGAGGGCGGTTGGGTGATTCCAGCGCTTGCACCCTTAGTCATTGTATTGTGGACCCCGGGTAACTGTCTTTCTTCCTTCGTTGATCTGTTCTAGGCCCTAATCATCCCAGACTCTTCTCCGGAAGGCACCTTTGTTTGACTGGTTTGTATACTTAGGAATTTTTTTAGTTGGTGTGCTGTTTGCCCCCTAGTCATAGTGGCCACTAGGTTCTAGGCTGTTATTTTATATTTATAATCACGGAGAATCAACAACTCCGTAGATCGAGAAGGATTCAGAACCTTCCACTTGTTAGAACAGAACCTATACAACCAGCTAGAAGACAGCGGGTAAACCCCGGTATTTCTTCAGAAATTACCTCTGAAATAGAATTACTTGAAGAAATACTTATAACAGAAAACCTTGAAATTGAGGTTCCTGAGGAACCAGCACCAGGTACCACAGATCAACAACATTTTAGTACTGTTGAGGTGGAAGATCTTACTTCCGCGGAGTATAGCACTCCTTTCAATCCTCCCTTAACTAATACTAGAATTCCACTTCTGTCACCTGTTGGTTTCCAGCAGCCCCTTTTCAGTGCAGATCTTTTGTTTCCCGATCATCTGATGTCTAACACAGGAGGTGAACCAGGGGGTCCCCAAACTCCCACTTTAGGTATGAATACCAGCACAGTTAATCCTTCTTTTACTGCTACATCTAGTCAGGCACAAACCACATCTGTGCCTACTCCATGTTTCAGTTTCAACACTAGTACATTAGGAATGCCTAGTTTTACAACAATGGCATCTATTCCCACGTCTACTGTTGGACCTAGCAGTATGTCCAACTGTGCAACACCTTCTACTTCGCAACCGTTATATCAGATCCCTAGTACTTGGGTTTCCACACCTGTGGTAGGACCAAGTGTTTCTGCAAACATGCCAGTCATGGGTACCATGACTGCACCATCCACATCAGCTTCTACTGGTTTCAACACCTTTGCAAGACCTAACTTGAATCAAGGTAACATACCTGCAAGTAACATCCCTTTTTCCTTATTTTCAGGGGGAGGGGATAATATCTTTAACCAGCAATATGGTGGGGCTAACACCCAGCCACAGTGGACGAACCCGCAAAGCACTAATCCACTCTCGTATGGGTGGGGAAATTTTAATAATTCTTTCTCACAACAACAACAACTGGCAGGGGGCAACCCCTACCAACAAATACCTGGGGGTAACCCCTACCAACAATTAACTGGGGGTAACCCCTATCAACAGTTGGTAGGTGGAAACTCCTATCAACACATGGCCGGGGGCAACCCTTATCACCAAATGGCTGGGGGCAACCCCTACCAACAATGCATGGGACAAACGATGGGTGCTTTCCCTTATCAAGCTTCATCTTACCGGCCTCGTCTACCTTTTCTGGCAACTTTGAATTTGCCAGACCTTTCGAAACTGACAAATGATCCTGTGTGTCATAACGCCACATGGCCATCAGTTCCCACCAAATTACCTTCGGATATTCCCAAATTCGAAGGCAAAGCTGGTGAAGATCCTGGTGACCATGTCACTACCTTTCACTTGTGGTGTTCTTCAAATTCGTTGAACGAGGATTCCATCAGATTGAGATTGTTTCAAAGGACCTTAACTGGTCCCGCGGCCAAATGGTACATCGAGTTACCTGCGGCTACTTTCTCTAGTTTTGGGGATCTAGCAACCATCTTTTTGAACCATTTCCAGCTTCCTGTTCGGTATGATGCCGGAACAGAACTTTTGTCTACTTTTAGACAAAACAAAGCCACTCACCTATCTGACCACATTCAGGAGTGGCGAAGACGGAAGAGACTCATAAAGGCCAATATCCCTCCAGAGTTCCTGCTTGAGTGGTACTTGAAATCACTCCTTCCTTATATTTCTAAGGAAGTAGCGACATCTGGAGTTTCCAATGAAGAAGAAGCCATCTTAAGGACTCAACAGTTAGACCTTGTATACGCACAATCTGGTTTACTGTACGAGATTATACCGGACACACCGAGATCAAACACTGATCTAAGTAGACCCAAACCTGGACCACATGCTGACGGCATAGTGGGTTCAGTTAACTCTGCAGCCTTCGAAGCACTGACCAAACAGGTCCAAGCCTTAACTGTCAAACATTCGACTGCAGACATTGCTTCCGTCACAACCTCTCCTTCTACTTCTGAATCTGTTAATCAGGTTCAGAACAATCGAAAGGGTCCTCGGCAGCCCAACAACAAAAAGAAGGGCAAGAAAGGAGAGGGGAACCAACAAAAGCCCAAAAAAGATAATGCCGAAGAGGGAAACAAAGAAGAGAAGAAGGTTAGGTTCCCTTGTAAACTTTGCAAACAAAACCACCTTACTCATCAATGCCCTCTACTAGAAGAAGCCCAGAAGCTCTTAAGAGAGAAGAAGCCTGCCATCTTGAAAGATCCATTTCCTAAAGGGAAAAGCTCAACTTCTGGCACCTCCAAAACTGGGGGCACTTTGCACACTTCGGTTGATCAAACATTCATAAATATGGTCAACTCAGATGCACTTTTGCAAACCAGAGCTAAGAACTATACCCCGGAAACGCAGAGAAAGGATAAGGAGATTGCTGAATCCTCCACTCCACTCCACATACCTGTGGACCCAATGCCCAAGATTCCGAAAGGTGTCTTGAAGAGGGCATCGCACAATCCCAACACATGGGCTGCTTCCAATTACAATGTGGTTGAAGATCTAGCCCAAACCCCTTGTGCCATGTCTACTCTAGAAGTCTTGCAGAGTTGTCCATTGCAACGAAATGCACTTCTGGCAGCTATTGGGAGTATGGAGTCCTCCAACATGTCTGCGCGATTTGACATGACTGATGTCAAATACCGGTTGCCATATCACGTTGCCCTCTAGATTGAGGTCGTTCATGGTCCAATGACCATCAGACGAGCTGTGGTAGATGAGGTAGCGTCGACTTGCGTAATGTCGATTTCCTGTTGGAAAGCTCTAGGTTCTCCTGAGTTAGTCCCTTCCAACACAATGCTTACTGCATTTGATGGCAGAACTTTCCGTCCACATGGAGTTTTGCCATCATTTAATGTCACTTTGGCCGGTAAGATAGTTGTTGTTGAGATAGAAGTTCTGGATGCTCCGCTCGATTACAACATGTTATTGGGCAGGAGTTGGACTTATGCCATGCAAGCTATAGCATCGGCAGTTTTTTGAGTGGTCATGTTCCCATTTAAAGGTAAGATCGTTACAGTCGATCAACTTTCTTTCACTCAAGGAAAACACCAGACTTCTTCGTAAACTATGGTTCCTATGATTGATCAAACCACTCCAGTTAGTGAGAGTTTAGGAGCAGGACTTTTTGGATCACTAATTGGTACTTTTGACCTACCCGCTCCTACTTTATTTGTTGGTACTGAGGGATGCTCATCGTCTGAAACTCCTATGGTTAGTTCAACAATCAACTCCGAGTTTCTCCCAACTAATATAAACCCCTTAGTACCCACCCCTGTTGTAGAAGTTACTCACTTAGATTCTTATCAAACTACAACAGAAGATATATTGACTCTGCCCGTGTCTGTCGAGTCAAACATGGATTGTGCCACTACTCAGACACCTAACCCGATTCATTCTCTCAACAGTGCAGGAATTACTTTACCTTCTGATGAAGAAATGTTAGAAGCCCTGAATGACCCGGATCATCCTCATGAACATATAAATCGCGCGTCTTTCCTGTTTCCTTTTCTTCATTTATTAGAGAGAGGTGAATTTTGTTCACCACCCGATGAGAATACTGGTCTCACTCCTTCACAAGTTGCCATTGTTGAAGCAAATAGAGTACATACTTCGTTGGTGAACATTTTTACTGGGGTCAACGGAAATTTTTTCTTTGAAACGGGATGTTATCTCGATGAAATAATCCCGTATACCAACCTTTTCCGTGAGTTCCATAACACCTTTGCCCGGCCTCGTGAGGAAGATCCAGGCATTGACCCTACCTGAAGAAGTACTACGCCTAGGTTGAAGTACTTTTCTTGTAACATAGCTGTATATTTTTGTATAGTTAGTTTTGTTATGCTCGTTAGGTGATCTTATGTGTGTTTCTCGTTTCGTGTACCAGATGTCAACCGCACATTTCCTAGGATTTGCTGATGGCGCCAGTCGCCACACCTGTCAGTTGGCTGCGGCAGCTTGGGTCATTTATTCACCCGCTGACCAACTTGTCTCTTCGAGGGGGTTTGTTTGGGACCTTCCACGAACAATGTGGCTGAATACAGTGCAGTTATAGAACTTCTCCGAGATGCCCTCAATCATGGCATTTCATACCTGGAGGTAATGCTTGACTCACAACTAATTGTATTTCAGTTAACAGGTGTCTATCGGATCAGAGATCCAGGATTGCTACTTCAGTTTCTACGAGTTAGATTATTGGAAAGACAATTTCATTCTATCAGATATGAACACATTCCAAGAAATTTAAACAATTTAGCTGATTCATTAGCGAACTATGTGTTAGACTGGCATTTGCATCATACATTGTAAACAACATTCCACACATAAAATTTAAAACGCATACACATGTAAATAACCGATACTGTATATATAACTGATACCGTATCAAAAAATATGAGTTTTGAGTCATGAGTCTCTCAAGTCAAGTCATAAAAGTACAAAAGATGGGCATGGTAGCCTCAAAAATATATACATATAATGTTTTTCTTCTCCTATGGAGAAGGAGGAACCTCCTCATCATCTACCGCATTGCGGTAGCATATCACTAGTCTAGCAACCCTCCGCAACAATCTAAGCCATGCTGGGGGCACCCCAACAACATCTTCCTGCATGTCAACTGGTATCTGGTCCATGCGGCATGCAGGAATCTCATGAGTCAACCGACTCATTTTTCTCTCCAGGGTTCCCAACATAGCTTCGGCTGCGGTGATATCAACTGGCCTCACATAGATGGTAGGATGGCCGTCGGGACGAACAGGTCCAACATCTGCATTTGACACTTGATTAGAACTCCAAACTCATTCATAAAAATCAAATACTTGAAAAGTTTGAAAAAATTAAATAAATTCTCAAAAGTAAACATACCAATATCTCCCCAGGCTCCACCTGGCGGAAGCACCAGCTCTGGATCGTGACGGAAATCCAATCCAGCATAGGGAAACTGCTCAAAAGTGGGAACCTGCCTCTCCCACCACCCCCAGAAGTCATCAGTGTGGTAACAATAGTGACTCTCCCCACCACCCTGGCGGAGAAAAATGTCACCCCAACGGCCTAGTCTGGGCTCACGGGGGTTAACCTGTGGTAGAGGCATCCCCAAGCTAATAGCAGGCATCCTCTCGAAGAAGAAAGTACACAAGATACTCCCGTACCCAAAATTCTTCATTGTGCCGGATTTGCAACTTGTCAATTGATACTTCATGTTTGCCAACAAGCTAGTACTCCAATCATAAACATGGCCATGCAAGCACTGTACACCGATATGCATTGAATGCCTAGAAGCTAAGTGTTGTGATGCACTACCGGATACTCGATTGATCATGCTCACTATCACTTTCAGCGGGAGACCATCAATAGTTGAAATCAGGATTTGGCTTCCCGATTTTTCTGCTCCGGCAACACAGTATGTATTTACATATTCTTGCACTGATCGTGCACCCAAACGAGATGTCCCTTTTAGATTGATTACGTCTCCTCTCCTTGAGAGACCGGTAATAAAGTATATATCCTCAACGGTAAGCTCAAGAGTTTGCCCCCGGATGATGAAGGTATTAGTATCGACATCCCAATACTGAATCAATCTCCGAAACAGCTTGTTTAGTGCCTGCATGTTTACGGTTCGATAAAATTTCAACAAACCGCATCTACGGAGCGCATGGAGGGTAGCCGGGTCTTGCATGGCTACTCTATCCATGTCTTCATGCTCCCTTTCCCTCCATTGTAAGACCATCCCACACAAAAACCCCAAAAATTTTGAGTCTCGGCGCTTTAAAATGGCTTTGCAAGTATGTACGCTACTGTGTATACTACACAGTAGCGTGTAGGCGCTACTCTGTTTGAGCAAAGTAGCGCCCATTGGGCTTGTACGCTACTCTTGTGTATACACAATAGCACCCGCGCATAAAACCTTATGAGCATCGCGTTTCGGGCCATTTTTCCTCAAAATTTTAAAAATAAACCATTGAAATGCAAGATTGGTTGATTTCTACTTACTTGGTGGAAGAAGTTTGGTGATTAGATGCTCCGTTTGATCATGGTGGAGATTTGAATTTCGCAAAATGGTGCCCAATGTTTGCCCTACAACACAAAATGAAAATTGATTTTTTAACAATGAAATTATATATAAAATTGGATTTTGATTTTTACCCATAATTTTTAATTTTCCATAGTTTCAAAAACTTTCAAAAACCCTAATTAATTAATTGAAACACAAAATAAGGTATAACACTGATCCAAGTTCAATTTTCACTCAATTGTTGTCGGATTCGTCTCCTAAGCTCAAATTTCTTAATGATAAACCTTGTCAGTTAGCTAAACATTCCAAATTCATATGTCATTTAAGATTTTTGCGACATCGACTAATATTTTGTTGAAGACCTAGTTTTGGCAGGACATGAAGCTACGATCCCAGAAGCTGACCTTTAAGTCATTTTAAGCTCTTGTTTGGACTATTTAAACCTAAACAAGATTGCCGAGCAGACTTGTCCTCTTTGAGCTCGTTAAAGTATCCGAAGGCTCATCCACTCAGGTATAGAATTACCCCTTTTCCGGGCCTCAGTGGATTAACTACGGAAAAGGTATACTCTAGGTATACTCCTGTATGCGCTAGAAGAGTTCTCCTTTCATTGTTTTATACTTTTTCGGGGGAGGAGACTAACTATACAAAAAAGGACCTTCTGGAGTCTCTCTTTAGGGTTTTCAGACTCTCTAAATATGAAAATACCAAGCGAGCATTCACCTACTCGGGCTCGATGTGAAATCCACGAGAGGGTAAGCAGAGGACTGTTTAAGTTTTTCAACTCTATAAACAAGAAAACACCGCCGAGCACAGACCAATCCAGGCTCGATATAAATTCCACGGATAGGTGAAAAGAGGATTGTTTAAGTTTTTCAGACTCTATAAACAGGAAAACACCGGCGAGCATTAATCTGCTTGGGCTCGATACTAAAATCCATGAGCAGATATATGGAGTTATTGTTTAAGTTTTTCAGACTCCTTAAAATTGAAAACACCGGCGAGCAAGAACAGATCTCGTCTCGATACTAAAATCCAGAGATCAGTACATATAGAGTAATCTTCTATCTCTTCTTCGAACTCTTTAAATTATGAAGAAGGTACTGAGTCTTCCTCCCATGGGCTCGTTAAACTATTTACATGGTTGGACCTATTGAGTTTTCATTCTTTCTTGGACTCATTAAATCCACAAGAAGGGTATTCTTTTATCTAAAAAGAATAAGGAATGGGAAAACATATCATATCTTCATTGTCAAAGGCAGTTTCAGTCAAGTCCTATCCTTGAACACAGCACCTACTTGAGTCTATCTTGTCGGTTGGGTTGTAGTTTTTGGCCTCAGGGTGAACCTTTCCTCCGAGTTATTTACTCCCCCGGTTGGTTATTCTTCCAACCATATGGAGGGTCTGTTAATGTCTCTTAGATTTCAGACTTATTTACCCCATTATATCAGACACTGCGTAAGTCACTTTGTGTCGTGCTCACTGTTCAAGGATATACCCTGTGTCAGCCATTCTGCAGTTTACCTTGACCTCATGTGTCGGCCTTCCTAGTGTCAGTATTGTCGCTTGTTATTCCATATCAGCTCTTACCAGTTGAGTGTTCCTCGAGTTAGATGATGGAGGATGCCTTAAGGCCTCCCTTCCAACGGACTTCTTCCCATCGACATCAAATCATTATTCTGGGATTGAAGTTTAGAGTTTCGGTTAGTACCTTGGAGATTGCAGTCACCAGTGGCAATTTTCCTCGCTGTTGAATGATGAGAATACATCAATGTCTCTTCTTCGACAGGATTCCCAAGTGTTCGACTCCAAGTCCATCTATTCACATTTGGCGAATCGTACTTGGTACCTTGGACCCCATCATCATTATCGGTGGAAATCCTCGTGTTTGTTAACGGTATACATTAATGACCGGTAATCAGACGATGCCCTCCATGTTCGACTGTCAGCTCATCTATTCACATGGTTCGGGTTTGTACCTAGGGTTGTTGTGGGATGAAGACCTTGGGATTTTGATGCCATAACCTCATTTTGTTATCACCCAAGTTGCGCAAGACTGAGCCTCACTTATATACGGCTCTCCATGAGACATAGATCCAGTGTGTTGTTATGGCTATGATCTCTCAGTTTGACATGGATCCACGCTTGTATTTCAAGTGGCCATGCTTTTATATACATATCCTTGTTATGTATCGGAGATCATGTTGTATCACACTACACATCTATAAGATGTCAACAATGTAATTGCTCGCTGACCTTGATCTTTGTTGCAGGTTTCTTGCGACTTGTTCTGCGGTTCTGTGCTCCTCCTCTGGCTTTGGATTATAATGTATTTCGGCCATCGTTTCTCTCTGACCTCACACATTAGGGGGCATCTGTTATAGGTCAAATTTGCACCTCTCCGTCCGTGATCACCCTGACCTGTTGATCACACAAAAGGACAACTTGGATGGAGGAGCATGTTGACCTTGGATAAGATGACAACTCATTCCATTTCCTGAAAATACTGGAAAACCACAAAAAAATATCATCTTGAGATATGAGCGCTACTATACTCAAAGATACTAGAGCCCATACGCTACTCCACTGTATAATAGTAGCACCCATATCCAAGTATACGCAACTCCAGTGCAGCAAAGTAGCGCCCGACATTTAAAATCAATTGAGCGCTAGTTGTTAAATACTAGGGTAGCGCTCTATACACTACTCCACTGAAGAAGAGTCGCGTACATCTTAAAAGATGATTAAAAAATATATTAATTCATCGAGGAGGATTAGTTGATGGTAGTTTCTTAACTCCCCCAACTTCCTCCATAACTACATCTCGACCTGAATTGCTTCTTTGAACTTATAAATACCAAGAAGATTAAAGGAGCAAGGTTACAAATGATTGCTAGAAAAGCTAGAGGATGAGTTAATGGAGAAACTTTAGGACATTGGAGAAGTTGTTACAGAAGACATTCAAACCAGAGCAGAGCTAGAGCCCAGAATCTAGTTGCAGGAGCCTGCTTCATTATCAGGTATATTTGTACTGCATTCTAATTTTGACAAATAAAGGTTGAAGTGTTTCCTTGTTCCAATCTGAATGTGTTATGAAATGGCATTTTAAGTTGGATTTATTTTGGTCAATGCTGAATATTAAACATAGTTTTTGTTTATTTCATGCTTTATATGTTGCCCAAAATGTTTGAGGAAGGTATTGTTGTTGCAGGTTTGCTGAAGGAAAAGTAGATTTGGAAACTGGACACGGGACCGAGTCAAGGCTAGGATCAGACTCCGGTAAAAAGGTGTGTTCTCTAAATCTACAATCTATTTCTTTTGTAAATGCCTCTGTAATAACATTAATGCACTTACCTGTCACCCCAAGCAAGTTGATAGTTTTGTTTCCTGACTATAGGGTAGAAATATCCGCCAACATCATGGTTTAAGGAACTAGAAGAAGTGTGTTCAAAATGGTACTGTCGTATGGATTTATACGAGCCCAGGACAGTTCATGGTCGTGATTGCTTTCAATTTTAAGGAGTCTGAAAGCGATAAGAAGACTCTGAAATAATGGAATGGTACCGTCGTGTGGATTTGTACGAGCCCATGACGGTGCATGCTCATGGTTTCTTTCAATTTTAGAGAGTCTGAAAAAAATAAGAAGACTCCAGGGGGGGTTCTTTTTCGTGTGTTAGTTTCCAAGGCCCGAAAAAGCATAAAAGGATGCAATGAAGAACTCTTTTAGCCGGTGTGACTAGAGTATTCATTTTTCGTAATTAGTCTACCAAGTCCGGAAAAGGGTTAAACTTATACCAGATAGACGCCCTTTCAGGTACTTTAATGAGCATGAAAGGAAGCAATATTGCTCGGCGATCTTTTCATTCTTTTAGGAGTCAGAAAAGAGCTTAAAAGAAACTCCCTAAGTGCCTTTTTCGTAAAGGACTTGTCTGGCCCAAAAAAGGGATAAAATCATATCGAACAAAAGGAATGGCCAAGCAAGGAGAGAGTGTTCAATCAAGGGACATCGATGAGAACCAAGAATGAGGGTGGGGGGGAACACTGGTGGGCCTCCTTGCGGGATGATGAATGGTGGAAAAATAATGAAATAATTGCAGTATGAATGGAGTGAATGGATCCTGTAAAAATGTGTAACAATTCGATGGCGGCCGATGTGGTGCGTAAACCGAGGCAGCAAGGTGTCAGGACACAATATTGAAATTATTCCTGGTGAGAGCGAGAAATGATCTCAAGAATCATCACGATCTTGGAAAATTGAATCCGGCGATATAAAAAGTGTCAAAAATGGATAACAACCGAGGTGGCACGCAAACTGAGATGACGAGGGGCTGGTAAAAAATGCCCAAATAATCTGGGGGTGAGAGCGAGAAATGATCTCAAGCATCATCACGGGATCGGAAAACTGAATCTGATGGTATAAGGAATGCTAAAAAGTGACAATGGCCGATGTGGCGTGCAAATCGAGATGGCGACGTGCATGGGAAAAATTCCAAAAAATGGGTTCGAAGAAAAATCGAAACCGAGTCAACCATTCTGAAGGTCTCGTCGTGCTGATTCTAGTGGTGGAAACGATTTGGAAAATGGGCACCGTATGAATCCATAATGGCCAAATCAAGAAAAGTCAACTGTCTATAAATAGTAAGTGGACCCATAATTCCAAGTGTCATTTGTACGGTTGACTTTGACAGAGAGTGTGGTGGGCTAGAGTAGATTTGAGATTTTTGGGCGATTGGACCGATCAATTTCATTTCCGCGAGTTGCAGGTATTCCACTGAACTCATACCTTTAATGTTTTCTGGATTTAGGTGGGTAGTGGGTCCTCAGGGGGGTTGGTATGGTCCACGTGGGTGTGGATTGCGGGTTGCGAGGCGATGGCCGCGATCTGTAATCGCGACTGTGGCCGCCACAGGTGCGATCTGGGATCGTGACTTTGGCCACCACAGGTGCGATCCGGGATCGCGACTATGGCCTGGGTAGCTGTGATCCGCGCTCGTGGCCGTGGCCGGGATAGCCGCGATCTGGGATCGCAGCTATGGCTGGGATAGCCATGATCTGCGATCGCAGTTGTGGGCTCCATAGGCACGATCTGCAACCACGGCTATAGTCCCGATAGCCACGATTTGGGATCGCAGCATGGGGCCCCACAGTCGCGATCTGGATCGGGATTGTGGAGTCATACCGGGGGAGGGATGATGATTTATTAGATGATATGCTAATGAGTTTTCATTGTTTGATTGACAGGATGACGAGGGTACTCTGGAGAGAGCGGGATATACGAGGTGACTGACATGTCCGAGGGACTTTGGGGCTGTGCAGACTATTGAAGTTCGCACAGGTACTGATGATGTGTTCAGCAGTACTACTGCTGAACAAGTTAGTGAGTTTTTGGGAGCCTAGTAGTCTGTGTTTCATGGTGCAGGGGGAGAGACTAGAGCTCACCTTGGCAGATGTGTACTTTTTGACGGGACTACCATGTTTGGGTAGGGTGGCGGATACTCAGCCACGGGTGTCCATAGATGTGGACATGGAGGAGATGTTGGACAGGTACTGCCTTCCGACTACAATAGTGCATAAGAATGCACTATTGATTTGTGACTTGGAGGAGCCATCAGTTCGGGCAATCATAGCATGCGTGGTCTGAGTGTTGGGGTCACAGGGGACTAACCAGGTGTCTGGGGGACAGATGTAGCTGGTCAAGAAGGTTCTACAGGGGACTTACTTTGCTTGGGCCAGATGTTCCTCACCTGCGTTCAGCAGCAGCTGACCTCGGTGAAGGAATCTGGAAAGGGATTCTGCTACGGGTCATTCCTGTGTTCTTTCTTTATGGAGTGGGTGCCGACATTACGACCGAGAGTGCTAGTCCGTGCTGGGGGTTTGAGGGAGCCGCGGATGGTGCGGTGGGGTGAGATAATGTGTCAGCGGGGTGGGGGAGAGGTGGGGAGATACTTCACGCAGGAGCTCTACTTGCAGTGGTTGCAGCTGCCATTGACCTTTAATGACTATCCATATGCCGGTATGGACTACC
Source organism: Larix kaempferi (assembly GCA_027924585.1). Taxonomy (NCBI): domain Eukaryota; kingdom Viridiplantae; phylum Streptophyta; class Pinopsida; order Pinales; family Pinaceae; genus Larix; species Larix kaempferi. Next base: position 6,205,094 of record BSBM01000512.1, read on the forward strand.
GGCGAGATCCAGAGGCACCACGATCCCCAGGGCAGGATTGGGGCCCAGATGGTATGTATCTAGTTTTTTGATTGTTTTATATATGATGTTTTGATGTTAGAGATATAGATATATATGATGATTCTGACTAGTTGTGATTGGGTTTGATGCAGATGTGGGACCGCTACCACCACCAGGGCATAGGGAGCGGCGGGGGCATGTAGCCATGCCAGCCTTACCCGATCGGGGGGAGGTATGTCGACGAGATGCTGAGGTGACTTTGGAGGTCCTGTGAGTTACCTTCGACCGGCTATTGGTTGGGGTCTCTGACGAGGGGTGGAGAGAGTTGGATGGGGATGTAGTTGAGGCCTGTCACGAGGCTCCATGGGACTGGCGGTCTATCTTGATTCGGGTGGCAGTTATGGCCGAGGCAGCTAGGGGTTAGGATTGACAAGGGGAGGAGGAGGATCCAGAGGAGGATCCAGAGGAGCACAAAGAGGAGGAGTCCGCAGCAGAGGAGGCTGGTGAGGAGGATTCAGATGGGGGATATGACTCTCATTAGGGAGTGGTGGGGACTCCCCCCTCGATGCATATGGGCATTCAATATTTTTTGTATAGACGACATGTAGTTTATGACAGGGATGCTATTGGGGCTCCTTGATGTATATTTTTTGTATAGCCGAGTGCTGGGGCACTCATGACATGTATATGACGATGATGTATTTATATATATATGCACATGGATACATTTGTTGCGGTGATGATTTTGTGTACACACGTGGATGCGCCTGTATTGTTTTGTATATGATTATTGCATGTGGATGCAAAATGATGTGTTACGATAAGCACATGGATGCCCCTGTATAGTTTTTGTTATGTTATTGCACATGGATGCAAATGGTTTGTTATGATAGGCACGTGGATGCCCCTTGTTGTAGATGCAATCTTTTTGGGATTTTTATGTTTTTGATGTGATGATTATGCATGATGGATGATTTTACATGGTGTGATTGATATGCCAATCTAGGATGTTGTTAGCCATTTGATCTGTGACACTATTTTGAGCTCTTGGGACATGGGTGAATGTTATGGATTCAAAATGTCGGCTTAGCTTTTTTGTGCGCAGGAAATTTCGAAAGAGGCAAGGATCACGCACTTGGTAACAGTTGTTGAGCTGGGAGACAAGCAGCTGGGAGTCAAGGAACACATGAAGGTGACGTATACCCATCTGAAGGGCATCAGTTAGGAGACCGGTCACAGCATCATACTCAGCCTATTTATTGGTAGCAGCGCCTATGCACATTCCGTCAAGGTGAATCAACTCATGTGAAGGGAAATATAAGACCCATGCCGTAGAGGCCAGGTTTGGAGACCAGCGGCTTGCTCCATCGACGAAGCCAATGTAATGAGGTGGAAGATGGTCCATCTGTGATCATGCAAAAATGATGAATGTAAGGTTGTGGTAAAAAAGTGAAAAACAAAAAGAAAGCAAATTGTATCATACGAACCAACGGGTCCGCGGGATTATTAAGGATAAAAGCGTTTAAGATACAACCCATTATGGGGGTTGTGCAAGGGGTGGCCTTCTGATTCAGTTAAAATATATGCCCCATGCCCAAGGCAGGTATGCACTATGTAAGGGCCTTGCCACATGGATTCGAACTTCCCTTTTTCGGTCTTTTCGTGGGCTTGGTCATAGACGAGGACTAGATCTCCTTCACAGAAAGCTTGTGGGTGGACATGTTTGTCGTAACCAGCTTTGGAGCGGTTCTTGGAAGCTTCAATGGTTTGGAGGGTTGCACGACAGTCCTCATCAGCTTGTTCTAATAACAGTAGGCGTTGTTCAAGTGGGGAGGTGTCGGGGAGAAGTTCAATAGCAATATGTAGAGCAGGGATCTGACACTCAATGGGGAGGACATATTCGATGCCGTGAACTAAGTGAAAAGGGGTGAAACCGGTGGCCATCTTAGTTAATGTACGTTAAGCCCATAATGCGGGGAAAAGCATGTGATGCCAATTGGACTTATGTCGGTCAACAGTGCATTGGAGGATTGTTTTCAAAATTTTGTTAATGGCCTCAACCTAGCCATTCCCTTGGGGGTAGTATGCAGAGGCATACTGATGTTTGAACTTAAGGAGAGTTGACAACTCACGCCAAATGGCATCTTCAAAATGTGAACCATGGTCTGAGACAAGGTGTTTTGGGACCCCGAATTGTGTAATAACATGGTTAAAAAAGAAACAGGTAGCAGTGTTGGCTTTATAGTTGAAGGTGGGCATGGCTTCAGCCCATTTGGTGAAGTAGTCGACGGAAACAATGATGTACTTATGGTTGTTTGCAGATGAGGGTTTACATTCCATGAAGTCAATAGCCCATTTGCAAAATGGGCCAACGGTGACGACTGGGTGAAGTGGGGAGGGTGGTGTCTATGCCTTTGGGGCAAAGAGTTGGCAATTATGGCAATGCTTGACTGCTGTGATGCAATCGGTAAACAGTGTGGGACAGAAGTATCTGGCGCGGATGACCTTCTGGGCGGTGGCCATCCCTAATAAATGTCCACCACAGGCGCCTCTATGACAGTCATTGAGGACTTGTTCGACTTCCTTGTGTGTAAGATAACGACAGAGGATAGTATCAATCCCCACCGGTAAAGGAAATTGCCCAAGAGGAGATACCGAGAGGCATGGTGATGGATACGGCGGCATCCATCGCGATTTATGGTGGGTCGAAACTTCTGCGTGCGAAGGTACAATAGAATATCACCATACCAGGGGTCATCTGACGAGATGATGAACAAATGATTGTCTGGTAACTCATCGGAGATTGGCGGGGATGGAAAAAGGGATGGGAGGTTGGTTATGAGCTGGGCGAGTGCGAGGGATTTAGTGCTCTTAGGGGTTGTGAAAGTTAGGTCGTATTCTTGGAGTATAATTACCCATTTAGCGATACAACCTTGCAGAAGTCGCCAGTTCAAAAGGTAGACCATGGGGTTGGAGTTGGCGACAACTATAATATGATTGAGTAAACTGTAATGGCGCAAATTTTGGATGGAAAAGATGGTGGCAAGGGCCAGTCTTTCCTCATATGGGTAACGTAGGGTTGGTATAGACAAGGTTTGGCTAACATAATAAATGACATGCTCCTGGCGAGCAGCGTCTTCTTGAACCAGGACCCCTGACACGGTGTGGTCGGATGCCGAGATGTAAAGGATGAATTCCTGAGAGAGTTTTAAGGGCTTTGAAGGCAGGTTGCGCTTGGTCGTCCCAAACAAATGGGATGTGTGTACGAAGCAGACGTAAGAAACCATGAACTGTGGTGACGTAATTAGGGATGAAGCGGTGGAGGAAATTAGATTTCCCCTATAAGCTCTGTAGCTGTCGGAGCGTGCGTGGTGCGGGAAGGTCTAATATGGCTTGAACTTTGAGGGGGTCTACAACGATTCCTTTATGGGAAACAATGAAACCTAACAACCGGTCTGCTGGAACGCAAAAGACACACTTGAGTGGGTTCAAGCGGATCTGATACTTGCGACAACGCAGAAAAACTTGCCAAAGGTCATTAAGGTGGTCGGATCGTTTCTTGGAACATGCTGTGAGATCGTCAAGATAGACTAATAGGATATGGACCAAGTCATGAAAACAATAGGTCATGGCCTGTTGGAAGGTGGCGTTAGCATTTTTAAGGCTGAAAGGCATGACACGATAGGAAAAGGTGCCCCATGGGGTGGTGAAGGAAGTCTTGTATTGATCTTCCTTGCGGATCTGAATCTGGTTGTATCCAGAGAAACCATCCATGAAGGATAAGACTTCATGCCCCGCACACGCATCGATGAGTTGGTCAATAAATGGCATGGGGAAGTTGTCTTTGGGACATACTCGGTTTAAATCATGGAAGTTAGTACATACTCGGATGGTGCCCTGTTTCTTGTTAACAGGGACGGGGTTAGAAACCCAAGCGGTGTATGCAATAGGATAAATGAATCCTGCTGTACGAAGTTTCTCAATCTCTACTTTAACGGCGGGGAGCTTTGATGGATGAATGGGGCATTGTTTTTGGTGAACGGGGGGCACATCGGGCCACGTGTCAATGTGGTGTTCTATGATAGCGGGGTCAAGACCAGGCATTTCAGTATAGGACCCGGCAAAGACATCGCGGAACTCTTGTAAATTTTTTTTGTACTCTCCGATCTCATACTCAGTGCAAGAGGATCCTAATGTAATTAGTTCATGAGCACTGGCTGGGGTAGAGATATCAATGTGGATTGTGGGTGAAATATTGGCCATGTTACCTTCCTCAAAGGCATCGGGAGCGGGAATGGGCTCTTTAAACCAGTCGAATTTGGTGGGGAGGAAATCTTTGGACTCAACCGAAAATTGGGTGGCTGTGGTGGGGGAGGAATCTTCCATGAGGAAATAGGAACGATGGTGCATATCTTCCCATGGGTAATCAGGTGCAGTAAGAGCCTCGAGAATCTCCTCATCATTGTGGAAACTTTGGGTCGTCAAATCGATTGACAAGGGAGTGCTAGTAGAAGAGATCATATAAATGGTATTAATCTCTCCGGTTGGCAGGGATGCTGGGCAGTGGATCTCTTCAATGGTGGGGGGATCCGTCTCGAGGTCCAAGTTATTCATCTCATAGAGAGCTGCTCTGTAATCTAGGAGATCTGGACAATGATGTGAGTAATGGCCGTAAATACCGCATATTGCACAAGGGTGGTTGGTACGCAGTGATTTATCACGAGGCTTAGGGGTAGGTTCGAGTTGGACAACTGGGATGTTGGGGTCGTCGTCAAGCATTTGCATGTGCTCTTGTAATGCAAGTAATTATGGACATTGATGGGTAGCATGGCCCTACTCATCACACAAAGAGCATTTGGGAGGAGCACGAAATGCGGGGGAATTTTTAATCGTTTTGGGCAGGGGTAGAGCAGGGTATGGTTGTGGGCCTCTGCCCCCAGTGTGCTTGATAAGAGTGGTGGGACTGATGGATGAGGAAGGAGGAGGGACACCGGGAGGTGGTTGACTAGTAGTGGTGATGGGTTGCACCGGTTGTAGGACGACATTTGGTGTTGGAGGGGAAACGGGAGGCATGATGTACCATATAAGTAATCCTAAAGTTAAACTGGGGAGGCTGAGAGTAGCCATAACCGGGGTGCTTACTACTCCCGAAGGGGGGAATAGGAAGGGGATTGTATGGATGGGTGTAACACCAACATGACTAGGTACCAATGGTGGTTGGGGTAGCAAGGGCAGTTGATGGTTGGGTGTTGGTGTATTGTGGGAAAGGGTACATAAGTCAGATATTTTGGTCACTGGTGACAGGGGTGGAATGGATTGGAATGTTGAGGTCATCGGCATATCTGAGTAACCTCCGGGTCCCACTGAGGAAACCAACGAGGTAGATGCACTGCAAACAGGTTGTTTAACCATGGGAAGAACGTTTTCGGGTGTAGTGGGGGCATTGGGATTTTAATAGGTGAATTGATCAACCTTGACCATGCGTCCATCATGGGGGAACATCATGGTACGAAAAACGGATGAGGCAACCACCCACATGGCATACATCTAACTGCGGCCAAGTAAGAGATTATAATCAAGTTGGGCGTTGATGACCTCTATGTCAATAAGCACTGTTTTACCAGCCAACTGGATGGGGACATTAGCTAAGAGACCTTGGGGTTGAGCCGAACGGCCGTCGTAGGATCGCAACGCAATGGTGGATTGCTAAAGAGTAGGGGATCCCAAATTCTGCCAAACAAATGTGGACATAACGCATGTAGAGGCACCCTCATTGATGATGCACCGATGGACGACAAGATTCCAAATGAATACAAAAACTTGGAACGCTAATGTGGAAGGCAGGCGTGGTTCAGATTGGTCCAAATTGAAGTACATCATTCGTGAATCAGTTGGTTCAATAGCACCAATGGCTGAGAGCAATGTCTTGCGCTATGTAGGACAGTTTTTTAAGACCTCTAATGCAGACATGGCTGCGGGGGACTAAGCTAAATCATCTACAATATTGTAATTAGATGCAGTGCGAGAATTGGGGTTATTATTGATGCAGTGAAGTGGGAAGCAAGGGGTTTTGGAGGTGCCATCTAGTGGAGCCAAAGGTATTCGTAATGACTGATCGGTGGGAAGAGCGTTGGTGTTTTTGTCGACGGGAGGGGCTTCAGGTGTGGAGCCATATTGGTTTCGACGGTTTTGAAGGTTGACATCGGTGGATGACATCATTAACGAGTGATGGGTACCTAATTCTATTATGGGTTGATCAGGAGCGGCATAAGTGATTTGTTGTTGTGGTGGTGCAGTTCCTTGAGGGGGAGCCAACAGGTGAGTGTTCACTACGCCTTGGGCTGGTAAATGGTTTTGTAACACCAAGGGTCGAGTCTAAGGTGGTGGGGGGTTGGGAAGCGCCTGAGGAGCCACGTGCCCTTGGCGGTGGGCATCATCAGTCCAGAGTTGTCAAGCCCGCTCCAAATGTCGGCAAGCGTGTGTGTAATGGCCTATTAGGAACCTATGTCAACCCTTCTCTTTACTATGTTAGTATATTGTTGTTGGACGCATATGCTTTGTAAGTCGTCCCGTAGTATTTGTTGATCCGTAGTTTATATTAGCCCATAGTATTGACCCATAGTATTGGACGCATATGCTTTGTAAGTCATCCCATAGTATTATATGTCCCATGGTTTTGACTCATAGTATTGGGCATAGACTTAGTATATAAGTGTGTGTTGAGGTCATTGAAGGCACAGTGAAGTTAATTGTATTGAGCTTGCTCAAAGGAGGTTGCCCCCTTGAAGTGGCCCGTGATCAATATAAAAGTGATTCTGTTCTATTATTTCTGATATCTCGTGTATTTGCATTAATTAATTATTGCAGGTTCATCACATCTAGTATCAGAGCACTTTCTTGGGCTCATTGGGTGAAATTTCTGCCAAATTTTTTTTTTCGCATCTGTTGCAGGTTCGGATTTGGGAATAATCCCTATCCGCTTAACTGTGGGAAGTACTTGGGAATAATCCCTAAAACTCATTGTGAGGAGTACCACGGGAACCCTGAAGTAGCTGGCCCATTGAGAGGACCTGCCAGCGAAAAGGGCAATGACCCCTACCTGATTGACTAGTTTCCACCCGTGAGGTAAACCAAGAGCTGTCGTTTGTGGCAAAGCGGTTATCAGTTTTACCTGAGCCGTGGAGTGAGGGGTACTTCCTCAATACGCAAGCCGTCAGACAGCATTGGTGGCCGAGTGAAACCCCTGAACTATTAGGAAGCCGCACATACCTGGGGTCCATATCTATTTTCAGTTTTACTGTTGCCGATCACTTCTGCTCCAGATCCAGCCGTTTCAGATCTATTTTGAAAGTCGTTCCAGATCCAGCTGTCGTTTCAGATCCAGCCATTTTCGATCCCTTCCACGCCGTTGCAGATCCATCTGTTGCGGATCCCTTCCACACCGCTATTGCCGATCCATTTTTGGAATATATATATATATATATATATATAATTCAGTTTTTTCTCCATATCTCCCTTGTTTTCACTCTGTTTCCCTTGAAATTTTCGGGGAACCCTTGTCATTCCATTCTGCATATTTCATTCCTGAGGACCCTATCCCCAATTCCCCTTCCCAAAGCCCGAAATCCCACATTTGTCTATTTTTAGGGTTTGCCATAACTTCCTCAGATTTCACCCAATCACCTTCAAATTTTACAACATAATTCCTTTCTGAATTTTTCTTCTTTGTCCCTCTCTCCCAAATTTTATCATTCTATCACCCCGCTTCTAAAATCCCCCTTTTTGCTTTCTTATCCTTTCGACAATGTCCAAAATCTAGTCAAACCCTAATTACCCATCAGATTGTTTCCCCAATCCAAATTTCCCTTTACTAAATCAGCTTCTGTTTGTGTTTTTCTACCCATTCCACCAAAAACAAAACCTGGTTATGGTTGTCACCCATGCAGGAGCAAACACCATGGAGGAAGCACTTGCAGCCATCCAAACCAAACTCCAAGATCTAGATGAAAAATTTCTCAGCCTCCATCTTCAGCATTCAGCCATGAACAATAACCGACAGCGAGAATCTTTTGCAGCCACCGGGTTCTCTTCTTCCAGCAATTTTCGTGGGCCGCAGCTTGATTTTCCTCGCTTCAAAGGTATTGATCCGACTGGATGGATATACCGAGCCGAACAATATTTCAGTCTGCATAATACTTTTGATGTCCAGAAAGTTCCACTTGCATCCTTTCATTTGGAACAGGAAGCCCTTCAATGGTACCGTTGGTATATCAAAGCTCATCCCGAGCCAAACTGGACAGATTTTTGCCAACTCATTTTGCCACGATTTGGTCCTAGTGCTTTTGATGATTTCACAGGAGCACTCACTAAACTTCACCAAATTGGCACAGTGAGAGAGTATCAGACAGAATTTGAGCAATTGGCCAATCACACAGAAGGATTGTCTGATGAATTCTACAGGAGTTGTTTTATCAGTGGTCTCAAGGATGAAATCCGCTCAGAGGTCAAAATGTTTTGTCCCAACACAATGATGGAAGTCCTAGGGTTGGCTAAGATGGCCGAGGATAAGATCGCAGCTCAACAACGCTCCAAACCCACCTTTGTTCCCTTCAGAAATACGGGTTCCCAACGACCTCCCATCACGCCTTCTCCTCAACCAAATCCTATCAAGCATTTGTCTGAAATAGAAATGCAGGCACGCCGAGAAAAAGGGCTTTGCTATAATTGTGATGAGAAATTCACTTGGGGACATAGATGTGTTCAACAAAGGCTCTATCTCTTGGATGTGGATTCTCCGCCTGCCTTAGAACTTGGTGAAGAAGCTACAGATACAGTAGATGATCAGGTCGACATTCAACACCCGCCTATTGACACCCCATCTCAGGACGACCCACCCGAGATCTCTCTCCATGCTATAACCGGCGTCACCACCCCACAAACAATGCGGGTCAGGGGATACTTCAAGAATCTCTCTCTTACCATACTCATTGATTCTGGTAGCACTCATAACTTCATTGACCCTCGGATTTCCAAACAGGCTGATTGCTTTGTCCATCCTTGCTCCAACTTTGAAGTCATGGTTGCCAATGGGGGCACCTTACCTTGCAAGGGGAAGTGTCACAATGTGTGTATCTCTATGGAATATTATAACCTACGCTCTAACATGTTTTCCTTGTCCTTAGGCGGATGTGATGTGGTTTTGGGAGTTCAATGGTTACGCACACTTGGCCCCATCTTATGGGATTTTGCTGAACTTTGGATGCAGTTTAAAGTCAATGGGGCACAACACAAATTTATGGGCTTACAACCAGGGTCTCTCTGCATCATCACTTCACATCGCCTGGAAAAAATCCTTAAGAAGAATTCACATGGTGTCATCACTCAGCTCAATTCCATTCAGATGCACTGATCAACAGTCTCCACTACTTCCTTGGATAGATATGTAGGTATCTTTGCTGAACCAATGCGCTTGCTGCCTTCAAGAGACCTTTCTGGTAAGAATTTAGCCACATCTACCTCTCAGCAGGAAATCATGGCTATTTTGCATGCAGTACAGAAGTGGCAGCCATATCGATTAGGGAATTATTTCTGCATCAAGACTGATCTCCCGAGTCTGGAAAATTTTATGGAACAATGGGTCTCCTCCCCAACACACCTGAAATGGGTTATCCAACTCATGGGTTATCCCTATGTGATCACTTACAAGAAGGGTAAGGACAATATGGTGGAAGATGCTCCTTCTTGCACAATTGATGACCCAGTTTCTCTTACAGCTCTTTCTTTGCTTGTTCCAAATTGGTTGCAATATGTTCAACAAGGGTCTCTCTTCCATGAACTCCATGCTTCTTCATCAACAGGGCACTCTGGGTTCTGCAAAATGTATGACCGGGAACAATGTAACTTCTTTTGGGAGGGACTAAAAATGACAATTAAACACATGGTGGCTGACGATGATACTTTCCAAGTCAACAAGGGTGAAACGACACTCCTTTCGGGATTGCTCAAACCCTTACCCATCCCTACACAGCTTTGGCCAACTATTTCTATGGATTTCCTAGCAGCGCTCTGGTGGTACAATACCACATCTCAAAGGACACCATATGAAGTAGTCTATGGAAAAGCACCGCCAGTTCTTCTTCCATACACCCTTAGCATCTCCCCAGTTCAGGAAATTGACTCGGTTCTTCGAAACCGCGATCAGATTCTTCTCATTCTGCAGGACAATCTTCACATGGCCAGAATTCGCCTGAAACAACAAGCCAATCAGCACCGTTCTGAGCGCATTTTCCACGCAGCTGATAGGGTTCTTCTTCATCTACAACCTTCCAAGCAATCCTCCTTGACACTCCAAAGGCGTCAGTGGCTTGAAATGCAACCCGAGGATGCTACCGGGGAACCACTCCTTCAGATTCTGCAGCAATTTCTCCAACCAAAGCTTTGAGGACAAAGCTTTTTCTAAGGGAGAGGGGATGTTAGGAACCTATGTCAACCCTTCTCTTTACTATGTTAGTATATTGTTGTTGGACGCATATGCTTTCTAAGTCATCCCGTAGTATTTGTTGATCCGTAGTTTATATTAGCCCATAGTATTGACCCATAGTATTGGACGCATATGCTTTGTAAGTCGTCCCGTAGTATTATATGTCCCATGGTTTTGACTCATAGTATTGGGCATAGACTTAGTATATAAGTGTGTGTTGAGTTCATTGAAGGCACGGTGAAGTTAATTGTATTGAGCTTGCTCAGAGGAGGTTGCTCCCTTGAAGTGGCCCGTGATCAATATAAAAGTGATTCTGTTCTATTATTTCTGATATCTCGTGTATTTGCATTAATTAATTATTGCAGGTTCATCACATGGCCATAGACCCCGCAAATAGAACAAGGATGGTTCATTCGCAAATTAGGGTTTTTAGCTTGTTTGGGTGGCCTATCGGGGTTTTGGTTGGAAGGTGCCGCGTTATTATTGTTTGGGGGGTTAGGTGGTTTGCCGCCTTGGTCCGGAGGGGGGTTGTTCCCATGGTTACATCCTTTTCCGTGGTTTTGATGGCCTTGTTAGCATTGGTTATTTTGGTTCTGCTGTGAATTTTGTTGGGCATACACTTTCCCTTGGGCAGCAGGTGGGTTTTGCGGTTGTGCAGGTGCGGGAGCAGGCTGCGGTGGATAATAAGTGGGTGGAGGTGGTGCAGGTGCTGAACCTTTTCGGGGTTGCTGATGCATTTGTGTGACGGGTTGTGGGTTTGCTACAGTTGCATCCTGTGGCAGATAATAAGCAGGGAGGGCTTGAGAGGATACAGGAGCTTTCGTGACCTATGGGTGATAATATGGCTGAGGTGTGACCGGGGGGACGTAAGCGGGGGATGCATGGCCAAAACATTGAGGTGGACATGAGGGTTTGTGGGAATGGTGATTATGGGCCATGGGAGCATATGAATTGGTTGCTCCAGAGTGGGATGTAGCCCGCGAAAGGTCGAAGCCATGGCTAGTGCTTTCTATGTGATGCGATATGGCCAATGATGCCATCGGCGGCATGGGATGCCCCCGGTGCGTCGTTGCGGGAGGGATCACCTTGGGGGGCGTCAGGTATAATGGTATATAGATAACCAGACTGGGCATAAATAAGCTCAAATTGCTAGGCTTTGAGGATGGCCTCTTCCTCGGACTAGGGTCGCTCAGATGCCACATCCTTGGTAATGACAAGAAGGAGAGATTTGAGAAACCAATCTAAGAAGATATGCTCATCTAACTTGATTTTTCACAGGCTTTGGCATCGACGCCACTCATGAATGTGGTCAGTGATGTGGGTAGCCATATTCTGTCTACAAGACAGTAGGATCTCAATTCCCGCGTCATAGTGGACAGGTAACTGAAAGAACTGCAGGAAGGTCGAGGCGAGGGAGGTAAAGGTGGCATAGATCCCATGAGGTTTCTCGATGTACCATTTGGTTGCAGAGCCAGTGAGAGCGTGTTGTAACAGACGGAGGTGGACAGAGTCGTCCACTATGGAGTTGGAGGAACACCATAAATGGAAGGACATATTATGGTTCTGGGGGTCTTCACCTGCCTTTCCCTCAAACTTAGGGATGTTTGAGGGGAGCTTAGTGGGCATGTGAGGCCACGCAAGGTCGTGTCTGATGGGATCATTGGTCAGTCTGGCCAGGTCAGGAAGGTTGAGACTAGCCATGAATGGAAAACTAGTAGAAGGATGTGACATACTGGTGGTCGTGGCCACATTGGGGCCAATGCCCCCAAGTGTAGGGGATGGGTTCAGGTTGGGGATGTTTCCCCCAGGGGGAGGAACAAAGGTGGTATGGGATGGTCCTGCGCCGCCAAGGGTAGTGTGAGTCACTGGTGGAGTTGGGTTGGGTATGCTAGCCACTGGAATTGGCACAGTGACCAGAATGGTGGGTGTGGGCCCCATCGAGGGCATACCTAAAGTGGGTGTGGTAGCTGGGGTAGTGGTAGACGCTCCACCAGTGGTTCCTACAAAGAAGGGATTGGAAGTCATGCCAGCCATGGGGCTAGCTGGTGCAGTATAAGTGGGGTTCTCGGACTCTTCCTCAGAATCAGATGTAAAATAAGGGGCGTCAGGGCTGGGGGACTGAGCTCTATGTCGTCGACGAGTGGAGTCGAGTGATGAAGCTCTACGTCTATGACGGATAATGTCAAGTGAACTGTGCTATGGGGGCTCGCCATGGAGGCACCGAGAATGTCTTAGGGACTCAATGGTGACAGATGGTGTCAAGTATCTGGGGGTTGTGTCGAGTGAAAAACAACTCAAAAACCCTAACGCAACCAAGTGTGCAGAAGGAGAGCGCAAAAAATACGGCACTCAGGCCAACAACCGGATCAAAATGCTTACTGTAACAGTTGTGCTACAATATGTGGAGCGTCAACAATAATGGTCAGAATACCAACAAGCAGCAGGTTTCCTAAAAAATAAAAATAGTGGACTCACTAGACCAAAGGGAGGTAAGGGAGCATGCAAACACCTAGCTAAATAGTATTCTGACTCAACTAGACATATCCTCTGCAAGGTGATGAAATCCAAGTCAGAAAATATGGATAGTAGAGCAAGGTGGCTAAAGATATCCCCCTACCAGGAGGGACACCGGGTAAGACAATCCTAGAAGAAAGGAAACTAAGATACCCCGTTCATGACACGTCCAGAAAGGTGAATCTGCAGCTCCGGTCCTATCACCGTGTGGGCCTAAAAGGAATCACCACACATAGACCAACGAGCAGGTAGCCTTCGGTTACTAAATGGATTGCGGTATTCCACTCAGGCCTCCGGAACCAGTCTGGCTACTTCAACCCTCCTAAGGGAGAGGCCCTATGATAAACTGGTTGTGACCGTGCTAAAAAATACTAGGGGATTTTGGTTCCCTAATGGACAACAACTATGTCTCAAGTGTAAGCGACCGAGGGGTGTTATTTGGATGCCTATCCCCCCTGTCCTACCTAACTACAATATTCTTATGTGTTGCCCAAGTGGGGTTAGAATGTTGGTTGTGTTAAGTAGTATTTTAAGGCTCACTTGAATTAGGTGACAGAGTGTGTGCATTTGAGATAATGAACCCAATCAAAAGTGCCACGGGATGGGCAACTTTCAACCAATAATAATAATGCAGAAATTAAACTTGTAATGCAAAATTTTCTTTTTTCAATTGAAATGCTTCAACTTTTTAAAAAACTCTTTAAATGGAACAGAAATCAAACTACAGAAAAGGCTGTAGGTAAGTATGGCTGCAGACATAATAGGTGGCTGTGTAGGTACATAAAATATTACAGCAAAGTTCTAGGTTCAAAAAAGGGGAAAAAATGCAGAAAATAGAGCACGGGTCTGTGCCTAGAATGCACGGTCTGGAGCACGGCTGTTCGGGGAAAACTTGCAGGCAGGGCGCGGGTCAATGGTCGAAAGGCGCGAGCAGGGTGCGGATATAGGGCTGACCCCTACGGTCAGATCGTCAGTCAGTGGCTGAAAGGCATGCTTTGGGGCACGGCTAAAGGCCTGAAACCTGCGGGCGGATTGCAGGTATGGGGTAAAGAGGCGCAGTCTGGGGCGCGACTAAAGGGGGAAGAGTTGTGGTCGGATCGTGGGTTTACGGCCAAAATGCGTGCTCGGGAGCGTGGCAAATAGGCAGAAAGCCGCGGTCGGATTGCAAGTCAGAGGATAAAAACTACGGTCTGGAGCGCGGGAAAGAGGCAAAAGGCTGCGCTCGGGTCACAGGGAAAAAGTAAACAGACATGATTTGGATCGCGGAAAGATGGACGAAAGCTGCGATCTGCGGTGGGACAGCCGAACAGGGAAAACCGAAAAATACTTGCAAAAAATAAAAACTTGTAAAATTTTTTAACCAGAAATTCAAAAGAACAATAGTGGAGTCGCCAAAACTGTAGCTAGGGTTTTCACCCTAGCTTGTGCAAATGAACACCTACTAAGGAGAAGGGCCTCCTTAGTAGCAGTTCAATAAACAGTAAATTAAAGCAGTAAAACAATATGAAATTTAACCTAGCATGAGCATTGACAGAAATAAAAAGACATGATAATATGATAAAGATTTTCTTTTGTATTAAATTTACCTAAAGTGTTGAGGTTGGTGGAGCTCTTGCAGTAGTCCAGGAGGGCTGCTTTCGTGTTCCAATAGGTTCCTTCTCCTTTTCCAAAGTGTTTTGGATATGGGCCAAAAGGGGCACTCAAATGGGAAAAGCTAGCTCAAATGATAAGCTAGGGTTTCAAGAGTGATTTTGGCAGAGTGAGGATAGGGAAGATTGTGGATGTGAAATGGGGATACTCCATCACCTATTTATAGGTTTTTAGTGGTGGAGTGTTGACCCATGGTTTTGGGCACCATATGGTTTAGGTCAATTGTATAGGGTTTTTGCTTCTTTTTTTCTTCTTTTTCCTCTTTTTTATATTTTTTATTCCCTTTTTAGAGGGTTTTTTCTATTTTTGGAGGAAATTTAAATTATTTTGGGGAAAAAGGGGGGGTTTTGGCCTTTTGGAGGCTTTTTAGTGGTTTTTAAGGTTTCGGAGGCAAATATGGTAGGAAATATAGGAAAATGAGTCATGTAATGAGGGAGATGAGATGGTGAGCACTTTTTGGGTGTTAACAGCAGCCAGAGCAAGTACTGATATGATGGAAGTGTGCCTGGCTATAGGTGTAGAAGTCTCTTCATACTCAATCCCTTTTTCTGGGAGAAGCCATGAGCTACAAACCTCGCTTTGTATTTCTCCATGCTACCATCTGCAGCATGCTTGATCTTATAGATCCATTTGGAAGTCACAGCAGACTTCCCTTCAGGTCTTGGGACTGCATCCCAAACATCATTCTTCATGATCGACTGGTACTCCTCGATCATGGCATTCTTCCCAAATCCTGGGAACTTCAATATATTCAATATCTTCAATAGATAACTTTGTTGCTAAAACAAATGTTGTAGTCCTTCTTTTGTAGGTACTTGTATACGATCTTTCCTACAAAACAAGTTAAATTGCATGATTGGAAACTTCTCATAGTTTTCAGAACAAATTCTTACACATAAGGAAATATTTCATACAGTCATGCAATTATTTTAGCCAATGCTTCAATACAACATTCATCCATATCCTGTAACTTTCTAGATGCCTTCCAATCTCTACCAGAACATTGTTAAGAGTTTGTACTACTCCCAACATGTCAGCAAAGAGGTTTCATTCTAGATAAGTAGCAATGGAATGTTGTACAGTGCCATAGGCCACTTACCCATCACATGCATATTAGTAGTATACTGTTCATTAATGCAATTATTCTAATATGCATAATACACAACCTAGGTCTAGGAACATACGCATATACATCATTGAACAACATTATTTAAACAAACAAATATGTAAGAAATGACAATTCAAATACTTATCTTTCTTTGGTTGTTGGGTGGACTCCCTTTGTATATCGGCATCCTTGCAGAAACTACTGGAGTGTGCTCCCTCTTGATCTTTGCTTCCTGGATTACCTGTCCTTGAACTTATATCCATCCTCGATCACTATGCATGCTTACAAGTATCATTATTGTGATATCCTCGAGATCTCATACATAATCATACATTTATTAGTATATTCTTAATACTATCAAAGCACAATAATCTTAAGCATGTATAGTCATGATCATTTCAAACAGAAATAATAAGCATTAGTATTCAAGGACTCTTATGGTTAGTCATATCATAAATTAAGGTAAGAAACATAATATGCCTACACCTGTGATTACTCAAACCTACACTTTCATGACTCTTCTGGTTAGTCATATCATCAATTAAGGTAAGAAACATAATATGCATACACCCATGATTGTTCAAACCTATGAATAATCATTATCAATCATGCCATGTATACTTATATAAGAGATTCTAACAAAAGGTAGGATTCTAACTTGATATAGGAAAAACATACTTGGATTAGTATGTTAGCTAGTTATGTCTAACATACCCACATGATGTCTTCTTGTTCTCTTCAGTGACTTGTGCTAGTAACCTGCATATCTCATAAGTTAACCATTATAGAACCAAGTTATACATACCTCGTAAATAGATATTCTATGTGATCCATGACAATGGATGAATCTTTGTCTTCACATCACCATGATCATATGTTCTTGAACTAGAACATGATTTGTCTTTCTTGGTGTACCTTTCATGTTAGCGAACAACATAAACCTCATACAACACCATAATGCATTAGTACAATCATAAGTGTCAACACCCTAAATATCAATGAATATCTTCTATCATGCATTCATAATTTTATTAAGGTGATACGACAAGTCTAAATTTAATCAAGATTGTACTAACCGTAATAATATGAAGACAAAAATACCATAAACTTAATCATGAACAAATCTTGAAACATACCTGGATAAGTCATACCTATCGAGATTGCTTGTAATCTTCTTATGTAAGGCCTTAGCCTCATCTCCCTCTGAAACAGGAACTTCTTCACTTATGCAGGTGACCAATCCATTCTCTTCTAGGATTAACCCAATCCACTTGATTTGCAGAAACTGGATTTGGAGTTGGATTAGGGTTTGTCAGGAAAACCCTAAAAATTCAAACTTTGAATTTCAAAATTTTGAAAGGATAGAAAGATGTGCCTTGATGAGCTGATCAAGCCGGTATACTCAGAATTTGAAAACTGCAAAGTTTCACCCCTCAAATTTGCCTTTGAAACTTTCGGATTCACTAGACATGACCCCGAACTAGGGTTTGATAAATCCCACCCTTTTTCCCAATCAAAAGGTTTGATCGAAAGATCTAAGCTTCTTATTTTTCTGAGGAGCTTCTAGCCGTGGTCATAGATTTCAAAAATTCCCATTTTTGCAGAAGCCCTAATTTTCCACTTTTCCGATCAAAGTCCCGAACTAGGGTCTGATCAAGCTCGGCCTTCTGCCCAACCAAAAAATATGATCTTGGTCTCTAAATTTTGATTTTGATGAGTAGCATTCAGTCGTGGTCTCCGATTACAAAAATTCCAACTTTCTCCGAAACCCTAATTCCCAGAGCCATGAATGAAGGTGCTCAAAAAGCAATTCTGTTTTGACAGAAATATGCACTTGATTGTTTCTGGTGTAACTCCAAAATTATGAATCCATAGGGTCTAAAACTTCTACCTGTGGTAGCCCGACCTGTCATTTTTCCAACCCCATAGGTCTGACCTCAATTGGATTCTCTGAGAGAGAGTTATTCCAAGTGTCGCAACGTGACCTATTTATGGGATAAAACAGGAGAGCGAACTTGTACGATGTGCCACGTGTCACTGGTTCAGTTTCGGCCTCTGAAAAAGTTATCTGAGAAAGTAAAGTCCGTGAAATACCTGTCACTTTTTATGAAATTTCATTTGGAGCTTCCTAGCCCAAGTTATGACTTGTTTTCCTAGGTCACCGGTTTATGACTCAGATATGGAAGAGGTAGAAACCCTATATTGTACAGATCATAAAACACAAAGTACAACGAATTAGAAGTTTTCCTTTGGACACAAGGTACATGGGGATCTGATATTCGACCTGTAAAATTTTCAGACCTGAAAACCTTGGCAAAATGGATTTATAATGAAAGTGCTATGATGACTGGTTTTTGCTATATCAAGCCCTAGCATCACAAGTGCAACAAGTGTCATACATGCCATACCATGCCTTCTTTCAGGCTAGCTCTGATACCATGTTAGTTTTTCAGAATTTACTTCAATCTGATCTAGGATCTTAACTAAGAGAACAACATGTACAACATATCTACATCATATGAATCATGGACACAATAATGCAAGCACACAAGAGACACAGAGTTTACTTGGGGAAAACCATAAAGGTGAAAACACCCAATAACTTCCTCAGAGATAGATAAAGCAATGATACAACCCAAGCATAAGAGATAGATAGCTCCTAGAAGAAGCTTCTCCTCCTCCACAAGTGCGCCACTATTCCAAGAGTGTGAGAGAGAATAGAATGATCAAAATAGAGATCTCCCGATCTCTATTTATACTTGACTTGACTTGCCTAATAACCTTTACTAGGTCGGCCTCAACTTGACCACATAACACAATGCTGACTGGGACGACACCCAATAGGGTGGTCTAATAACCCTTTGACCCACATGACTTATACAGGGTCGACCCCAACAAGGTGGTCTAATAACCCATCAAGTATAAGTTATGACACTTACAATATAAATGACGACACTTCCATATAGAGGAATAATAACATCTCTATGGGAATACAAACACTTCCGTATAGAGGAATAATACATCTCTATAGGAGTACAATAAATATATATATGAAATACATTCCGAAGTTACATATACATTAACAAATACCACAGGGCTTCCCGCGACATTGTCATAGAGGTAGGGGTGGAGAGGTGGTTGGTGTTGCAGCAGAGCGCACGCTAGAGACAGTACGAGTCAACTTGACCTGCATGAGCATCTCCCAGAGGTGATGCAACGACATGTTGTAGGGGTACTTGGTACCTTGGTGCGATTACTGCGGTGCGTAGCCAATGCAATGCATTATTATATTTAGACACATGCTATCGAGGCACCAAGGCCTCCCCGTAGGGCTTAGATGTCGTGGAGTCCTATAGTTTTGTATCGGTTATGTATATTTTTGAGAGCTACGCGCTCCAGTTTTGTACTGTGACACAACATTTTGGACATATTATTAATGAAAAACTATGACTATTCGGTTCTACTATTTTGTATGTACAAATGTGTGAATGAATGTTTATTTGTATGCTTCTTTTATTGATGTGACAAATGCCAATCTACGACATAATTAGCATATGCATTAGGTACATGATTAAAACGTCTTGGAACATGAATGTATGTAATACAAACAAATTGGCGCTCCAAGAATCTTACCCTTAAGAACCTCCATAGTAATGTAGGATCCCTCACATGGTACTGGCCATTCAATTGGGACACAACTAGTTGTGAGTCTAGGAGGACTTCTAAAGACTGGATACAATGCGAAATGGCATCACGAAGTAACTCAACAACGACATTGTACTCAACCACATTGTTGGAAGTAGGACCGAGACAAGCACCTCCCGAAGACACAATCTGATGGCCAGGCGAGTAAATAACCCACGCAGCAGAATCTAGTCTCTGTGTATGACGGGTAGCCCCATCCATGAATCCCAAGAACAATGGAGATTCCGATGACATCTGTCAACCAAACGGAAGCGAATCAGTAGACCCAAAAATTCAAAAGAAATCTAAACTATGTACAGAAGAAACTATACAATAGTATACAAAAGTATCAGCTCGAGCTAGAAGCTCAAGCATAATACCTCTTGAGGTAGAGCCCATTTCTAGGCTCCCTCAAGGTGTTCCCCTCATAGTCTTCCAACTCGTAGGCTCCTTTCTCAAGGACACACCTCACAATGTAAGGGTTGTGCCACATGGGGTTGAACTTGCCTGCTCCCAGGGGTTCCTTAGCTTGGTTATACAAGAGGACCAAGTCACCTTCAACATATTACCGGGGACAGACATAGATATCATATTGAACCTTAACACAACGTTTGTTGGCATCTATAGCCACGGTGGAATCTCGATGCTTCTCGTCAAGTTGATCAAGATGGATCAAACGTTGCTCAACATCTGAGGTGTCAGGAAGGATCTCTATGGCTGGTTTTAATGAAGGGATTTTGCATTCAATCATCAAGATAGAATCCACACCATGTACTAACTGAAATGGTGAGAAACTGGTGGCAGTCTTAACTACGGTTCGATATGCCCACAAAGTAGGATATACCATAATATGCCAGTTGCTCTTGCTTTGTTGGATGGTTCGTTGGAGAATGGTCTTTAAGGACTTATTTACTGCCTCAACCTGACCATTTGCTTGGGGATAGTAAGAGGATGAATGATCTTGATGAAACCTAAGCTTAAGTGATAAATCCGCCATCATCTTATTTTGGAAGTGGATGTCTTGGTCGGTGTAAATATCCTTCAGGATACCGAAACGATCGATAATCTGATTGAATACAAAGTGGGCTGTAGTAGCAACATCGGCTTTTATGGTCGGCATGGCCTCAGCCCATTTGGAAAAGTAATCAATGGCCATGATAATATGGTGATGCCCCCTAGCCGAAGCTGGTTTGCAATCCATGAAATCAACACCCCACTTGGTGAAGGGACCGACGGTGACGACCAGATGAAGGGGCGCCAGATGCGAGTGTACTTTCTGAGAGAACACCTGGCAAGGGTGAGATCTCTTCACGGCATTGATACAATCTTTGAAGATAGTAGGCCAGAAGTAACCTGCTCACATGATACATTGGGCCGTTTCAAGCCCAGATAAGTGACCACCACATGCCCCACTGTGGCAGTCATCAAGCACAAGCTCCGCTTCTTCATGAGTTAAAAAATGATGTAGAACAGAGTCTTTTCCCCGAAGATACAAAGTGTCGCCGACAATGACATAGTCTTTAGCGTGATGTCTCACACGCCGTCGTTCATCTCATGGATAATGCGAAGGGAAATTCAGAGTTTGGATATATCTAATAATATCCCCATACCAAGGGTCCATTGACGAGATAAGAAATAAATGTTCATCCACAAAAGAGTCTTCATGGATGATGTCCTCATCAAGTCTCGAGAAATCCGACATAAGCTTAGTGAAAACCAATGACTTCACCAACTTTGCCGAAGCAAAATCAAGATCAAACTCCTGAAGAATTACAATCCACTTATTATACTTCCCCCCAATTAGGCGTCGTGAGAGCATGGACTGAAATGGATTGACGTGTGCTATAATGGTGGTTTTCCTAAGCAAAATATAATCTCATAATCGTTAGACTGCGTGAACAGTCGCAAGTGCCAACTTCTCAACGTGAGAGTATCTTAGCTCAACATCCACTAAATTTTGACTAAGGTAATAAACAACATGCTCTTGAAGCACATCATCCACCTGAAATAAGACCATACGAATCGTCTCTTGAGATGCGGCCACATAAAGTAAAAAATCTCTAGCAAAGTTGGGTGGACTAAGAAGAGGGGCCGATACCAAAGCTTTCTTCAAAGCGTCGACGACTACTAGGCTCGCTCATCCTATATAAATGGAGTGTCCTTCTTCAAAAGTTGCTCGAAACCTTTGGTAAGATTGACATAATTCACGATAAAGCGTCATAGAAAAGTGTCTCACCCTTGGAGGCTCTGAAGATGAATCAAGTTATGCGGGGGAGGAAACTGAAGTATTGTCTCAACCTTTAGAGGATCGACTCTTATACCCTCTTTGGAAACTATGAACCCTAGAAGGTGACCCGTTTTCACAACAAAGATGCAATTGTTGGGGTTCAAACAAATCTTGTAACACCGGAATATTTCAAAAATGAGGCATAGGTGCTTGGGGTGGTCCACTCTCTTATGAGAATGGCCAGCAATATCATCCAAGTAAGCCTCCACAATGCACTTAAGGTCACGAAAAGTGTATGTCACAGCACGCTGAAAAGTAGCTCCGACGTTTTTAAGGCCGAAGGGCATCTTCCAGTACGCAAATGTACCCCAAGGACATATACAAGCGGTCTTATGTTGATCCTCAGGTTTAATCTGGATTTGATTATATCCTGAGAAACCGTCCATAAACAAAAATACCTTGCTTCCTGCACACGCATCCAAGATTTGATCTATGAATGGAGTGGGGAAGTTATCTTTCGGACATGCTCAGTTCAGATCTCTAAAATCAGTACATACACGGATGGTTCCCTGCTTCTTATCCACAAGAACTGGATTTGAAACCCATTCGGTAAGGAGAACCGGGTAGATGAAACCAGCTTTGAGTGGTTTCTCCACCTCTTCCTTCATCGCGGCATCCTTTCTAGGATTCACAGCACGAAGTTGTTGTCGAACAGGCTTAACATTAGGATAAGTTTTAATTTCATGCTCAACAATGCTAGGGTCTATTCCTGGCATCTCCTCATATGACCAGGTGAAAACATCCAGGAATTCCTTGAATAACTTGGTGTATATGTGGATCTCATCGGGAGAGAAATCAACACCTATATAAACGTTCTCAATATTTTTGGGGGCGCAAGAAATTTGATCGGAATGGTTGGGGAGATATTATCCATATTACCCTCCGCGTAAATACCATGCGAATCCAGAGGATCCACAGGGTGACCAACTTTCTCTGCAAGAGTCGACCTAAACTCTTCCTACTCGATAAGGTCAAGGTTGGGAAGAAAATAGGAGTGATGATGCAAATATTCCCAAGGCGTATCACTACCATACATGGCCTCCATGATAGCTTCATCCGAAGAAAAAGTACCATCAAGGCAATCATGCGAGTAAGGAGAGTCGACTGCCCACGCAGGCATCATAATGGGATCTTCTTCTTCTTTCCACGAAGAAGAGAGATCTGGCTCTGCAGTGGCTTGTTGAATATCATGGTATGAAATCTCGGCTGCAGATAGTGGCATAGCCATTCCAATGTGTGAAATGTCTCTAGACAGGGAACTCGTGGATGGTAAATTCCACGGATCACTAAAGTATGGTGTCTAGAAAGGTACATTATTCAATGAAGGAGGAACATCATCGGATATGTTTCCAATGAAGGATATTGGTGCAACAAAGTCGAAGGATACCATCAAAGAGGAATACAATCCTACACCAATATTCCTAGTTGCCGGCTGAGAATTTTTTATTTGAGGAACGACAGTTCCCGGAGATGATACAGTATTGGAACTAGTGAAATCTAGCTGATAAACTATCACAATTTTTCCTTCGTGAGGAAAGAAAATAACTCTAAACACCGAGGAAACGATCGCTCTCATCGCGTAGATCCAATTCCGACCTAGTAGAAGGTTATAGTCGATGGGCGCATCAACCACCTCGACTTCAATAGGTACATATTTCCCACCCAAGTGGACCTCAAGGAAAGGGAGAATACCATGCGGCCTAAACGACTAACCATCGAACGTAGTAAGCATGGTCATAGATTTTGAAAACGGAGGAGATCCAAGAGCTTTCCAACAATCCAACGACATTACTGAGGTGGAAGCACCTTCATAAACCACTGTATGTTTAACGATCTTTTGTAAGAACCTAACATGGACTTGAAAAGCCACATGATAAGGCAAGCAAGGCTGGACATTAGTAGTGTCGAACTTGATAACGTTAGGGATACCCTGATCCTAGACTCCCAAAGAAAATAAAAGAGAATTCCTCTGCGAAGGACATGCTTGGAGAACCTCAAGAGACGACATGGCACACGGAGTTTGGCACAAATATTTTATAATGGAGTAGTTATGGGTGGCTCGGGCATTGGGATTGTGCACCGAGTGCTTAAGAACACCGTTCGGTATTCGTGGCATAGTAGTAGGCTTCTCGATATGCAGTGGAGAATCAGGAGGAGGGGGCTCATTCCCCATATTCAGTTGTGGTGCACCATAATCGCGTTGGTGAGTAGCAATACTACCCTTAGATTTAACCATGTTCACGCATCCAAAGCCACTGGCATGGGACAAAGGCGTTGAAGTTTCATTGGACCCATTACCAGCGCCGGAAGCACTCAAAGCCATATTTTGGTGATGTGGAAGGGGATCTTTCAAAACAGCTGGGATCTATGCAAGATGCTTCGAAGCTTATTCAATTCGAAGACACAAATGTGTAAGGTGATCTTCCGAACAAATTTTGCAAGGAAATTTCACTTTACATCTAGGTTTGCGGTCCCCACCAACATTCCCGCCATCCCGAGGAGGGTTAGCATTCTATTTCTTAGGATTATTTCTATTGTTTCCATTATTTCCACCCCTACGGTTATTTCTACCCTTCTTCTTTCCACCAGGTTGCTGGTTTCCTGATGCGTTCGCCGAT
Source organism: Larix kaempferi (assembly GCA_027924585.1). Taxonomy (NCBI): domain Eukaryota; kingdom Viridiplantae; phylum Streptophyta; class Pinopsida; order Pinales; family Pinaceae; genus Larix; species Larix kaempferi. Next base: position 6,229,435 of record BSBM01000512.1, read on the forward strand.
TGTATAGAGTGAACATCAGACGATTGGGTGGAAACAGATGAGGTGTGAGCCTATCCGGGGGTAGATTGACTAATAGAAAAATTATGCATTTTATTTGTAACCAAATCTACGGGACGAGTACTCGTGGAACCAACAATGCCGTCGGCATGCGGTCCAAGAACAGGCTTGGGCTCATGATGTGATCTCGGTGCATCAGGAATAATGTCGTACAAGATACTAGATTGAGCATAGACTAGGTCTAGTTTCTAGGATTTGAAAATAAATTTCTCCTCAGTCATAATGCCAGACAATGAAACGTCCTTAGAAATTAAGGGAGCAATGAATTAAGGAACCATTCTGATAGAAACTCTAGAGGAATGTTGGCTTTCACTAGGCTCTTCCGTTGGTTCCACTCTTGAATATGATCAGATATGTGCGTGGCTTTGTCCGAACGGAAGGTAGACAAAAGTTCAGTGCTAGTATCGTAACGAACCGACAATTGGAAGTGATCTAGGAAAACCAAGGCCAAATCGTTCAAACTCCTGTAAGTTCCCCTAGGAAACTCGACATACCATGTCGCCACTGCCCCCGTAGGGGTGCGTTGAAATAGTATCAAACAAATAGAATCGTGATTCAAAGAATTCGAGGAGCACCATAAGTGAAAAGTAGTAACATGATCACAGAGATCGTCACCATTCTTCCCTTCGAACTTCGGAACGTCGGAAGGGAGCTTGGTAGGGACTGGAGGCCAAGTATAGTCGTGACACACTAGATCATTCGTGAGCTTCGAAAGATCTGGTAGAATCAATCGACTCATTGAGCAAGAAATGGGAGCTGCGGCTGCAAAGATTGATTATAAGCTCCCAAAAGAGGTTGAGTTTGCAAACCATAAGGTGGGATTGTGTTCATCGAAATCGATGTCTGAGGCACCGATGAACTTTGGTAGTAACCATGGCCATGACCATAAGGATAATAACCTCCGCTAAACTGGCCCATATGAGGATACACAGGTACATGTGAAGAATAAGCTCCATAAGGGGGGTTGAAATAAGGACCAAAATCTGCAATATGACTATGAAGATTACCGCCACGGGTATGGGGTATATAAGCATTAGTCGTGGAAGGAGCAGTCATTTGATGGCCATAAGTAAATGGTATGTTCCTAGCCTCAGGAACCGTAGTACTAGGAGGAAGATGATGTGGAAGCATAAAATCATTCATGGGTACGGACATGTGTATAGAGGGATAAGGGTTGATGGATGGTATATAGGTCATAGTTCCAGCGCCTACTGTAAAACCTCCAGTAGGGAAAATATTCGTAACAAAACTAGGGGCTGTCGTAGGAGGTGGTCCTCCCCCAACATACGGAGTAGATGGAGGGATATAACCACTCCCAAACTAATAATCAGTAAAGGCGGGCATAGTGCCCCCAACCCCAAGGATAAAACTAGCATGAATTCCAGACGTAACAGAGGTGGCAGTGGGAAAACACCGGGCATACCCAATGAGAAAGGGTTCGAGGTCATAGGGATGTTCGTAGAGTCGTAACCTGGAATACCATAACAGAAACTTGGTGTATGTGTATCATCAAATGGATTCGTACTAATGGGTGGGGATTCCGCAAACCCAGAAGGAGTGTTGTGTGATGAACCTCCCCCCCATCCAGTCCTAGGAGTGTACGAACAAGGAGGGGAGTCTCACTTTGTACCACTAGATGGAGTCACAGGGACTCCCTCCGTGCTAGATGTAGAACTCATGATAGGAGCTCTTTGAAGTTCGTGAGATGTAAATGAAAGACTAGTGTTAGTCTTTCGATGCTTCTTAAAAGCCTACGATGGATCACTAGCTGGTAAACCTACCAATCGATGAGATCGACAAAGATGCGGATCTCGATCCACGATGACTCCAAAAAGTCAACAAATGTAAACGTATCCTAAATGGCCAACTAGAACGTCAAAGAGCACACACCTACAAAAACCACAACCAAATGCACACAAACAGGACTAGATCAAGGTACCTCCCGACACTACAGCCGGTATGTCTCACCTAGGAGAGGCTTGAGACTCCCAAACTATAACCGGAGGTAACATAATTAGTTATAAGGGCCCCTAGCGGAGTCTCCATTTCTGTTACGGAGAAAAAATTCCTATGGCTTGGGGCAGACCACAACAAATAGATGACTACCAGAAAATACCAACCTTCAACCGGATGTTTGAAGTAGATCCGCATTGAGCTTTCAATATCTACACTTGAACCTGTAGCTTAGTCTCAAGAACAAATAAAATCAAGTACATATAATATACGAAATACATTAGCATAAACAATAGCATGGTCCATGATGTAATAAGCAAATGCAACCCAATGTAATTAAACAAACATTCACAAGATCAATTGGACGAGAAAATGAGTATTTCTATTAATGAAAAAAAGAAGCATGATACAACCTCTTGCCGACACCTCATCTGAAAAGAACTAGGTCCCTCCACTTGTGCCTCCACCACTTCAATCCCCCATGCAATGGAAAACTCACTAGTAAAGGATAGGGTCCTTCACAAGATAAATAAGAGTTTGGTAGGTGAACATATAAGGTTCACAACAACAAGGATCAATGGATGTAGACTCGAGTCACAACAACAATCCAATAGAGTTTCTTTGCTCTCTCTTTCTCCTCCATTGCATACACCATAAGAGCTCAATATATAACCCTCCAAAGGTAGGTGAAAGGTCGAATAAAGTTGTTTCAGGATGAATGGAGGGCCAAAGGTCACAATGGCCGCTTTTTGGAAGTAAAAATAGAGTTTTTACTGCTTTTTACCATATAACGCGATGTACGCGGGCTACATTGGTACAACCAGCGTATACTCTAGGTATATTGGAACAACTAGCGTACAGGAACAAAAATAGGGAAACAATGGTTCCTGGAGGACAAATAATGGATCTGCATCACTCAAATGAATAATGAAGGCCAATGAGTGTTGATGCTCACAAGGTGGAAAAATACGGTGTACTAGAATTCCAAAGGCATACATGTTGAATTTTGTACCTAGGAAAGTGTTTCCCTAGGTTACTTTTGCCTTTGTCATTTAAAAGGGGGAAATAAAGTGACCATTGCATTAAATGACTTGAGATGAGCATTTAATTTAAACTTTAGGGATTAAAGTTAATTTTTGATAGATTGAAGTGAGGTGAGTGAAATTAATTTTCATGAGAATTAAATGTGCATTTATGCTCATCCACTCATCTAAGCCAATCTGATCCATTAGATTAGATGGAGTTTCACTCACCCTAGGGTTCAATAAAAAAGGCAAGGGAAGGAATTTTGGACTCACTTTTTTGTGAAGAAGAAGAGTGAATATAGGAGAAGAGAGAGCAACAGATGGCATAGATTTCGAGGCAGCTTGATGAGCATCTATTGAGAAGCACAAATTTTGAGGCAAGATAGAAATCTATACAACACAAATATCGAGGTATCGTGAAGGGACAGTAGCACAGAAATTGAGGCTGTACAACAACATTTAATTCTGAAACCATACAACATAATTTTTTATTTATCTTTTTTGGGCACAAATTACGAGGTAGTGGGAACAGCTTTCGAGGATTGTACAACAACATTTAATTGCTGCTAAACCATACATCATACTAGGTGTGATTCCCGAGGCAAGTTGGCATAGGATTCAAGGTCTGTTTTTGGCACGAATTTCGAGAAGAATAACTGCACAAAAATCAAGGCAGCTTCAGTACAAAAATCGAGGCAGCTTTCTGGGTGAAATTTATTGGTTGAGATAAGTGCATTTTGACTGTAAATTTACTGCACTGAATTTTTCTGAAGAAATAAATAATTCTTAGTCTCTCTGACAGGTTTTCCCCTTGTGGGTTTTTCCTTGGCGTTTAGCCAAACTTTTGAGTCTGAAATTTTTATGGTGTGCATTCTATATTTAATTTTCTGTCTATAAATGTGAGTTTCAGCAATGTTTTACATGTCTGAAAATTTTGTGTAATTTCAAGCCAACACATAAAACTAGGTTGGGCATTAAACTATGGATGTTTGACATGAAAACTGGGTTGGGTTGAAATTCAAAGAAAACTTTCATGGTATTAGAACTTGGTGGGAAGAAAAACTAAATTTATTTCAAGATGTCAGTGATTTATTTTGTCAATGGGAAGCATGTTGTGGAGTTGGAAGTGAGATGGATACGAGACTTAGGTTGGAAGATAGGATAGATGGGATAGGGAATTTTGTTCCATGGAAGGTTAGGATAATGCTTATCTTGGAGGAAAATGAACTATGGGATTAAGTGGTAAAAAATACTAAAACTAAACCTATTCAGATTCTCGCTGCTACATATGCACATCCATTAGCAGCTTTCAACAAGAAGAACTGTAAGGATAGGAGAATTGTTCTAGATGCATTTAAAGACCACATTATGCTGTTAATTTTTTAGCATTAATTCAACATACTCTAGGATATTTACTAAGAGAATAACATGTACAACATATCAAGTATAACAATGCATATCAATCACACCAAGCAATCACATGAGACAATAGACACACAGAGTTTCATTGGGGAAAACCATAAAGGTGAAAAACCCCATAACTTCCTCAGATTTAGAAAGAGCAATGATATAACCAAAGTACACAGAGATAGTCCTCCTAGTAGCTGAACCTCCTCCTCCACTAGTGCGCCACTTTCTGAGTAGTGTAGAAGTGAATAATGAGATGATCAAATAGAGTTCCTCCTACACTCTATTTATACATGACCTGTCCTGCCTAATAACCTAGTAGGGATGACTTGTATAACTCAGTATAATAACCCATGGTTATACTAATCAGGGCCAACCCCACACTTGGTGGTCTAATAACCCAGCACAACAAGTTACGACACTTGCGACACTTGTTAATACAAATGACGACACTTCCGTATAGAGGAATAATAACATCTCTATAGGAGTACAATATACATAGGTGAAATACATTCCGAAGTTACATATACATCAACACTTCCTCTTAACTAGGAAGGTATTTCTCGACACAGATCTGCTAGCACAAGTCTTCTTCTCTGGATCATCGTCACTGGATCATCGTTATCGAATCGTCGTCATCGTCACTGCTACTTCTATCTCAATCAATATCCGATCTACTCGTCATAGGAAGTTCTACAGAGCCATTCATTTTTCATATTAGATGTAGGCCCACCACCTGTAGGTCTTCATCATCACTGGCCATATTGTGGAATCCTCAGGACTTATTACGTGAGTCAACAAAACCTCAAAAGATCATCCCAGGACTTTTATGAGCACACATCTCAACCTATCGGATCTCCTAGGACCTTTTACATGCCATTACACAACTTGTCCATGGCTACATAGTATCATCCTGATACTCATGATCATACTGATCATAACATCGTCTACGAAGCACAGTCCAGATGCACACAATACAACACTTACACTCACTGGCATGGGAAGACACACTTCAACCATCCGAGAAGGGCTCAGCACTCACATCAACGCACATGGGAGAACACATCTACCACCATGTCGGAAAGGCTCTGCACTTACATCAACGCACATGGGAGAACACATCTACCACCATGTCGGAAAGGCTCTGCACTTACATCAATGCACATGGGAGAACACATCTACCACCATGTCGGAAAGGCTCTACACTTATATCAACGCACATGGGAGAACACATCTACCGCCATGTCAGAAAGGCTCTGCACTTACATCAACACACATGGGTGTGATGAACCTGCAATAATTAATTAATGCAAATACACGAGATATTAGAAATAATAGAACTCAGAATCACTTTTATATCGATCACGGGCCACTTCGAGGGGGCAACCTCCTTTGAGCAAGCTCAATACAATTAACTTCACGGTGCCTTCAATGACCTCAACATACACTTATATACTAATTCTATGCCCAATACTATGAGTCAAAACCATGGGACATATAATACTACGAGACGACTTACAAAGCATATGAGTCCAATACTATGGGCTAATATAAACTATGGATCAACAAATACTACGGGATGACTTACAAAGCATATGCGTCCAACAACAATATACTAACATAGTAAAGAGAAGGGTTGACACGGGTTCCTAACATCCCCTCTCCCTTAGAAAAAGCTTTGTCCTCAAAGCTTTGGTTGGAGAAATTGTTGCAGAATCTAAAGGAGTGGTTCCCCGGTAGCATCCTCGGTTTGCATTTCGGGCCATTACCACCTTTGGAGTGTCAAAGAGGATTGCTTGGAAGGCTGTAGACGAAGAAGAACCCTATCAGCTGCATGGAAAATGCGCTTAGAACGGTGCTAATCGACTTGTTTTTTTAGGCGAATTCTGGCCATGTGAAGATTGTCTTGCAGAATGAGAAGAATCTGATCGCAGTTTAGAAGAACTGAGTCAATTTCCTCAACTGGGGAGCTGCTAAGGGTGTATGGAAGAAGAAATGGCAGTGTCTGTCCATAGATTGCCTCATATGGTGTCCTTTGAGATGTGGTATTGTACCACTAGAGCGCTGCTAGGAAATCCATAGAAATAGTTGGCCAAAGCTGTGTAGGGATGGGCAAGGGTTTGAGCAATCCCGAAAGGAGTGTCGTTTCACCCTTATTGACCTAGAAAGTATCACAGTCAGCTACCATCTATTCAATTGTCATTTTCAGTCCCTACCAAAAGAAGTTACATTGTTCTCGGTCATACATTTTGAAGAACCCAGAGTGCCCTATTGATGAAGAAGCATGGAGTTCATAGAAGAGATAGCCCTGTTGAAAATATTGCAACCAATTTGGAACAAGCAGAGAAAGAGCTGTAAGAGAAACTGGGTCATCAATTGTGTGAGAAGGAGCATCTGCCACCATATTGTCCTTACCCTTCTTGTAAGCGATCGCATAGGGATAACCCATGAGTTGGATAACCCATTTCAGGTGTGTCAGGTAGGAGACCCATTGTTCCAGAAAATTTTCCAGACTCTGGAGATCAGTCTTGATGCAGAAATAATTCCCTAATAGGTATGGCTGCCACTTCTGTACTGCATGCAAAATAGCCATCAGTTCCTGCTGAGAGGATAAATTCTTACCGGAAAGGTCTCTTGAAGGCAGCAAGCTCATTGGTTCAGCAAGGACACCTGCATATCTATCCAAGGAAGTAGTGGAGACCGTTGATGGGTGCATCTGAATGGAATGGAGCTGAGCGATGACCCCATGTGAATTCTTCTTAAGGATTTTTTCTAGGCGATGTGAATTGATGATGCGGAGAGACCCTGGATGTAAGACCATTAATTTGTGTTGTGCCCCATTGACTGAAAACTGCATCCAAAGTTCCACAAAATCCCATAAGATGGGGCCAAGTGTGCATAACCATTGAATGCCCAAAACCACATCACATCTTCCTAAGGACAAGGCAAACATGTCAGAGTGCAGGTTATAATCTTCCATAGAGATACGCACATTGTGACACTTCCCCTTGCAAGGTAAGGTGCCCCCATTGGAAACCATGACTTCAAAGTTGGAGCAAGGATGGAAAAAACAATCAACCTGTTTGGCAATTCGAGGGTCAATGAAGTTATGAGTGCTACCAGAATCAATGAGTATGGTAAGAGGGAGATTCTTGAAGTATCCCCTGATTCGCATTGTTTGTGGGGTGGTGACATCGGTTACAACATGGAGAGAGATCTCGGGTGGGTCATCCTGAGATGGGGTGTCAACATGCGAGTGTTGAATGTCGACCTGATCATCTACTGTATATGGAGCTTCTTCATCAAGTTCTGAGGAAGGAGAAGAATCCACATCCAAGAGATAGAGCTTTTGTTGAACACATCGATGTCATCGAGTGAATTTCTCATCACAATTATAACAAAGTCCTTTTTCTCGACGTGCCTGCATCTCTGTTTCAGACAAATGCTTGATAGGAGTTGGTTGAGGAGAAGGCATGATGAGAGGTCGTTTGGAACCCATATTTCTGAAGGGAGAACAAAGGTAGGTTTGGAGCGTTCTTGAGCTGCAATCTTGTCCTCTGCCAACTTAGCCAACCCTAGGACTTCCATCATTGTGTTGGGACAAAACATTTTGACCTCTGAGCGGATTTCATCCTTGAGACCACTGATAAAACAACTCCTGTAGAATTCATCAGACAATCCTTCTATGTGATTGGTCAGTTTCTCAAATTCTGTCTGATACTCTCTCACTGTGCCAGTTTGGTGAAATTTTGTGAAGTCATCAAAAGCACTAGGAACAAATCGTGGAAAAAGGATTTGGAAAAAATCTGTCCAGTTTGGCTCAGGATGAGCTTTGATGTACCAACGGTACCATTGAACGGCTTCTTGTTCCAAATGAAAGGATGCAAGTGGAACTTTCTGGACATCAAAAGTATTATGCAGACTGAAATATTGTTCTGCTCGGTATATCCATCCAGTCGGATCAATACCATTGAAGCGAGGAAAATCAAGCTTTGGCCCACGAAAATTGCTGGAAGAAGAGAACTCGGTGGCTGTAAAAGATTCTGGCTGTCGGTTATTGTTCATGGCTGAATGCTGAAGATGGAGGCTAAGAAAGTTTTCATCCAGATCTTGGAGTTTGGTTTGGATGGCTGCAAGTGCTTACTCCATGGTTTTTGCTCCTGCGCAGGTGACAACCACAACCAAGAGTTTTTTTTTTTGGGGGGGGGGGCAAATGGATAGAAAAACACAAACAAAAGCTTATTTAGCAAAGGAAGATTTGGATTTGGGAAAAACTCGGATGGGTAATTGGGGTTTGACTAGGTTTTGGACACTTTCTGATGGACAGGGAAGCAAAAAATGGGGATTTCAGAAGCGGGGTGAAAGAATGAGAAAATTTGGTAGAGAGGGACAAAGAAGCAGAATTAGGAAAGGAACACGGTGGCAAAATTTGAAGGCATTTGAGTGAAAATTGAAGGAGTTATGGGAAACCCTAAAAATAGACAAATGTGGGATTTCTAGTCTTAGGAAGTGGAATTTGGGATAGGGTCTTCAGGAATGAAATATGCAGAATGGGATTGCAGGGATGTCAGTGAAGTTTCAGGGAAAACAGAGTTGAAACAAGGGATCCGCAACAGATGGATGTGCAATGACGTGGAAGGGATTGAAAACGGCTGGATCTGAAATGGCAACTGGATCTGGAACGGCTTTCAGAATAGATCTGAAATGGCTGGATCTGGAGCGGAAGTAATCGACAACAATTTAGCTGAAAATATATATGGACCCCAGGTATGTGCGGCTTCCTATCGGTTCAGGGGATTCACTCGGCCACCAATGTTGTCTGACGGCTTGCGTATTGGGGCAGTACCCCTCACATTAGAGGAAATTTCAATTTAAAATGGGCCTTCAAAAAATAATACAAATTCCATGCCATCATGTATTATCCAATCAAAATGATTTAAAATTAAAAAAGGGAGCACCTAAAAATATTGGAGGGAAAAAATAAAAACTACTTTTTTGGATCGTATTTTCAACTTATCTCCTTGTAGGTTTACTCAAATTTCAAGTGGAAGGACTCGTTGGATGCATAATTAAATTATTCATCCAATGAGTACCCATGTTGCATACTTTTAACAACATCCACACCATGAAAAATTGAAAATACATTAAAAAACGTGTTTTCTCTCACTAGAAACACGTTTTTTAATGTATTTTCAATTTTTCATGGTGTGGATGTTGTTAAAAGTATGCAACATGGGTACTCGTTGGATGCATAATTTAGATGCATCCAACGAGTCCTCCCACTTGAAATTTGAGTAAATATACAAGGAGATAAGTTGAAAATACGATCCAAAAAAGTAGTTTTTTTTACTCTCTCTCTACTATTATTTTATTATTTTCTTATTATTTTCCTTAGGAGGCCCATTTTTTATCCAAATTTCCTCTAATGCTCCACGGCTCAGGTAAAAATGATAACCGCTTTGCCACAAATGACAGCTGTTGGTTTACCTCACGGGCGGGAACTAGTCAATCAGGTAGGGGTCGTTGCCCTTTTCACTGGAAGGTCCTCTCAATGGGCCAACTACTTTGGGGTTCCTGTGGTACTCCTCACAATGAGTTTTAGGGCTTATGCCCAAGTACTTCCCACAGTTAAGCGGATAGGGGTTATCCCCAGATCCGAACTTGCAACAGATGCGAGAAAAAAAAATTTGGCAGAAATTCCACCCAACGAGCCCAAGAAAGTGCTCTAATACCAGATGTGATGAACCTGCAATAATTAATTAATGGAAATACACGAGATATCAGAAATAATAGAACTCATAATAATTTTTATATTGATCACGAGCCACTTCGAGGGGGAAACCTCCTTTGGGCAAGCTCAATACAATTAACTTCACGGTGCCTTCAATGACCTCAACACACACTTTTATACTAAGTCTATGCCCAGTACTATGAGTCAAAACCATGGGACATATAATACTACGGGATGACTTACAAAGCATATGCGTCCAATACTATGGGTCAATACTATGGGCTAATATAAACTATGGATTAACAAATACTACGGGACGACTTACAAAGCATATGCGTCCAACAAAAATATACTAACATAGTAAAGAGAAGGGTTGACACGGGTTCCTAACAATGGGAGAACACATCTACCACCATGTCGGAAAGGCTCTGTGCATCTGTGTCTTCGGACTCATCACACATGATCCACCTGATCATGTCAAAGCATCTACCTAATGCATGTCATCATAGCACGATCATCCTGATCATCAATGCATCCACCTGATGCATACCATGTATCCACCTGATACATATCATCATACATGATCTACCTGATCATACAATGTATCCACCTGATACATATCAACGTACATGATCTACCTGATCATACAATGTATCCACCTGATACATATCATCATACATGATCTACCTGATCATACAATGTATCCACCTGATACATACACAAATACATGATCCGACTGATCATATCAAGCATCCAACATGATGCATATACATATACATGATCCAACTGATCATATCCAGCATCCAACATGATGCATATACATATACATGAGCCAACTAATCATATCCAGCATCCAACATGATGTATATACAGAGCAGTAACTGGAGCATTGTCCTGATGCTCATCATCCAGTGCTTACATCCACAACCATGGGAAGGATCCTCCTCTCACCATGTTTGGAATGGCTTCTGCAAATGTGTCCATCACTTCTTCCTCGAAGTGTCATCAATTTGAAGAACACCAAGCCTCTCTCTGAAGTACTCAAACTTCACTCTGGCTAGTGGTTTCGTCAACACATCTGCAACCTGCTCATCTGTCGCAATATATAGGAGCTTCACTGCTCCTCTCTACACCATATCCCTGATATAGTGATATTTGATCTCAATGTGCTTCGACCTGTCGTGGAACACTGGGTTCTCAAATAGCTTCACACAACTCTCGTTGTCACAAAAGATACTAGTAGCCTCCAGCGGGAGATCAAATAACTCAGACAGTATCTTCCTGAGCCATATTGCCTCACAACTAGCCGAACAAGCTACAACATACTCTGCTTCGATTATACTCAGTGCTATGCAGGATTGCTTCCTGCTAAACAAAGAGATCACGCCTGATCCCATACTGAAGCAACACCCAGAATTTCTCTTCCTATCTGCAACACTGCCTGCCCAGTTTGAATCAACATAACCTTGCAGGTTAAACCTTTGATTCGCATCATACTTGAGCCCATAATCAATTGTACCCTTCAGGTACCTCAAAATATACTTTACAGCAACCAGGTGAACACCTTGTTGTGAGGGAAATACACCTATAGTTCAGGGGAGAAACTACCAACTTACAGGGATGAAAGATAGACCTATAAATGTTTTGCAAGTACAACTAGTAAGCAAAACGATTGAGGTTAGAAATAGATGCACGTCATTCAGAAGGTTGATCATAGCCTTCCTTTCTTGCTCTTCAATGCTATTCAGTGTCGCAATGCCCACACCTGCAAAACAACTTCATACCTTTCTCAAATACATTTGACTACATATATAAGACTGATACCCATGACATAATAAGACATCAAACTATAATCAAACTGTAATCAAACTTGAGATACACGTAAATAGGTCATATTTGGAAAGGGAAGAGCGTCTGATCTTTATTGATGAATGAAGCAAGTACATAGAATTATACCTTCCTTCAAGCTTAGCACTTCACGAAACCTAGATTCAAGGTCTCCTGCTTTTGTTCTCCAAGGATCCCAGCCTCCAATCAACTGTGCTAGGGTTTATCAGAAACTAAGGCACAAGAGAGGGGGTTGAGGATCTCCATTCCTCCAGCATAACATTGTTATAGGCTTGGTCCCCTCACATGGCCCTTCTACCTTCCTTATATAGTCAATGAAGGAGAGGAAAAAAAGTTATAACCGATCAGGAGGTTGCCAAACCAACTTATTTTAACCAAAATTCGAGATTTTGACTAGTACACGAAAGTGCCCTACTCTTCCTACTGCAAACCAGCGCATTTTTCAAGGTGTGCGCTACTATACCCCTTCCAGCATTTTACGTTTCAAATGTAAATGCTTTAAAAATCTTTTCAAAAAATATAGATTCTTTAAAAAGTTTTGTAAGGTAAAGCAAATAACACATGGAAAAATAAATGGATTTCTAAAGACTTTCTTGGGCAAAAAATTGAGCAATTTAGAAATATGGTTCTAACTTCGCAAAGTATGAAACTTACAACCTGAAAAATACTTAACAAATCTTTCTTTCACTTAACTGAAAATTTTCAAAAAGATTAGTAAAGCAAATAACAAAATATAAATTTATGGATTTTTAATGCTGCAAAATTAAACAGTGGGTTGTCCAAAAAATGCAGGAAAGATGGCTGGAAGAAATGGGCCGAAATGGGTGGATTGAAATGATAAATAACACTAAAATAAAAAATAGAGAAACTTTTATGAAAAATCTCTTAAATATAATAGGATATTTGAATTCCTTGTTCGAAAACACCAAATTTGAAAAAAACAATCATCTCAAACGGAGTTCGGGAGAGGGAGATATGGTCGTTTGAAAGTTGAGTCACGCTGCTAGAAAATTACATTGCGGGTTTCGGGCTAAAAGTCGCGATGGGCATCGCGGGTTTTAGGCAAAAAGTCGCGATGGGCATCTCGGGAAAAAGCCGCGATGGGCAGCGCGGAAAAAGGTCGAAAAGCTGCGATTGGCAGCGTAGAAAACGACCGAAAAGCCGCGATGGGTAGCGCGGAAAAGAGACGCACAACCACGATGGGCCACGCGGAAAAGAGCCGAACAGTCGCGATGGAGCAAAAGGAAAACGTCACCGAAAAATGAACCCAAAAATTGAAATTTTGGGCTGTTTAGGCTGCAGAAAGAGCCAATGGCTAGGGCAGCAATAAAGAGGCTGTCTAGTATGGCAAATCTGTAATTTTAAATGAGAAAAACTACTAAAATAAAGATCCAAAGCAAAAATTTAAAGTTCGAAACCCAGTGGAGTCGCCAAAAACTGTTGCTTGGTTTTTCAACCAAGCATGTGCAATGATGCACCTATTAACTTGTAATAGCAGTTTCAATATAAAACAAAAACAATTATGAATAAACTAATATAATCAGATCTAACATTAACATGTGTAAAAGAAATAAAAAACTGAATTTAAGAACATAAACAATAAGATCTATGGAAGAACAATAACTTGAAAAATATTTGATTTTGTATTACTTCAAATGGTGAGGATGATGGGTGTTGAGCAACTCCAAGGTTGAGAAGCTCCAATATCCAATGGTATCTTCTTCTCCAAAGCTTCAATGGGGATCTTCAAACTCAAAATGGGAGGCAATGGCTCTCAAAGGAAATTTGGTAGCATAAGGATAGGATGAAATGTGGATAAAAAGTGAGGAGCCCTTATCACCTTTTTATAGTTTTTGGTGATGGGGAATACCATTGTGGTTTTAAGGAAACCAATGGTATTAACCAACATGGTTTAGGTCTCTTTTTCCCTCTTTTTCTTTTTTTGAATTTTTTTATTTTTTTATTCCCTTTTAATATTTTTCGTGAATTTTGGACCCTTTTTGAGGGTTTTTTGAGGAAAAATATATATTTTGAGGGGAAAAAGGTGTATTATGGTCGTTTTGGTGACCTTTTGATGGTTTTCGAGGCTCAAATGGTGGAAAAGGTGGACAAATGGGTCATGTGAATAAGGGAATGAGCTAGTGAGAACTTTTTGGATGTTAACAGTAATTGTCCATGTTCAAATAGTGGAACATGACCTCCAAGCGGATACACTAATGTTCAAAATATAGATGCATATATCATGGCCACTAGAATAAAAGCATGGATCCATGAGGAACATAAGTGTAAACATAGCTATATAAATACAAGGTGGATCTATGTCAAAACTAGAGAACATAGCCATAGAGAACAAGCTGGATCTATGTCTCATCAAGAGCCAAAAAGAGTGTGGCTCAGTCTTGCGCAACTTGGGTGATAACATAAATAAGGTGATACTATCGAGGATCCCAAGGTCTTCATCCAAAAACAACCCATGGTACAAACCTATCCATGCGAATAAATGAGTTGATGTCGAACATGGGAGGTGTCGTTTGATTACCGGTCATTGATGTATACCGTTAAAAAATGTGAGGGTGTCCACCAATAATGAAAATGGAACCCAAGGTACCTACTACATTCAAGCAAGTGCGAATAAATGGTCTTACCGTCGAACACTTTAAGAATCCATTAGATAGGATACATTGATGTATTCCCATCTATCCAATAGCGAGGGAAACTGCCACTAATGACTGCAATACCCAAGGTACTAACCGAAACTCTAAACTTCATTTCCAGAGCACAATGAGTTGAAGTAGATGGGAAGAAGTCCGTTGGAAGGGAGGCCTTAAAGCATCCTCCATCATCCAACATGAGGGACACTCAATAGGTATGAGTTGATTTAGAGTAGGACCGAACACATGATGAAACATACTAACACCAAGGAATGGCCGACGCATGAGGTCAAGGCAACTACAGAATGGCCGACACAGGTTGTATCCTTGAACAGTGAGCACGACGCAAGAGTGACTTAGGCAGCTTTTAACACAAAGAGACCATGATGTAAATCTGCAATGTAGGAGACATTAACAGATTCTCCATATGATTGGAAGACTAACCAAATGGAGGAGTAAGAACTCTGAGATCAGATTTATCCTAAGGCCAACACTAGAACCCAACTTGTTTGATAGACACAAAACAGGTGCTTTGTTCAATGAGGTAGTTGACTTGCTGCCATCATATTGAAAGATATTTTAACATTCTTCCCTTCCCTTTCCTTTTTCATTTTTTAACAAGCTTGACAAAGAACTAAAGCATGCTCGACGGTATTTTCATATTTAAGGAGTCTAAAAAACCTAGAAGAAAACTCCATACACCTATCCGTGGATTTTATATCGAGCCCGGATTGGTCTATGCTTGGAAGTGTTTTCTTGCTTATAGAGTTGAAAAACTTAAACAGTCCTCTATCAACCATCTCGTGGATTTCACATCGAGCCCAAGTAGGTGAATGCTCGCTTGGTATTTTCACATTTCAAGAGTCTGAAAACCCTAAAGATGACTCCAAAGGTCCTTTTTCATAAAGTTAGTCTCCTTCCTCGAAAAAGTGTAAAATAATGGAAGAAGAACTCTTCTAGCGCATACCAGAGTATACCTAGAGTATACATTTTCCGTAAATTATCCATCAAGGCCCGGAAAAGGGGTAATTCTATACCTAAGTGGATGTCAGTTCAGTTATCTTAACGAGCCCAAAAAGACAACTATGCTTGGTAAACTTTTCCTATTTAAAGAGTTTGAAAAGGGCTTAAAAGAACTCCATAGGGATCTTTTCCGTAAAGGTTTAACGAGCCCGAAAAAGTAAACTCGTGACATCCTTACTGTTTTTAACGAGCTCAAAGGAGATACAGAAAAATGCTCATAACTTCCTTACTGATTTTAATGAGCTTGAAGTGAAGATGAAAGAAATGCTCATAGCCTCCTTACTGTTTTTAAGGAGCTCGAAGTGAAGATGAAAGAAATGCTTGAAACCTACTTACTTTTTTTAATGAGCTCGAAGTAAAGGTGGAAGAATTCTTGTAACTTACTTATTGTTTTTAACGAGCTCGAAGTAAAGGTGGAAGAATGCTCAAAACCTACTTACTGTTTTTAACGAGCTTGAAGTAAAGGTAGAAGAATGCTCATAATGGGATGAGACAAGTGTCATGGACATGCGAAACTAGCTCCAAGCGCATGGAACAAAGCTATGCATAATGCAAGGAACCTGAGCAAGATAAGGACACTCAGGGTGTGTCTCCTCCAGGTAAAATGTGTCAAATTGCGAAGGCAAAATGATTAAGGGCTTAGCGGAAATGAGATCAGAGATGGAGGCTTATATAACGAGCTAAAAGCGTGGAAGCTGGCATCAAGATCATTAGCACAAGCGGGATCATAACAGATGCATATGCAACTTAAACACAAAGATGGCAGCCTTATCAGGGATGGCCAAAAATATATGAGGAAGAAAGATATGAGGCTTCTTCTCAAAGTCATGGTAAATCTAAAAAGGCTCCCGAGCCTATGAGAAAAACTCAGCATAGGCACCAAAATGGCATAAGGATGCTGACTAGGGTGACCCATGTTAGGTAGGCTCTACTGTCGTACTGGTGCACAATGCATAAAGAGATGGCTAACGCACCAATATCCAACAGGTTCGACCCTATGGCGAATTCAGATGGAAAAAGGTTCAAATGCAACATAATAGCGGGGAAGCCTAAGCCTATATGCAAAGTTCTGAATATACCTGACATGGTCGCACAAGGTGTCGAAAAGGACTAGTAAGCAAGTATAAATCCAGCTAAGAATCCTGTCTCCAAGAAACATAAGTACCAAGATCATATCTAAAACATATGTAAGGAAAGACCCGATACAAGTCACTGTGGTATAAATACTTTCAACTTCACTATCATCAACAGTAGGCATAAACAAGGCAGAGTTTTCAAATGAAGACTCTATGGTAGCCAAGCCCAAGCACTTACAATCAACAAGATCAACTTCAGGATGAAGATCAAAGTTGAAGGACATGATGGAATCTGCAGAAACAAATTTATCATCACGGGAGTTGAAAAATCTAGAAGCAGAATCAAACTCAGCAAGAACACTGATTTGCGAATCTATAGGAGAGTCCAAAAAATCAACAGTAGGAAGATCAGACTTTAAGGTCAAACCAGGGATGGACATAACTGCGACTGGATCAACATCCAAATGAATGGTAGACTGTACTATGGACTCTAGGAAAACTTCATCAGAAAGAAGTATATCGTCCCAGATAGAACACATATCTAAACATTCAGATGGAGGTGTCACTTGGTCAAAAGCTGGGACTAAGTCTCGAGAAGGTAAGCATGAACTCAGAGAATTCTTCTCAGTAGCACTTGAACTCAAGGAACAATATTCCAAATAAGTCCCATGTGACATAGTGGTGCCAAATGACGAGGGATCAGGCTGGTCTACAGTTGGGTAATAAGGACTATCAACGAATGCAAGTTGGTCGATAGTGACGATGCTTTCGTTATGAGGAAAATGCATAACATGAAGGAGCGTAGACACCACATCATGCATAGCATAAACATAATCATGCCCAAGGATCATATCAAAGTCCATAGGGTCCTTTAAAACCATAAAATCAACTAAGATTGTTTTTCCACCCAAAGTAACAGGTACCTGACGGAGGAATCCGATCGATTCACTAGGTCTTCTATCGAAGGTCAATGGCCAATTAACAGCTGGAATAACATTAGGGAAACCCAAATCTCTCCAAGCATAAGTGGATAAGATACTAACAGAAGCTCCTTCATCAACAATGCATCGATCAACCGTATGGTTCCCGATATCAACCTTTATCTGGAAAGGTGTCGAAGAAGGAAGACGAGGTTTGGCTAGACTATTCCAATCAAAGGAAACAGTCCTAGGGCTTGGTAGGGGTTCACATGGCACAGATGAAGTACCCCCTTTTTCAAGAACATCCAAACTGGTAATGCAGAAAACTTTAGGGACAGGTGCATCAGTCTCTAAAGGACTGATGGGATCGGTCGAAGATTGCATCGGTTCGATCACTTCACTCTCCGAAGGAAGAGTGGGGTCGACCAAAGATTGCATTGGTTGAACCACTTTATCAACCAAAGGTTGATCTGACTATAGGGAATCTATAGACAACTCAGGAACAAAGGTTCCTTCAGACGTGGACCACACTCTTCGTGCTTC
Source organism: Larix kaempferi (assembly GCA_027924585.1). Taxonomy (NCBI): domain Eukaryota; kingdom Viridiplantae; phylum Streptophyta; class Pinopsida; order Pinales; family Pinaceae; genus Larix; species Larix kaempferi. The sequence continues at coordinate 6,247,669 of BSBM01000512.1, forward strand.
TGGAATGGCAGGGCATCGGTGAGTAAGGTGATCTCCCTTACAAAGTTTACAAGGGAACTTTGGTTTCCGTCCTATAGGTTGAGACTCCTTTACAACGTCAGTACTCTCAGCATGACTAGAATTGGATGACAGCTTGCCCCCAGCATGACTTACAGAGGCTGGTTGCTCAGAAGCATAAGACTTCTGAACTAAGGACCACACTTTTTGCACTTCTGGAAGTACAGGGCACAAGTAAGTAAGATGGTCTCCCTCACAAAACTTGCAAAGGAGATTATACTTTTGTTTATTGGGTTTGTCGACAATGTCAACTCCCTCAGTATGACTTGCAGTGGCTGATCTGGTGTCTCCAGTATGACTCACAGGAACTGGTGACTTGTCATTAATATGACTAGCAGTGATCAATGACGTGTTTTCAACATGACTGACAGTGGTTGAAGACAAACTTTCAGTGTGATTTTCAGTGAATAAAATTTTTCTCCTACCATGACCTCCAGAGGCTGGGTAGGTTCCCCCTGCATGATTTGCAGAGGCAGGGTGCTTGCCCCCAGTATGACTTACAGAGGCTGGGTTGTTGCCCCCTTGTTTTGGCATCTTCTTCCTATTCTTCCTCCGTCTATTCCTTTTATACTACTGGTTACTAGTATTTCTACTTTCGCCACATGAGGTAGAAGGAGGAGAAGATGTTACTGGCAAAGAAGGCCCAAGGTTTTGATGCTCTTGATTTGAGGTTCTTACAAAAGAAGCGCCAGGAGCATGCAGGGCATTCAGAGTGGAAAACAACCAAACCGGAATCCCAATAGTGAATCCAGGAAGATTTAGAGTAGCCATTAAGGGAGTACCAATGTTTCCAATGAATGGAACAACACAAGGATCCCTTGGAATAGGGGTTCCTTGATTGGCGCTCACCGGAATGCTAGACATAGTTTCTTGCTCAAATGAGCAAGAAGTTCTCTAAGGAAAACTAAGACAAGTAGCACAAAGAGCACACCACTATAAAAGGTCCTAAGTAAATCAAACCAGGAAAACAGATGCCTTCCGGGGAAGAGTCTGGGGTGATGAGGGCCCAGAACAGATCAACGAAGGAAGGACAGTTACCCAGGGTCCACAATACAATGACTATGGGTGCAAGTGCTAGAATCACTCAACCACCCTCCCAAAGACCTACAAGGGATTTCCTCCCACGTCCGTCCTAGGTACAACAGATATAACCATCCACCATCACCTGTGTATGATCCTATGGTCAGATACTAAGGATACCACCACACCAAAAAATCCTGGGGGAACAATCTCTGGTCGAATCAGAAGGTGTGGGCAGGGTAACTGAGCCCGAAACTCAAAAGAGTCCCCAAACGCGATCCGATCCTGGTATATGCTCGAAACTGAAAGTAGGAGGTTTATTCCCAACAATCTGATCTCACAAGACCTACTGCATAGATTCCAGGCAAGTTTTGAATGAGGTGGGTTTATCTGCGATACTCAAACTACGATTTTTGCGTAATGTGTGATCTTGGGTGGTTTAAGGAGTTTTAAACCCAAGATCCTAACCAAGACTAGTTGGTGAATAGTGTAACCTAGAAATGAAAATGTTACTAGTACATTTTATTAGGGTTCATTTTAAAGGTTACTTGCTTACTCAAAAAGGTAGTGGGTGTGTGAGAGTGGTTATAATAGAGATAGAATACTAAAATCAAAATGTTTACCACTAAACAAATCTTTTCTTTTCAATGCAAGTCTTAAAGATACGATCTAGAATGCATGTGAAAATGCAATTTTTAGTCTTTTCGAATACAAAAAGATAAAAATAAAGTCTAAATGTACAAAATTAAAACTCAAAACCTAAGAATACAGCTACTCAAACAAATAAGTATGCAAAAGAAAACTTCTTCTTTTTGATGCAAAGCACTCTTAAATCCTTTAAGCCACTTGCAAAGGTACTCTACTCAGAAAATCAATCAAAATTTTTTATGCTTTTTCAAAGGTGAGAAACAAAACTGAATTTGAAAGTAACCTACTATCAAAGCAAAAGCAAAGAACTTTCAAGTTTCCTTATTGAAACAGTAAAAGCAACCAATACGACTTTCAGATTCTTATTGATGTATGCATGCCAACCATTGGGAAAAGCGTATGAAAACTACTTTTAAACCCAAACAAAGAAAATGAACTACAAAGAAGTATGGTTTAGTAAAGTTAGGTCTGCACATAAACAGTGCAGTCAAGGTCCTGAACAACAACAAAGACACTTGAACTTTCACTACAAAAAGAAAACTAAAAGCATAAGGGAGGATGAGAAACCAATCTAAAGAGAAATTTCACTCAAATAGATACAAACGGGGTCAAGTAGACTCAATAGGTTTCAAATCCAGTGGAAATGGAGCAAGTAGATTCAGTCAGACTCAAATCAGGGTACAAAACACCAAACTGGTCCACAACCCCCAACCTAGGTCAACAAGCCCCAAAAATTTCCAAACAATCCCAAATTGATCAAAGGAGGTCCAAATCATGAAAATAGGATCAGTACAAGGATAGGAGACCACTTACAGTGGTTTAACTCAGACCTAGGGTCATTAGGGACCCCAAAAAATGCAGCCACAGGCCCCCAAAACAGGTCAAGACTCAAAAAACTCAAACTCAAAATGTGTGCGCTACTGTGTTTGAGGAATACCAGCGCCCAAAACAGGGGAATGCGCTACTGTGTTGCACAACAGTAGCGCACATATGGGAAAAGTTGAAAAAATAGGGTTAAAACCCCCCACACCTGAGACAGTAAGGGTTTGCAAGGGCTAGGAAGGGTCTGTAAGAGCCAAGGAGGGTCAAACAGAACTTAATAACTGATTCTAATCAAGAAATTGAACAAATACCATCAAACAAAACTGAATAAATGACCTTGGATACCCCTAAGTAGATAGGCTTTCCCCAACGGAGTCGCCATTCTGTTGTGAGGGAAATACACCTATAGTTTAGGGGAGAAACTACCAACTTACAAGGATGAAAGATAGACCTATAAATGTTCTGCAAGTACAACTAGTAAGCAAAAAGATTGAGGTTAGAAATATATGCACCTTATTCAGAAGGTTGATCCTAGCCTTCCTTTCTTGCTCTTCAATGCTATTCAGTGTCGCAATGCCCACACCTGCAAAACAACTTCATACCTTTCTCAAATACATTTGACTACATATATAAGACTGATATCCATGACATAATAAGACATCAAACTATAATCAAACTGAAATCAAACTTGAGACACACATAAATAGGTCATATTTGGAAAGGGAAGAACGTCTGATCTTTATTGATGAATGAAGCAAGTACATAGAATTATACCTTCCTTCAAGCTTGGCACTTCACAAAACCTAGATTCAAGGTCTCCTGCTTCTGTTCTCCAAGGATCCCAGCCTCTAATCAACTGTGCTAGGGTTTATCAGAAACTAAGGCACAAGAGAGGGGGATGAGGATCTCCATTCCTCCAGCATAACATTGTTATAGGCTTGGTCCCCTCACATGGCCCTTCTACCATCCTTATATAGTCATTGAAGGAGAGGAAAAATAGTTATAACTGATTAGAAGGTTGCCAAACCAACTTATTTTAACCAAAATTCGAGATTTTGACTAGTACACGAAAGTGCCCTACTCTTCCTACTGCAAACCAACGCATTTTTCAAGGTGTGCGCTACTCTATAGGCATGATAGTCATGCACATGCCCTACTCCATAGGCATAAGAGTCACGTACACATCCTAGTATGCCCTACTCTATGCATCAGATACCAGTGTTTTTGGGGGAAAATGGCCAAAAACACGATTTTCTAATGATTTTCAGGAGATGGCTTGGTTTGGAAAAGTGTTCCTAAGGGTTATAACCATCTAATGGGCCAGAAGTGAGGTAATTTCAACCATTTTTAGTGTCCCAAATGACCCTTCAATCCACAAGTGCCCTGTTGTGTGACTAAACTTGATCTCAAGAAGTGTCGTCATGTGACCAAGGGATGCAAGTGTCATCACGGACGGAGAAGTATCATTTTAAGCTATAACACACCTCTGGGATCCGAAAGGAACTGGCTCAATGTGTTCACTGCAAAGCAAATATCTGGTCTCGTGTTCGTCAGGTACATCAAGGACCCAATCATCTGACGATACACTGTGACATCAACCGGCTCAGGTGAAGCATCACACATAAGCTTCAGGTTCGATGCCATAGGTGTGGCCATGGCCTTGTAGTCCATCATCCCGAACCTCTTCAGGATCTCTACTGCATACTTCCCTTGTCCAAGGAAGATTCCATCTGCACTCTGCCACACCTCCATGCCTAGAAAATAATGCATTATCCCCAAGTCCTTCATCTCAAACTCGGCAGCAAGCTTCCTCTTGGTATCGGAAATCAATCCATCCTCACCTATAACAAACAGGTCATCCACATACAGAAGTAGTATCACAAGATTGCCTTCCTCAACCTTGTAATAAAGGTTGGAATATTCTTTACTCTTAGTAAATCCCAAACTGGATAGAAAGCTGTCTATCCTACCATACCAAGTCCTAGGAGCTTGCTTCAAGCCATACAAGGATTTCTTCAACATGCACACATGTGAATCCCTGTCATGTGTCTCAAAACCAAGTGGCTGATCCATTTACACTTCCTCATCGACTACACCATTCAAGAAAGCTATCTTGACATCCATCTAGTGTATCTTCCATTTCATCACTGCAGCCAGGGCAAGTACTGAGCTGATGGAAGTGTACCTGGATACAGGAGCAAAGGTTTCTTCATAGTCTATTTCCTCTTTCTGGGAGAATCCACGAGCTACACATCTTGCTTTGTACTTTTCTATACTGCCATCTGCAGCATGCTTGATCTTGTACATCCACTTGGAAGTCACATTAGACTTCCCTCCAAGTCTTGGGACCACATCCCAAACATCATTCTTCATGATCAATTGGTATTCCTCGACCATGGCATCCTTCCATTCTTTCTTTTCCGCTGCTTCTTCATAACTGGAAGGCTCTTTGTTCATAATGTCACAGAGTAAGGCCACATAGCTGGTATGTGATCTAGTCCTCTTCTTTGCTCTGTGTTCGTCTTCTGGAATACCATACCTTTATGCATCATGAATGAGCTCTCTAGCCCATGCAGGTTTCCTCTTGTGAGAGTTCTTCTCACGGGGTGGATATACAGGTATTTGTGGATCTTCAACTTCATGATCTGCTTCTGGAATTGCTTCATTCATGGTGCTGTCTTGAAATTTGGTTTCCTTTGGTTCTTCATGATCTTCAACAGGTGCCTTCCTTGACTTGATGAAAGCTGAGTCTTCATCAAATGTTACATCCCTGCTGACATCAATCTTCTTGAACCCTGGAAAGTATATTCTGTAAGTTTTTGAGCTTTCACTGTACCCCACAAAGATGTGCTTCTTTCCTAAAGGATCTAGCTTTGTTCTCTTTTCCTTTGGAACATGTGTATATATTGGACAACCGAATATTCTGATATGGCTGACTTTAGGTTTCTTACTAGAGAATACCTCTTCTGGTGTCTTGTTGTCCAATATCTTGTGAGGTGTTATGCTCTGCACATATACAGTTGTCCTAGCTGCTTCTGCCCATAGATGCATAGGTAGATCCTGGTCATGCAACATTTCCCATGCTGCTTCCATGATTGTTCTATTCTTTCTTGCTGCAACCCCATTCTGTTGTGGATTGTAGGGAGCAGTCAACTCCCTCTTAATCCCTGAATCACTACATAGTTTCTTGAAATCACCTAAAGTGAATTCTCCGCCATTGTCGGATCTGAATGTCTTGATCTTCTTATAGGTTTGATTTTCCATCAAGGTTTTGAATTCCTTGAACTTATCAAACACTTCATCTTTGTTCTTCAAGAAGTAAACCCAAGTCTTCCTAGATAAATCATCAATGAAAGAGACATAGTATACATACCCACTCAGAGAACTGGATGACATCGGACCACATACATCGGAGTGGATAATTTCCAAGATTTCTTTAGCTTTTCTTTCACTGCTTGGAAATGCCTTCTTAATCTTCTTTCCTTTTGCACATCCTTTGCAAACCCCTTCATGCTTTGTCTTGATTTCAGGAATACCTTCTACAGCTTTGCTTGCAATAGGTAGTGCCCTATAGTGTACATGAGCAAGCCTTCTATGCCAAAGTTCACTTGGCTCCATGGGTTCATGTACCATGTCATGTTCAGGTTGTCCCTTTAGTTTGTACAATCCTCCCTCTTGCTCTCCAATCACTACTGCGTCATCTATAGTTTTATCCTTTGGCCACATTAGTACTTGGCCATCTACAAATGCAACCCTCATACCTTTTGCATCCAATGCAGATATGGAGAGTAAGTTCTTCTTGAGCCCAAGTACATATAGAACATATTTCATCTTCAAAGACTTCCCAAAGTCTAGATTGTAGGAGGCTTCACCACTTCCCTTAATGGGGTATTGACAGTCATCCCCAAGTTTCACCTTATGGGGTGACTCATGTTCAGATAGATTTGCAAAAGATTCTTTAAACCCAGTCATGTGTTTGGAAGCCCCACTATCAATAAGCCAATCATTACAACCATGAGAGATAGTACCTGTTAGAGTAGAGATTAGAACATATTCATCTTCACGAGATGAGTCATCACTTTTTGCTTTAGCCTTCTTCTTGGGAGGTTGATCATCCTCGGCAGCATGAGCATGATATATCTTCTTGTTGTTCTTCTTCCTTTTGTTGAAGTTGTTTTTTTTTTCTTTTTGTTCTTAGGACAATCTGAAGCAAAGTGTCCCTTCTCATTACATGTGAAGCATCTGAGATCTTTCTTATCTTTATGTTGATGGTGGTGTGAATATTTCTTGGTATGAGAATGCTCCCTCTCAAACCTTCCTTTCTTGGTGTGTGCTGTGAGAGCTTGATCTTCATTTCCCATCTTTTCTTCTCGACCCACAATCCTTGCTTCTTCTTGTGAGCATTCCTCCCATAGTCTACTGAAAGAGATCAACTTCTTTCTTGCACAGATTCCTTGGATGAAGGAGTCCCATGACCTAGGTAGGCCATTCAATGTGGTCATGACAACTTCACTATTATCTAGTACTTCATCCACAGCTTCAAGTTGTTCCTTGATCTGAGAGACCTTAGAGAAATAGGATTGAATGGTCTCTCTATTCTGAATCTTTACCCCTTTCAATTGGTTCCGCAGAGTCATCTTCCGATTTATGTTCTTCCCTTCAAAGAGCGTGGTTAGGGAATCAAACATCTCCTTGGGTGTCTTTAGAGATGACACATGTGGTATGAGATGGTCTTTGATAGAATCAGTAATGATCCTCTTTGCCTTGACCAAATTCTTCTTATGTAAGGCCTTAGCCTCTTCTCCCTTTGGGATAGGGACCTCTTCACTTATGTAAGTATCCAATTCATTTTCTTCTAGGATTAACCCAATCCTATACTTCCCTGCTCAAATGTTATCAGCCCCTTCAAGCTTATCCTCAAGCTTGGTGTGGTGAGACATCTTAAATAGTACTTCAAATGGAAATAGAAAATATTTAGGTCTTACCACTTGATTTGCAGAAATCCGGATCTGGTGCTGGATTAGAGTTTGTTAGAGAAACCCTAAATATTAAAAATGTGAATTTCAACTTTCTGAAATGATAGAAAGATGCGCTTTGATGAGCGGATTAGCCTAGTATATTCAGAATTTGAAATCTGCAAAGTTTCACCCTTCAAAAATTCCTTTTAGTCTTCCTGGATTCACTAGGGAGGACCTTGAATTAGGGTTTGAGTTTCCCGGAGCTTCACCCAACCAAAATATCGATCCAAATCTCTAAACTTCGATTTTTCCAAGGAGATTCCAGCTATGTCCTCAGATTTCCGAAATTCCTATTTTTGTGGAAACCCTAAATTTTAGGGCCAAAAATGAAAGTGCCCAAAATTGAATTCTGATTGGACAGAAAGATGTGCCTTGATGAGGAGAGTCAAAATACCCTACTGCCTTTCACGATCTGTGGAGAGAAACCCAATAAACAGGAAAACCTAGTTTCTGCAACTACACAGTGTCTTCTTCTCAGGTTAGCTCTGATACCATGTTAATATTTTAGCATTAATTCAACATACTCTAGGATCTTTATTGAGAGAATAACATGTACAACATATCAAGTATAACAATGCATATCAATCACACTAAGCAATCACATGAGACAATAGACACACAGAGTTTAACTGGGGAAAACCATAAAGGTGAAGAACCCTACAACTTCCTCAGAGATAGAAAGAGCAATGATACAATCAAAGTACACAAAGATAGTCCTCCTAGCAGCTGAACCTCCTCCTCCACTAGTGCACCACTTTCTGAGTAGCGTAGAAGTGAATAATGAGATGATCAAATAGAGTGCCTCCCGCACTCTATTTATACATGACCTATCATTCCTAATAACCTAGCAGGTCCGACTTGTCTAACTCAGTCTAATAACCCATGGTTATACTAATCAGGGCCGACCCCACACTTGGTGGTCTAATAACCTATCACAACAAGTTATGACACTTGCGACACTTGTCAATGCAAATGACGACACTTCCGTATAGAGGAATAATACCATCTCTATAGGAGTACAATATACATAGGTGAAATACATTTCGAAGTTACATATACATCAACATATTCCACATATTTCAGGTAAATACCGTGCATATAAATTGTGGGATGCTTTGACTAGTTTATATCAGAGAACTAATGAAAGGTGCTTTGAGTCACATGATAGGTGCTCGAGAGATGTTCTCCGAGATTTCACAGACAAGTGTAAATGTGGAGGTTGTACTGGGAGATGACACAATTGTCAGAGCAGTTGGTCGTGGTACAATTAATTTTCAAAGGGATTCCATGATTCCTATGATTTTGAGGGATGAGTTGTTTATCCCCGGGCTGAAAAAGAATTTGGTATCAATTTCCACTATTGAGGATAGGGGTCTTGGGGTTTGTTTCATGGATGGACATGTGCGTATATTCCCCAATACTGCAGGACCATATACCTCTTTGGACATTGGGGTTAGATGTGGGAAACTATACAAGCTCTTATTTCAGCCCCAACATGCTTTGGCACACAGTAGAAACAGTGAGATTTGCGAGCTATGGCATGGAGGATGGCCCATTTGCATCATCCATATTTGATATTGTTGAGGAGTATGGTTACAGGTCTACAAGATTTCAACACATAGCACAATGATGTATGTAGAGGGTGTGCTTTGGGAAAGTACACGAAGATTTCTTTTCCGAGCAGTGACAGCAGGTCAACAGAGGTGCTTGATTTGATTCACTCAGATTTATGTGGTCCTATGTCATTTGTTTCCTTGACAGGATTTGAGTATTATGTGACTTTCATCGATGACTATTCTAGGAAATCCTGGATCTAATTCTTGAGGAGCAAGAAGTCAGTTGATGTCTTGCGGAACTTCCAAGGGTTCAAATCTCTTGTGGAGAATCAGACATAGAGGAGGATTCAGGTTCTGAGATTAGACAATGGGGGTGAGTATTCTTCCAATGATTTCAATGAGTTTTGCAGACAGGAGGGCATACATAGACAATTGATAGTTCCATATACTCCAGAGCATAATGGAGTGGTTGAAAGGAAGAACAAGGCTATTTTGGGAGCAGCGAGAGATATGCTTCATGATCAGAGTCTTCCTTCCTTTCTTTGGGAAGAGGCTTGCAGTACAGTTGTTTACCTTTAGAATAGGAGTCCCCACCATGCCTTGGGGGAGAAAGACTCCTGAGGAGATGTTCACAGGAAAGAAGCTCGAGGTTGGTCATTTTCATATATTTGATTTCTATTGTTGGAGCAGCGAGAGCTATACTTCATGATTAGAGTCTTCCTTTCCTTCTTTGGGAAGAGGCTTACAATATAGTTGTTTACCTTCAGAACAGGAGTCCCCACCGTTGTTAACACCCAAAAAGTGCTCACTAGCTCATTCCCTTATTCACATGACCCATTTGTCCACTTTTCCACCATTTGAGCTTCTAAAACTATCAAAAGGTCACCAAAACACCACAATACACCTTTTTCCCCTCAAAATATATATTTTTCCTCAAAAAACCCTAAAAAAGGGTCCAAAATTCCCAAAAAATATTAAAAGGGAATAAAAATATAAAAAAAATTCAAAAAAGGAAAAAGAGGGAAAAAGAGACCTAAACCATGTTGGTTAATACCATTGGTTTCCTCAAAACCATAATGGTATTCCCCATCACCAAAAACTATGGTGATAGGGGCTCCTCACTTTCAATCCACATTTCATCCTATCCTTATGCTGCCAAATTCCTTTTGAGAGCCATTGCCTCCCATTGTGAGTTTGAAGAATCCCCATTTCAGCATCTTGGAGAAGAGACCATTGGAGCTTGGAGCACCTCAACCTTGGAGCTGCTCAACACCAAACATCCTCACCTTTGAGGTAATACAAAAAATCTATTATTTTTTATCTTGTTCTTCCATGGATCTATTTGCTTATTGTTCTTAATCTTGTTCTTGTTTATTTACACATGTTTATGTTAATGTTAGATTAAATTTATAATTGTTTTTTCTTTTCATTCGAAACTGCTATTACTTTGTTAATAGGTGCATCTCTTGCACATGCTTGGTTGAAAAACCAAGTAACAGTTTTTGGCGACTCCACTTTGTTTCGAACTTTAAATTTTTTGCTTTAGATCTTAGTTTTTTACTTGTTTTTACCATTCCAATTAGCAGATCTGCCATACTAGACAACATATTCATTGCTACCCTAGCTATTGGCCCTTTCTGTAGCCTTTAACAGACCGAAATTTCATTTTTTGGTTTCGTTTCCGGCTCATCGCGACCTCGCGGCCGTTTTCTGCTCAGCGCGCCGCGACTTCGCAGCCTTTTTCCGTGCTGCACATCGCGGCTTCGCGGCCTTTTTCTGTGCTGCACATTGCGGCTTCACGGCCTTTTTCCGCGCTGCACATCGCGGCTTCGCGGCCTTTTTTCTGTGCTGCTCATCACGGCTTCGTGGCCTTTTTCCGCACTGCACATCGCGACTTCACGGCTCAAACCCGCGATGCACATCATGGCTTTTGCCCTAAAACCTGCGATGCTGTTATTTTTCATTTGGCCCAACTTTTAGAAAAACATTTGCTGCATTTTTGTCCATTTAGCCTATTTTCCAGCATTAATTTTTCTTGCATCATTACAACAATAGTAAATTGTTTTCTGTTCCATATGCTCCATTAAAATCTTTTTAAAAAATTTCAGCAAGTGAAAGAAAGGCTTTTTAAGCACTCTGTTTAGATCATAGATTTCACTTCAAATTTGCTCAATAGTTTTGCCCAAGCAAACGTTTAGAAATCCATTTATTTCTTGCAAATTTTATGTTATTTGCTTTCATTTTAAAAATTATTTCAAAAATCCATAGTTTTTGAAGTATTTTTGTTAAAGCATTTACATTTCAGAAAACGCCTTTATTTTTTGAAAATTGGAATTGTCTTGTTTTTAATTTGTAATCAATTTCCCAAGCGAGGCAAATTCATTTTCAGTTAAATAATTACACTTGCACCCAATCTGCCACATTTTTAATTAACTGAGCCTTAAAATATACCTATACTCAACAAACACTTTAACCCCACTTGGGGAACACTTAACAAATCTTGTAGCTAGGTAGGATTGGGGGGATAGGTGTTCCAATAATACCCCTCAATTATTTACATCTGAGACATAGTGTTTTGACTTTTAGGGTCCCAAAAATCCCTTATTATTTGTTGACACGGTTATACACCAATTTATCGGGAAGGCCTCTCCCTTAGGAGGGTTGAAGTATCCAGACCGGTTCTGGAAGCCTGAGTGGAATACTGCTATCCATTCAGTAACCGAAGGATGCCTTTCGCAGTTCTCGGTGTACCACCCGTATGGGAGTACAACGGCGATAGAACCAAACTGCAGATTCACCCGACCGAACGTGTCATAAATGAGGTATCTTAGTGACCAATTTTTAGGATTGTCTACCCTGTGTCCCTCCCGGTAGGGGGATATCTAGCCTTTGATTCCACTACCCATATTGTCTGACTTGGATTTCATCACCTTGCAGAGGATATGTTTAGTTGAGTCATAATACCACTTTTAGTTATGCGTTTGCATGCTCTACTACCCCCCTTGGTCTAGTAAGCACCACTTTTTTCTAGGAACCATTTGAATTCTGGTATTCTGACCACTTTTCTTGATTCCTCCACTTATTATAGCACAGCTGTTATAATAAGCGCTTTTGAGGTTGGTTGTTGGCCTGAGAGCCATTTTTTTTCACTCCCCTTCTGCACACATTGTGGCATTAGGGTCTTGAGTTTTTTATCTCACCACCATCCATTGGCATTTCTACACATTTCTCACCATTGAGAACTTAAGACAATCCTGTCATTTTCAGGGTGAACCCCCTCAGTTCGGTACACTTGACTCCACACGTCATATACGTAGAGCGTTATCCCTTGACTCCACACATCATCGGCATAGAACCTAGTCATCTGAGTCTGACATGCCTCATTTTACATCTGATTCTGAGGTTGAATCTGAACACCCTACCGAGACATCACCAACCAACCCCATGGTTGGATCACAATATGACCCCCTTTTCACTAGTGATGTTGGATCTACATCAACAAACCCCACTACTACTGTGCCAACCACGGTAGACACAACCCCCTTAGGCATGCCTAACATGGGGGCCACACCCTCTCTAGGCATGCCCAACACGGGACCACCACCTATTTTAGGTATGCCCAACACGGGCGTCACCCCCCCCCCCCTCATCACCACTACCCAGATCCCAGTGATTACTGGAACCATTCCTAACCCATCTGCAACCCATGTTTCACTTGGGAGCGCAGGCCCCTCCCATACCACATCGACTGGGGGACACATTCCTTTCACATCTAGCATACCCCTAGGGGGCACTGGACGAATCCATAATGCTACCATTAGCAATTATACCACAGTGACCATGCCACACCCATCTGCCAGTCTGGCATACATGGCTAGTTTGAACTTACTAGACCTACCAAGGTTAACCAACGACCCTATCAAACACGACCCTGCATGGCCCCCCATGCCCACAAAGCTTCCCTCAGATATCCCAAAATTTGAAGGAAAAGCTGGGGAAGAACCCCAAAACCATATCATGTCGTTTCACCTATGGTGTTCCTCTAACTCCATAGTAGATGATTCCATCAGACTGAGACTTTTACAAAGAACTTTCACTGGCTCTACAGCCAAATGGTACATTGAGCAACAACATGGGACCCATCCCACTTTTACATCCCTCGCATCAAACGTTCCTTCAGTTCTTTCAACTACCTGTATGCTATGATGCAGGAGTGGAAATACTTTTGTCTTGTAGACAGAACACCGCTACACACATCACTGATCATATCCATGAGTGGCGTAAGTGTCGTAGCCTCTGCAAGATAAAACTTGACGACCGAATCTTTTTGGACTGGTTCCTCAAATCACTCCTCTCCCTCATAGCCAAAGATGTAGCTTCTGAACAACCCCAGTCAGAATAACAAGCCATCTTAAAAGCTCAGCAATTCGAACTCATATATGCCCAGTCTGGATATCTATACACTATTTTACCTGACGCTCTGCACGGCGATCCATCCCACCACGACGCCCCGGGGGCATCCCATGCCACTGACGGTATTATCGGCCAGGTTATGGCGCAAAACAAACCTTTTACCATGATGAGTACAAACAATTCCCCAGACCTTTCTACGACTACATCTCATTCTGGGGCTACAACTTCGTATGCTCCAGTAATACACACCCACCACACTCATGGACCCTCATGTCCACCATAGTGTTATGGGAAAACACCATCAGCTTATGCGCCAACTCCATATTATAACCAGTAGGCCCATCAGACTCCGTTTCAACCACAAGCCCAAGTGGCTTATTAACCTCAACAGGCAGCACCTCTTGCTCCAACACTTCCAGCAGCTCCAGGTTACCCACAACCGCAACATGAAATAGGTCCACCTCATAACCCACCTGCTTACTACCCACCGCAACCTGCTCCTAAGCCTGCATGACCTCAAAACCCACCTACTGCCCAAGGGCATGTGTACGCACAACAAAACCAACCGCCCAAACATAACACCTAGCGTAACCAAGGAGGTCAACAAAACCGCGGAAGAGGACGTAACTGCGGAAACAACCAGCAACATAACCAAGGTGTACCACCACCTAATCCTCCAAACAACAATAACGATGCTCCCCCCAACCAAAATCCTGATCGTCCACCAAAACAGGCTAAAAATAATAACTTGAGAACAAACCATCCATGTTCCATATGTGGAGTCTACGGCCATTACACACATAATTGTCCCCATTTAGATCGAGCGTGTCAACTCTAGACCGACGACTCCCAACGACAAGTACATGCTGCAGAACCAGCACCTCCTTCTCAGCAACAACCCATGATATTGCAAAATCCCTTACCTAACCAAGGCACGGTAAACACTCATCCAAATGATCCCCCTCAAGGATCCGCTGCAACACAGCAGCAAATCACTTACACGGCAGCTGACTACCAGCATGCAAAGTCCAACACTGACCATTTTCTTATGATGTCGTCAAATGATGTCAATCTTCAAACCCGTCGAAATCAATACGGATCTGCCCCAGAGGCCACACCTACCGACCCATCGTCGAGTACTATCCCAACTGATCAACCACTTCGCATACCCACTATGCCCATGGATAGGGGCCCCAAAGCACCCCGTTTCCCTTTGAGATGGATTAACAATAACCCAAACGCTTGTGCAGCTTCCAACTATAACATTGTAGAGGATTTAGCTCAGTCCCCCGCTGCTATGTCCGCTCTCGAAATCTTAAAAAACTGTCCTGCACATAGAAAATTGTTGTTCTCTTCCATTGATGCCATAGATCCTAATGACTCTAACACAATGGCTTTCGACTTAGAACAAGTTGAACCTCGCATGCCTTCATCTCTAGATTTTCAAGTTTCCGTCTCCATTCGCAACCTCGTCGTTTATCGATGCATAATTGATGAAGGGGCCTCTACCTGCGTCATGTTGACTTTTGTATGGCAGAAACTTGGATCCCGAACACTACAACCGTCCACTACCGCATTACAAGCTTACGATGGCCGTGCAGCTCAACCTCAAGGACTCCACCACCACTGCAAAGTCTTCTTATCGTTTCCAGACTCCTTAAAAATGAAAGCACTTACGAGCATGAACAGTCCTGGGCTCTCACAAATCCACAGGATAGTACCATTTCAGAGCACACTTTCATCCCTTCTTGGAGCTCATTAAAACTATGAAGAAGGACCCAATGGTGCTTCTCCGCACCACATTAGATCATGTCTACCCATACGGAAGCTTCCCCATTTTGGTCGCCTTTGTTCAGAGTATTCTACAGTGTGTCACCCCAATACTCCCCTTACAGCCTCCATCAGCTGGACCCCCCACAGAGTCACTCCAGTCTACATTACATACCCTTGATCCCTCAAAGCTATGATACCCACACCTACAAGTCAATTTCCTACGCTTCTAGGTCAACCATGTCATCAAGCTCTGAACAAAGGAAGTTTGAGTCCACCCACTCTATGACCCCAGTCATTCCCCATCCCCACAGTATGTCATTCCTACCACAAGTACTATCACATATCAGTTGTGCACCTCGTGCTCCTATCAAGGAAACATCATTGCCTTCATAGTTGCTGGCCTCCCTCTGTCGACACCAACCAAACCTATTCCAGAGGATAGACCCAGAGATCCCTGTGCCTTGGACTCATCACCATTTATGATGAGTGCCTACAGATCATTTTGAAAGGAGTCCTCAGTGCCTCTCCAAATGATTGTTTCTCACATGCTCGACTTCAACACCTTGATCACATCGTTGAGACTCGTACATGGTATCGTTCCTTTCAGTTCTTTGTTGAACACCCCGAATATCACCTGACTCTACCACATTTTGAGAGTCTAATTAAGGAAACAACCAGTTACATTTTCCTATAGATATCCGGGTTGTGTTTGGCGACAGTATTCAGATGTACCCCATTTTTATACTCCCTCGAGTATACAGTTACATATGCTCCTCAGAATTGACTCACAATTATTGAGTCCCTACAGATGTTGGACACCTTCAGTTTCAGCAGTTCAACAACCCTTCTGATACCTTTTTTCAGAACGGTTGTTGCTTTCTTTCCAGTGTATCAGTTATTCAGATCAGTCATGGTATGACCATGAGTATGTCCTAGCATTGTGTCCCCTCTGGACCATTATGATGTACCAACAGATTTTTATGTATTTCTTCATGGCCCCCCTTCATGGGCCTAATTGTTATGTATATGTCTTGATACGAGCATGGGTATGCCCGCCTTGTCCATAATCACAGATTATTCCTCATTCATTTTAAGGACATGTATTTTTTCAGTATTTGAAGCTTCCAAGGGGTCGTTTCTCCAGTCTCCAACCAATCTCTTCTCTTCTCCAAAACCCAGGAAAAAAGACAAAAGAACTATGATGTCTATCGGCCATACGATGAGCTCCTGCCCTCACACATCAGGGGTCAATCTGTTAACACCCAAAAAGTGCTCACTAGCTCATTCCCTTATTCACATGACCCATTTGCCCACTTTTCCACCATTTGAGCCTCTAAAGCCATCAAAAGGTCACCAAAAAGACCATAATACACCTTTTTCCCCTCAATATATATATATTTTTCCTCAAGAAACCCTCAAAAAGGGTCCAGAATTCCCAAAAAATATTAAAAGGGAATAAAAATATTCAAAATATTCAAAAAGAAAAAAGAGGGAAAAAGAGACATAAACCATGTTGGTTAATACCATTGGTTTCCTCAAAACCATAATGGTATTCCCCATCACCAAAAACTATAAAAAGGTGATAGGGGCTCCTCACTTTCCATCCACATTTCATCCTATCCTTATGCTACCAAATTCCTTTTGAGAGCCATTGCCTCCCATTGTGAGTTTGAAGAATCCCATTTCAGCATCTTGGAGAAGAGACCATTGGAGCTTGGAGCACCTCAACCTTGGAGCTTCTCAACACCAAACATCCTCACCTTTGAGGTAATACAAAAAATCTATTATTTTTTATCTTGTTCTTCCATGGATCTATCTGCTTATTGTTCTTAATCTTGTTCTTGTTTATTTTGCACATGTTTATGTTAATGTTAGATTAAATTTATAATTTTTATTTGCTTTTCATTGAAAGTGCTATTACTTTGTTAACAGGTGCATCTCTTGCACATGCTTGGTTGAAAAACCAAGCAACAACCGTGCCTTGGGGAGAAAGAATCCTGAGGAAATGTTCACAGGAAAGAAGCTCGAGGTTGGTCATTTTCGTATATTTGGTTGCTATTGTGGGAGCAATGAGAGCTATGCTTCATGATCAGAGTCTTCCTTTCTTTCTTTGAGCAGAGGCTTGCAGTACAGTTGTTTACCTCCAAAACAGGAGTCCCCACCATGCCTTGGGGAGAAACACTCTTGAGAAGATGTTCACAGGAAAGAATCCCGAGGTTGGTCATTTTTGTATATTTCGTTGCTTGACTTACTCTCATGTCCCTTCTGAGAATAGGACAAAGTTGGATTCCACTGCAAAGAAGGGCATCTTTGTGGGCTATGATGAGACTTCGAAGGCTTTTCAAATTTATCTTCCTGCACTCAGGAAAGTTGTGGTGAGGCGGGAAGTGAGGTTTGAGGAGGAGAGAGCCTTTAGGAATTCTATAGACTTGGAGTATAAGGAGTCACGGGCTTCCACATTTCAAGTGACACAGGTATATTCAGTTCATAGCACTGGATCACAGGTTTCTGGAGTGACTGGGATATAGGTTATAGGATCAGGTTCTACAGGTATAGTGGTACAACCAATAGGTATTACGGAGACAGGTTCTGGATCTTAGGTCATAGGTTCACCAGTTGCAACTTCTGGATCACTGAGTTCACTAATGGCTATTTCATCAGCTACTGGTTCATAGGTTGCCGGGCCATCTACTTCTAGCAGTTCTTCAAATGCGGATAGACCAGTCTGGGAGCCACCTTTAGGGAAGAGGAGGCCTAAATGGCTTCGCGATACCTTGAAGGAAGCATAGTCATTTGGAAGGCCCCAGGATCCTATTCACACAGTTGTGATGCCTGACAGATTGGGAATGGTATTAGTTGCTAGTCTTCATGAGTTAGAGACTTCTACTTTTGAGGAGGCCTCTCAACATCAGGTTTGGAGAGATGCCATGATGGAAGAGTACCATTCCATCATGAAGAATGATGCATGGGAGATTGTACAGAGACTAGATGGGAAGTCAGTTGTGACTTCCAAGTGGATTTACAAGGTGAAGCATGTTGCAGATGGCAGTGTGGAGAAGTTCAAGGCTCATTTTGTGGCACATGGGTTTTCATAGATAGAGGGAGTAGATTATGATGAGACCTTTGCACCGGTTGCTCAATATTCTTCTATTAGAGTAGTGATTTCCATGGCAGCAGAGATGGGTTGGAGGATCCACCAGTTGGATGTGAAGACCGCATTTCTCAATGGTCTTTTGCATGAGGAGGTTTATTTGGAGCAGCCGCAGGGCTTTGAGATTCATGGGAGGGATTCTCATGTGTGCAGGCTGAAGAAGGCCTTGTATGGTCTGAAGCAATCTCCTAGAGCTTGGTATTCCAGGATTGATGCATATTTGATGTTGATGGGTTTTCAGAAGAGTGAGGCTGATCCCAATATTTACTTCATTGTGGTTCATGAGGATCAACTCATTCTTCTGTTGTACGTTGATGATTTGTTTATCATAGGGGAGGAGCATTTGATTGAAGCTTGCAAGAGAGATCTTGCATCAAAGTATGAGATGACAGATATTGGGTTGATGCACAATTATTTGGGGATGGAGGTTTGGAAGGATCCTGGTCATATTTTCGTGGGACAAGGCAAGTATATTGCAGATATTCTGAGGAGATTTTGGATGGAGGACTGCAGGCCTATGCCCACACCTATGATTACCAACTAGAAGCAGCTTCATGCTTTTGAGGGAGAGTTGGTATATCCTACATTATATCTTCAGCTCACTGGTTCATTGATGTATCTAGTCAACACCAGGAAAGACTTATGTTTTGCGGTGAACACTCTCAGTCAATTCATGGTGGAGCCTAGGAGCGTGCATTGGACAACCGTGAAACATGTGTTGAGATACCTTGCATGGACAATGGATTTTGGTTTGGACTATAGGATTTCGGGTGGTGTTAGTTTGATTGGCTTCACATATTCATATTGGGCAGGCAGTGTGATGGATCGGAGGAGCACTTCCGGTTGTTGGTTTAGTTTGGTCTAGGCAACAATGTCATGGTTCAATCGGAAGCAAAATTCCGTTTCTTTGAGTTCTGCTGAGGCTGAATACATGGCAGCCAGTCAGACTAGTTGCGAGGCACTGTGGCTTCGCAAGTTATTGGTAGATTTATTTGGTCAGGAGATGAGGCCCATGGTGATTTACTGTGACAATCAGAGTTGCATCTAGCTATCTGAGAATCCAGTTTTTCATGACAGGTCAAAGAACATAGGGATCAGATACCACTTCATCCGAGACTATGTTTAGAGAGGAGCTGTGGAGTTACAGTACATTTCCACTGATGAGTAGGTTGCATATATTCTGACAAAATCCTTGGGGTGGGGCAAGTTTGTCTTCTTCAGGGACAAGTTGGGAGTGGTGCAGAACACCTTCCTCGGCAAGAGGGAGTGTTGAATTTTATACCTACGAAAGTGTTTCCCTAGGTGAATTTTTCCTTAGTCACTCAAAAGGGGGAAATAAAGTGACCATTGCATTAAATGACTTGAGATGAGCATTTAATTTAAACTTTAGGGATTAAAGTTACTTTTTGATAAATTTAAGTGAGGTGAGTGAAATTATTTTTTCATGAGAATTAAATGTGCATTTATTCTCATCCACTCATCTAAGCCAATCTGAGCCATTGGATTAGATAGATTTTCACTCACCCTAGGGTTCAATAAAAAAGGCAAGGGAAGGCGTTTTGGAGTCACTTTTTTTGTGAAGAAGAAGAGAGAAGAGAGAAGAAGAGATAGCAGCAGAGGGCACAGATTTAGAGGCAGCTTGATGAGCATCTATTGAGCATCACATATATCGAGGCAAGAGATAAATCCGTACAAGACAAAACCCGAGGCAACGTGAGGGGGAAACAACACAAAAACCGAGGCCGTACAACAACATTTAATTCTAAAATCGTACAATATGATTTTCGAGGCAGCTTTTGTAGGCACAAATTTCGAGGTAGTGGGCACAGTTTCAAGGACCGCACAACAACATTTAATTGATTCTAAACCGTACAATAGACTGGGCGTGATTCCCGAGGCAAGTTGGAACAGAATTCGAGGTCTATTTTTGGTTGTATTTCTGGCACGAATTTCGAGAAGAATAACAGCACAGAAATCGAGGCAGCTTTCTAGGTGAAATTTATTGGTTGAGATAAGTGCATTTTGACTGTAATATTACTGTATTGAAGTTTTCTGAAGAAATAAATAATTCTCACTGTCTTTCACAGGTTTTCCCCTTGTGGGTTTTTCCTGGGCGTTTAGCCAAAATTCTAAGTCTGAAATTTTTATGGTGTGCATTCTATATTTAATTTTCTGCCTATAAATGTGAGTTTCAGTAGTGTTTTACATGTCTGAAAATTTTGTGTAATTTCCAGCCAACACATAAAACTGGGTTGGGCATTAAACTATGGATGTTTGACATGAAAACCGGGTTGGGTTGAAATTCGAAGAAAACTTTCAATACAACCTATCAATGCAACCATCATGAATATATAAAATTTGAATCCAAAAGGTAATTCAAGCCAAATAAACTCTAAGGAATTTTGAAACCATCAAGCAAACAATTAAACCTTGCAGCATATCAACATCCATGAATTCCATTGCCCATTTCACTCATAAGCATACCATAGCTTAGCAGTGGAATTATAAGTTCAAGAATTCAATATGCAAATGAGACACTTACATTTTGAATAAGTTGGTCCAAGGAAACATTGCTACTATCAAGTATTTTTCCAAGGAAACTTTTAGCTATGCAATTTGTTAACTGGTAATTGCAAAGATTGCAATTTCTTGAAGTTGAAATTGCAATTTGAATAAAAAAATTCTTAGAATTGCAATATATGCAAATATCAAAATTCAATCAATTAATTGTTGAAGTTGCAATTTCTGGATGCTAAAATTGCATAGAAGGTATTTTTTCAATTGTTGAAACTGCAATTCTTGATCACTGAAATCACAATCAATCAATTATTGAAATTGGACTTTTCGTTAAAAAATGTGAGATTCTCCTCTGTTATTTCATATATAACGTGTTGAAATTGCAATTTCTTCTTAATATTTTTTATTGTTGAATTTGTAAATTTGTAATTGCCAAAATAGCAGAAGTTGAAATTACAATTTGAATAAAAAAGATCTCAAAATTGAAATAAATAATTATCGAACATGCAACAAATTAATTGTTGAAATTGTAATCAATCACATATTGAAATTGTTGGTATGTAGTGATGCAACATATATATTTTGATATGTAGTGATGCAACATATAATGTTGTGTTTATATTGTTGAAGTAATAAAAAGAAACAAAATGCATCTATAATTTGCAATTAGGATATATGGAACAAGAATAAAATAGGTAATATTTTTTTTTTCAAAACTTATATTGGCAATTTCAATTATTGAAAATTCAGAATTAACAATCGGATATTACAATTTCAACATCTACAATATAGAAATTCAAATTCGACAATTATAAAAATTTCACAATTAACATTATAAAATGTTGAGAAGTGATTGATAGAAATTGCATTTTTAGTGTCCCGAAATTGCAATTTCGGCAATTTCAACATTTAATCAAGTGCAATTTGGATACTTTCATTTGGAATTTTAATGAATTTTTTAAATCAATCTGCAATTCCAACTTCAGAAAATTGCAATTTAGAAATTTGAAAATTCACAATTTCAACAATCAAAATATTGAAGAAAAATTGTAATTTCAATAATTTTAACAATTGGTTAATCAGAATTTTAATGATCAATGTTGCAATTTAAGGAATTAGAAACTAGAAGTTTTAGCAATAAAAAATTGCAATTCCACATTCACACTATCAACAATAAAATGATTGATACCACAATTTGAAATTACAAAAATAGTTTATTAAAAATTACAATTTCAGCAATTTCAACAATTAATTGCTTACTAGTTTAGTAGTCGGATGTTGAAGGGGCTTGAAGGATTTTCTAAGGGAGGAGTGGGGATTCTAAGAACCATGGGTCTTGGATACATATATATAATGATGATCTTTACATCTTTGAACTTGGCCGTGATCCAATGGCATTTATCTCTTGAGGGCTCTTGTAGAGAAGTCAACTTGAGGCAATGATAAGGTCTACATTCCATCCCCAGGGTTATGGTTGAGCATGTTATATGTCAAGGAAGGCTATGCTAGTAATTATTGTACTTTGATATGGAACTCTCAATTTCTATTAAAAAAACTATTGATCCAGATCATGGTATTCTAATAATTACTTGAGTATGTAATTTTACCAACAACATATCTCAGGATAAGTAGGGCTCCCCTATTCTGTTATATTACTGCATTATTTCTTAGCTTTCTTTTTATGTTTTAGTCATTTTTGTTACATGTTAAGTTTTGAAGTTTATTTATAATCTTACAGGATAAATTATTAAGTTATTAAACTATAATTGAACCAATCATAATAAAGTGTTTCTCTAGGACATCTTAATTTCATGATTAGAATTATGCTTGTAATTTGTAGTATTATTGCTTTAAGGTTTGATTGATTCCTCTCTTTTTTTTTAGCAAGATTTATTTTATTGCAAGATAGTTTTAAGTGTTTGAAATAGATTTGCTACAATCATCTATAAACCATAAAGGACCTGATTTTGCTCCTTCATTTTTTCTATTGCTCAAACTTTACTCCTTCATTTTCTCTATTGCTCAAACTTTACTCCTTCATTTTCTCTATTGCTGAAACTTTCGAATCTAACAAAAGTATAACTTTTACTTCCTTCCGTTCATGACTAGAGTGCCCCTCTCCCATGATCCCTTCAAGAGAAAATCCCCTGTTAATGATAGCAACCTAAGGAAGGAGATTGATGGGATTATAACCTCTTACTTTCGTCTCACCCCTACTCATATTTAGAGAGAGATAACAGATCAAGAGGACGAGATTAAAGTAGAACAAGATTTTAATCTAGACAAGGATATACCTCAAAATATGGAGGAATATGTTCCAAATCCAATAAATAAAATGTCTAAGGACACCAAACACCTCAAGACCATATCCCTTCGTTGGAAGATACAAACCTTGCCGAGCAAGGCCCTCGTAGGCACAAAAGAAGGAAGGAATGAATTCGTCCTATTAATGGAGGACATCATAGGGAATAATAACAAGATTCAAGCACAAAACAAGAGACTTTACAATTTCAGCGATCAAGAATTGCAATTTCAACAATTAAAAAATTGTTAAATCGTTTTTTTAAGAAATTGCAATTTTTTTTAGGAAAATGCAATTCTGGTATTTTGATAACTACGAATATGAGAATTTCAACAAGTATATGATTGAGAAGAGATTCACAATTTTTAAAAGAAAAACACAATTTCAACAATTTATTTACTACAATTCTAAGAATCGAAAAATTATAGAAGTTGCAATTTCAATAGCTTGAATCCAAAATTGCCCATATTCATTCTGAATTCCAGCTTGATCAGGATTGACGAATCATTTATTCCAAAGGAAATCCACCAGCTATTCAGATAATTTGTAACGTCCCTGTTGGAGGGGACCCTTCGGGCTCCTTAGTTGTCATTAGTTACTTATGTAATAGTCTAGTTAAAGAAGCAGTTGGAGCGGGTGCAACCGCTCCAACCACATATAAGATGTATAAATAATACCATCAAGATGAATATAACCAGTTGGATGCATTCGAGTCATCTATCTTGTCTTGATTATCTCTGTGTGCATGTGCTTACTATATGCTTGAATACAACATCTAGCGCCGTTGCCTCTTTCATGCGGTTTGGATGACAACAACAGCGCGTGGAAGATGGATCGAACCTGCAAAAGATGCAAAAGATCGTGAGGAGAAAGAATCCCTGCAAGAAATGCTTATAAATAATGATGCTGCGTGATCAAATCTGAAGGAAATCGTGCAATGTTCGTTGAAGAAACCTGCAAGAAATACTGCTCGTGTTTTGATACTCCTGCGAAAAGAAAAAAATGAAGATGTCGACCGTGACCATTGACCAAGCATCGAACATTGAAGAAAGCATGTGAAGTTCGTCGAATAACCTGCAAGAATGATAAAGGACGCTTCTGCGTGCATTACAGAAAACATCTGCAAAAACAAAGATAAGATATTGGCATTGCTCGTGAATTACAAGAATATGACGGACCTTCTTTTTGCTCGCGCTTCAGAAATTGTCTAGCACTCGGGCTTGCTGATCGATATGAAACCTAAGTGGATGGAAACTTGTTCAAATCCTGTGGAAGAGTCTGTTGACTATCATCACAAGTATACAACCGCCCTACAGTTCACCCATCGGCTGGCCCATCGACTAAGAAAATGAAATCCAATGTGCTTTGTAAAGACTGCGATGGAATTCGATGGTAGAAGCCCCTCATTGGGAGCGACTCTAGGCTGATTTATGTGCTTTGTAAATGGAATGTGTGCATACCTTATTTTGTTTGTGGATTACAAGAATATAATGTTTTTTTATTCGATTGATGCAATATTGACAAAGCTCCTCGAAAAAATAAAGTCTGCAAACTCAAAGAATTATTACATTGTTGGAGCTCAACAAAACGCGAGCACAGAACCGCCTTTGAATTGCAACCGCCTACCAAGAAGTCCGTCGACACAACCGTTTAGAGAAACCGACCATGAAGGATGCGTTCAGCATGACAAATTGATCGAGCGTGTCAACAAAAATGCCCAATTGACCAAGCAGTGAATCGACTAGTGAAAATAATACATGTACCCATATTTGACGACTTGAAGGACATTTGTTCAAGTAAAAACTTACAGCTGTTCAGCTAGATACCCGACCTTTAGTAAAAGTGTTGTTTTCCTACATAAAGGAACCCCAATGGTGTTGGAAGGAACCCCATTGGTGGTTAAAATGTTCTTCTCATTGGCATTATCGAGTACACTTCGTCGGTGGTTGAAAGGTTCTCCCTATTGGCATCGACTAAGGATTCCCGTCGACATCAATATGATTCGCTTGCTCAAATTTATTAAAAAAATTGTCTTATAGTGCATTATGTGTGGCTTTATTAATCGGGTCGATGGTTCTCTCTTTTCCATATTAATTATAATGTAGTCTTTTCAAGATTGATGTATAGTGACAATATTATATTGGGGTAAAGTAAAAATATGTGTGGTCGATGCTTGGTCACTAGCCATTATGAGTTTGGTCGAGAGTATTTGAGTCCATAGAATCATAATTATATTTAGACTTTAGTCTATAATTAAGTCGAGTTAATTTAGTTGGCCGACAAGTTATTTTTGTAAGTCATTGTAAGTCGAAGTAAAAACTGGTCGGAATTCAAAATGGTAGGTTGTAAATGGTCGGTACTAAAAGTGGTCAAAACTAAAAATAGTCGGGTCATTGGTCGGTATTGTAAGTGGTCGAGTCTTTTCATGAAGTCGATGTTAAATATGGTTGAGAGTCGACCCTTTTTGTATTATAATTTTTGTAATTCAGTCGGTTCCTAGCCAACTTAGTAAGTCATGTCGAGTCGGGCGAGTCGAGTCAACTCGACCAATATCAGTCGGTATCGACCACAAGCAGCAACAACACATTTAAAATTGCAGGAAGCCTCACGACAGAAGCTGTCGACGAAGACCATATTCAAGCATAAGACATCAAACAAGCACACAGAAGACGATCTTCACGCTTAATAATGACAAAAGAACACTTAAATTGATCAAGCCCCCCGGTGCTAAAATACATAAACATCTATTTAGTGTCATTTCATAAGTTTTTCAGGAAGTTGGTGAGTCGGTGTAATGGCAGAGCGTGGAAGCCGAGAAGTTCTTGGACTGTGGAAGATGAATCCGGCAGGAAGGTGAAAGGGTGAGGCTCGATTGACCACTACCAGATTGCTGACAAAGACTAAAGGAATCGCAGTTCATGGTTGTTCTTGTTTTCTTCGGGATGAAGAAATATTTTGAGGTGGGGGAGATGTTGGAGGGGACCCTTCGGGATCCTTAGTTGTCATTAGTTACTTATGTAATAGTCTAGTTAAAGAAGCATTTGGAGTGGGTGCAACCGCTCCAACCACATATAAGATGTATAAATAATACCATCAAGATGAATTTCGACTCATCTCTCTTGTATTGATTATCTCTGTGTGCATGTGCTTACTATTTGCTTGAATACAACATTCCCGCACCTCCCAACCAAGGCTCCACACCTAACAATACCTTATTCCCCTTACCAATATTCTAGACCATCCATTTGGAAATGAATCGAGAAGCTGAAAAATAAAGCATTCCAATAGTTTGACACATTATAAACCCTTTTTGGTGCAATGTGAATCCACTCTTCCATCAAAGACTCCTTTGAGATATTTTTCCTTGGTAACTAAACTTCACATAGTCGAGCCAATCAATTGCAACCAAACAATTTTTGAAATTCTGCATTTCCTTCAAAAATGAGAATCTCTCCTCAATCATATATACTTGTTACAATTGTTGAATTTGTAATTATCGATGTCAACTTGCACTTTCATATTTAAATGAAAAAATTCATGAAATTGCAAATATAATTATCAAAATTGCAATTAATTAATTTTGACATTGTGGAAGTTGAATTTTTTTATTAAAAAATGCAATTTTTATAAACTTTGAATTGATGAAATTGTAAAATTTGATAGTTGAAATTGCAATTTTTGGAAATCATACTACAATTTCCCATAGAAATTTGCAATATCTTTAATTTTTCTATTCTTGGAATTGCATTTCATGATCGTTGAAATTGTAGTTAATGAATTGTCTGAATTGCACTTTTCTTTTACAAAATGTGAATTCTCCTCAATTATACATCTTGAAATTCTCAATTTTGTAATTATAAAAATACAAAAATTGCATTTTTCTTAAAGTTGAAATTGTTATTTTAATAATTCTTTAATGGTTGAAATTTTGTTCATATTGCTAATTTTTAGTGTCAAAATAAAATTTGTATCGTTGTGATTAATTGTTGCAATTGCAATTTTTGGATAGTCTTACAAATTCTCATAATAAATTGCAACAAATTCTGAAAAGAAATTGCAACTTCTATAGTTTTTCGATTCTTGGAATTGTAGTAAATCAATTGTTGAAATTGTGATTTTCTTTTAAAAATTGTGAATTGTAACCAAGCAACTATTGAAATTTCTTTTTTCTTTAGAAGAAAGTGAATTTCTCCTCAATCATCTACTTGTTGAAATTGAAAACTTGTAGTTTCTTAAACTACAAATTTATTGTTGCATTTATGTTCATACTAATTTTTAAAATTGCAATTTCCTTAACTCGGAATTGTAATTTAAATTATTGTTGAAATTGCAATTTATGTATGGTAAAATTGCACTTTCATAATTCTCCACTTGTTGAAGCTACAAATCTTGTTCAGTGAAATTTCTTTAGTTAATTGTTGAAATTGCTCTTTGTCGTTAAAAATTGCAACTTTCAAAACCTGTTAATATAATTATCAAATATAATTTCTCATAAACAAATTGCAATATCTTTCATTTTTCAATTCCTGGTTCATTGCAATTCATGATGGTTGAAAGTGTTGTTGAAATTGCACTTTTTTTTTACAAATGTGAATTCTTCTCAATTACACTTGTTGAAATTATCGACTTTGTAATTATCAAAAAGTAGAAATTGCATTATCCTACTAGAAATTGAATTTTTGATAAAAAAAAATTAATTTTTTTGTAATTTGAGAATGGTTGAAAATGTAAATTTTGATGGTTATAATTTCATAATTGTTGAAATCTCTTTAAAAACATGATTTTCCCTCAATCACTTGTTAAAATTGTGAATTTGTAATTGTCCGAATTACGATTTCTCTTCGATGTGTTTATTGTTGAATTTGAAATTGTCAAAATTGCAATATGTAATTATGAAAATTGTTGAAATTGCAATTTTTCGATGGTCTTACAATTTCCCATAAAATATTGCAATATCTTTATTTTTTCAAATCTTTGTTCATTGCAATTCATCACCTTTCTTTTACGAAATGTGAATTCTCTTTAAATATACTTGTTGAAATTGCAATTTTAATAATTCTTCAATTGCTGAAATTGCAATTTTAATTTTTTCCTAGAGAATTGCAATTTTAATAATTCTTCAACTATTGAAATTATAATTCTTAAATGCAATCAACAAATTATTGAAATTTTATTTTTTCGTTAAATTAACTTAAATTTCTCAATTTCTCATCATTCATATACTTGTTCAATTTGCTACTTTCTATTGTTGAAAATAAGATTTTATTGTTGCAATTAATTGCTCAAATTGGAATTTGTGGATGGTCACATCATTTGTTGAAATTGCGATTTTCTTTAAAAATTTGAGAATATCTTAATCATATACTCGTTGGAATTCCCAAATTTGTAATTATCATTGCATTTTTTTATAGATGAAAATGCAATTTCTTAAAAAATAATTGCTCAAATTGTCGAAATTACAATTTGTGGATGCTATGATTCCAATTTCTCATTAAAAAGTTTCAGTTTTAGTAATTCTTCAATTGTTGAAATTGCAACTCTTGAATTCATGAGATTGCAATATGCAATCAAATGATTGTTGACATTGTAATCTTTGGATGCTATCTACTTAAACGACACGACTCATCCTCTGTCACCTTCGCCATTGTACATGACCCATCGGACAAGGAAAACAACTCCCAACATTTACCAGTGTTTATCATGCATGACATTGATCACATCACCCACATATATGACATCCACCATCTGATGCGCCCCATCTGATTATGATATAGGGTGATGGGCATCCATTGGAGAAAATGTTTTACGGAGCTATAGAAAAATTGTTTCAACAACTGATGAAAATGTCGTTAATTTAGAAGGAGACAGAGAGGTGGGACCATGTTTCCATGTCCACCTAACAAAGGAATCTTCAATTCGGATAAGGATTGACAAAATTA
This sequence comes from Larix kaempferi, assembly GCA_027924585.1. Lineage (NCBI taxonomy): Eukaryota > Viridiplantae > Streptophyta > Pinopsida > Pinales > Pinaceae > Larix > Larix kaempferi. The sequence continues at coordinate 6,276,885 of BSBM01000512.1, forward strand.
GAGATGGATCATCTTTATTTTCTCCTTCCATTGCATACATTGCAAAAGTTCTTTGGTGTAGGAACATTGGCCAATACGAACTATGATTGATAAGAACTATGACCAATAAGAACTATTAGTCATAGTTCCTATCAATGGTAGTTCCTATATAGGTCATAGTTCTTATCGGTAAAAGTTCATGTTGATTAGATTTATTGTCATTAAAGTTCCTAGTGTTTAGAGTTTGTTGAAATTGTAATTCTAATTGCAATAAAAGCCTTATTAAAATTTTACTTTTTGTTAAAACAACATCAATTTCTTCTTAGTCATATACTTGTTCAAATTGCTAAAATTGTGTATTGTCAAAATTGAAATTTTATCGTTGTGATTAATTGTTGAAACTACAATTTTTGGATGGTCGGTTTCTCATAAGAAATTGCAACTTCTGTAATTTTTCAATTCTTGGATTTGTAGTAAATCAATTGTTGAAATTTTGTTTTTCTTTTAAAAATTGTGAATCTTTTCTCAATCATATAATTGTTGAAATTCTCAAATTTTTAACTATCAAAATGCAAATCAATTTATTTTTTAATTGTTGAAATTACAATCCTTGATTGCTAAAATTGCAATCAACCAACTATTGAAATTTCATTTTTCATTAAAAGATTGTGAATTTATCGTCAATCATCTACTTGTTGGCATTGTGAATTTGTAGTTCCCAAAACTACAAATTTATTGTTGCATTTATGAATACTAGTTTTCAAAATTGTAATTTCCTTAACTTGAAATTGTAATTTGAATTAAAAGTTCTTGAAATTGCAAATATGAAATTATTGAAATGACAATCAATTAATTGCCAAAATTGTTGAAATTACAATTTATGGATGTTATAATTTCAATTTGTCATTAAAAGGTTCCACTTTTTATAATTCTCCAATTGTTGAAATTACAACTCTTGAATTCATGAGATTAGAATTTTTTATTAAAAAAAAATAGTTTTTATAATTTTCTTGATCGTTGAAATTGCACTCAATTAATTGATGAAATACATTCTCTTAAAAAATGTGAATTTCCCTCAACAATACTTGTTAAAATTGTGAATTTGTAATTGTTAAAATTGCAAGTTATCTTCAATCAGTTTATTTTGAATTTGTAATTGTTAAAATTGCAAGTTATCTTCAATCAGTTTATTTTGAATTTGTAATTGTTAAAATTGCAAGTTATCTTCAATCAGTTTATTTTGAATTTGTAATTGTCCAAATCACAATATGTAATTATGAAAATTGCATTCGTCCTAGATGGGATGTTATGTCAGAAATAATGGTAATTTATTGAGATTTTGTGAGGTCCACCACTTGGAATCTCATTAAACTAGGTGAGCGCATGGAATGTACATCTTACTTCATCCTAGCTTTGCTCTTAATGATGATCAGGTATATGCAACTTGTGGAAAATATGGGTGCTTAAGTGTTGGATACAATGGACATCTAAAGGAGTAATGGCTTGGCTCATTAGTTGGTGAATTCTTGAATTCATGAAATTGCAATATGCAATTATCTAAATTGTAATCAATTAATTGTTGAAATTGTTATCTTTGGATGCTAAAATTGCAATTTTTATCATCCTTCAATTGTTGAAATTGCAATTTTTGGTTGCTAAAATTGTAATTAATCAATTGTTGAAATTCCATTTTTGTTAAAAAGATGTGAACTTGTTCTTAATCATATATTTGTTAAAATTGCAAATTTATATCTGATAAAGGTGGAGATTCAATCTTCTTATTGTTGAATTTGTAACAACTAAAATTACAATTTGAGTTGAAATATGTAGATATTGAAATTGCAATTGTTTATATCCAATCAATCAATTGTTGAAATTGCACTTTTTGGTAAAAAAAGACTTTCTCCTCGATCATATGTACTAGTTGAAATTTCGGATCTCTAAAATTGAAATTTCTCCTCAATCTTTTATTGTTGAATTTGGGAAGTTATAATTGACAAAATTATAATTTACTAAAGTTGAAATTAGAATTTGAATAAAAAATCCCTAAATTGCAATATGCAAATTTATATCAAAATTGCAAACAATTAATAAAGAAATTGTAGTTTTTGGATGCTTTAGTCCAATTTCTCATTAAAAAGTCATAATTTTTATAATTCCCCATTTGCTAAAATTGCAATAGCAAATTGTTGAAATTTCACTTTTCCTTGAAAAAATGTTTTTTTTTTCTTGAATGATATACTTGTTCAAATTAACAAATTTGTATTTTTTTGTTTGTTTGTTTATAACTTGTGGGACTAGGCATCTAAGTCATCAAAATCACCTGGGTATCGCACTCGGCATGGGCCACACCAACTCGGGTGGGGTACTCAACTCATGAACATGGTCGGGAGTTTGACATTCTAGCAGACTGGATTCCAGACCCTAGCGACACCAAATCAATGATGGATTTACAACATAGGGAGCTCCACCTATATTGGAAACTCAAGTTGCTGCTGTGAATTACCTTAATTGACCGGGGAAAACAGATCGTGGGGTTGAAAGAGGAACTGGCTCCCCTGAATCGTATGAGGTTGAAGATTAAGTTTGTTAACTCCAAGATGGACATTATTACAAGGAGGTTGGGGATTGAGCTAGAGATAAAGCATCCGCATGCGAGACTCACTCTAGACTCACCCCATATTATCGATGAAGGTGAGAATGACACCTTAGAGGTTCCCCACACTTAATTGCTTAGGGAATACATGTTGTTTATTCCTCTGTTTCATTTTTTTTATTATGTTATTACCAAGGGTATAAAATGATAAACTACAATTATATACAAGGTAGGAACGTTGTTGTTATTTTTATTTTGGGCTCTAGAAATTTTAGTATTTTTGAATTGTTTAAGACTGGGCACATGTTTGGATCCTTGAATATAGACCTATCCTCTTTTCTTAATGGAGCTCAACGATTGGCATGTTTTCCAACTCTAAAGGGTCAAATTGAGCCTCGATATGTATTCTATGTAGATTATTAGCAATATAGAAGTACTCTTACTTACAAAAAATACATATAATTTTGTTTTTACATTGCTGAAGTAATAAAGAGAAAAAGAATGCATCTATAATTTAAAATTATGATACGTGTAATAAGAAGAAAACATTTATGCTATTTTTTACTTATGCAAATATTTGCAATTATTATAAATTATTGCAATTTCAAACATCTAAAATATAGAATTTAAATCTAGACATTTCTATGGAATTCACAAAGCAGCTTGCCTCACAGAGGCTTTCAAGGACATATTATGAATCCCTGTCGATGGCATAGGATTCGAGCCGGGCATCACTTCTGAGTTTTGTGAGATGTTACAATTGTGTTTGGGAAGGGTCACTGTAAACATGCTAGACACAAGTTCACAATCAAGGTATTTCCCAAGTTGACCCATTTGTACACTATAAAATGTTGAGAAGTGTAATAGAACATCAATGTATCAATTTGACTTTTCGCTATATGTGTCAATAAACTTTCACAAGATTAATTTGATAAATTAATTAAACAAAATAAAAAGAATATAAATGTAAAATATTGTTACAAATGTTTACTTTGTAATTTAAAGTTATTCAGCTTTTACAAGTGCTCATTTGTTCAAATTTAAAATAATTTGGATCATTATTATCTCGGTCGTTATGTTTGGATTAGTGGTAATAGCTTTGCAATGTGAGATGTAGATCTCTCTCTAGAATCAAGATGGCATTTTCAATATCACATTGGACCTAATTAGACAAAACAATTGTAGCACAGAAAAACAAATACAATACCTCTATTTGAAAACATAAAATGTGTAAGTGGGTTGAATGTGAATCTCTTTTCCATTGCTTGCACATAGTCATCAATAAATAATGATTTATCCTTGAGAGCTCATCACATAATTAGATTTTACGCATATTTTACTTTATTAGATAGTGTAGGGCTCCTCAAGACTGTTGCAACAATAAAGGGATTATATTTCAATATCTAATATGGCCAAATCGTATAAAATATTTTATAATGGTATTTAAAGTAAAATGCAATATTTTTAATATTTTTATTTGGAAACATATTACATTATCATTAAATTTCATAATAATTATCTATCTACTTGGAAACATATTACATTATCATTAAATTTCATAATAATTATCTATCTACAAAATACATCGATTCTAATCTATATTATTGTTTTAAATGGTTGTGAAAATTTTATAATATAATTATTTATATTTATTGTAATATCTATAATTTAATATTTTTATTAATATATAATTGTTTTTCAAAATAATTGTATTATTTTTATAGCGAAAAAGAATTATTAAAATAAAATAAAAAATGGTCCACCTATTAAATGAATTGGTTAAAGTGGAGCCTTTTTTTCCAATGATATGAAAATATAAAATTACATATGAGTTACATACAAATCAATTAATCCTCGGTTACATATGAGTTACATAACATGTCACATGATGAGATTTGAACCCACATTCCTCCCAGGCACCCAATCTACATGGCAATAGACTAAAACTTGCAATTTTAATACTATCATATCATAAATATAACTTTACAAAACAAAGTCAAACTAAAATTGAAAAATGCTAAACTCTTGGTGTCTTATATAACTTAATTTTCATCTATTGATTTTTAAAATTTATATATAATTATTTGTGTAGTTTAATTGTAAAATAACATAACATAAAAAATATTTATGACATCTTCAATTTCAACCTATGTGTACTATGTTGAAAGTCATGATATGATACAAAATACTTACTCGCTTAACATGTCCATCTCACCCCTTTTATATGAACAAACTACTAACAAAACAATTATATGAGGAGAACCAAAGGTTTTTTATATGAACAAACTACTAACAAAACATTTATATGAGGAGAACCATAGGTTCTCTATAAATGAGAGGACCATGAATAATTATCTCAATAAAAAGTGCTTGTGGTTTCACCTCATTGTGTTCATAACAATCTTAATTTTGTTTAAGGTTCCCAAACTATTATTGGTCCCATAAACATTGAGCTTGGTTTTGTAATCAGTGCTCATGGTTCCACCACCAATGTTCTCAACTCCCTAACTAATCGTGGCTCCCTCACAATGCCCATGATCCCACCATCATTGATCATGGTTCACGGCTCACTGATGGAGTGCTTGATGATGGACATTAGATTCTAGCTCTTGGAAGATATTGCTTGGTTATCTAAGAGTCTTATGTACAATGTGTATGCACTTTCATAACTAAGTACAATGTGTGGCATATTCTTTTCTTTTTCCAAGGTAGAACCTCAAAAAAACCTTCCAAGTACTTTGCATGATCTCTGAATGATAAACAAGGTAAGCCATTTTCTCTGACTATGAAGGCTAACCCAAGGAAGTTAAAAGAGTCAAGTTAAAACTTAAGAAAAATATATGTGACATCTTCACTTTCATAAATAACTTATATGTTGTACAAAAAACTAGATAGCTAAGCATATCTAATTCATAAGGCAATCAAATGTACTCTAATATTAAATATTGAAATCATATTCTATATGTTAGTGAACTGCTTATTACTTTGTTTCATTTCGTAGAGACACATGTGCTTTGCTTATAATTTGGGAAATCACTTATATGTCTAATAGCTACTTTAAAGATCGAAGCAATTGGAAAAGATCTTCATAATGATAATTAAAGACATGTATGTTTGAAATATTCCTGAGAGCCAAAGAGATCTGGACGCTTAAGAACCAAAGAGGTCCAACATCCCTTTAAAAGACTGACAATTGGCACACCCAAACCGCTAAATTCCATGCAAAAGTAGCTATTTATATTTACATATAAGTCTTATAAGTCTTATGTATATACTACTGCCTGTTATAGTTCAAAGATATCTTGTCCTGAGATCAAGATGGGTCCAAGCAAAAGTATGCATGTTGTTGAATGGACTAGATGCATAATTGCATGATTTTTTATTAATTTTGTTGAGAATCCATAGCCTCCAAATTTGCTATTTTGGGCATTGAAGATACTCATCAAGGTTGATTCATGGTTTAGATAAAAACAATATAAAAAAAATAATGCTTGTAGCTTTCAAAATTAAAATTGAAAAGATCATGAATGAATGATCAATTAAAACAAAGAAGCTTCATCCCTGGTTTAGTATACAAGAATGGGTGACTATATTTACAGAGTGTGGTAGTGAATACTATAAGGATAGTATGATGTCTCACCATGAGAGGGAAAATACATGCATTACCATGTAACCTAACACTCACCCCGTTGTAGCGTAATGGTCCCCTGGTTCAATCTTGATAAAATAAAAATTGTGTTGATTTGAACACAATGTAATTCAACGACTGAATGATTTAATATAGAATTCATGCTGTCCTTTTCCTAGTCTCCCTTCCTCAAATGCCCAGGAATAATTTGATGAATTTTGGCTCTCTACACAACTTTAGCATATTAGATATTTAGAAAAAAAATCACAAAATTCAAAATTCAAAATCTGTACGGCCTTTACTAAATTCAAAATTCAAAATTTCCTGGCAGTACGAGTGCAGCTTGCATAATCGATGAGTGCATATTGCATCCATTATGTCTGCGTGCAGAAGGCTCGCTAAAAAACAAGAACCCATTCGAATGGCAACCCTCAAGTCTCAAGCCCCACGCTGCTACAGAGAATTGACTGGTGAAAAGCTTTCCGGACGATTGACATGTGATAAGCTTTCCGGCAAGAAAGAGAAGACATTTCAGGCAGCGAGAGGGTGAACGGTTCCAGTGGAAATGGGAAAACGTCGTATGCAAACGGAGATGAAGAGATGGGCCCAAGTCGCCACGTCTGCCTCACAATGGAATCTGCAATCGACTTAAGGTTTGCCGATAGTGAAGACCATCAACCAGCACATGCGACATGATGAAGTTGATTCCTGAGATGTGAGGATACATTGAGTTTATGAGATTGAGAGTCGATCCAACTCCTCCTCCCACATCCACCAATTCCTGGACTTCCTTAAAACTCTGGTAAGTAACCAAAAGCTTGTTCATCAACATGCGATATTTCTCATACATTCCCCCGTTGAATCTCTTGGTTGATAGCCGATTACTCAACACAGTCATTTCATGGGATTTGGTGAGTGGATGGGAGCCTTAAAGCACATCATCCTTGAGATAATACCAGCTTTCCATCAACACCTAATCTTGATTCATCAAGACCATTGGAGCCAGAGAGACTCCATCCTTGTTCTTGGCAAGATATTTGCATTTGCAGACAAGAGTGAGACATAATACTCCGCTATAATGATTTCCATCCACTTTGTGTTCTCTGCTACCCTTGCTTCCATTGATTGATCAATGCTAAGCTCCCAAAGACAACCTACCAATTATAGCAAATTCGTGGAAATTTTTTTGAATGTAAATGAATACCTGAGATACGCTGCAACAAAAGAGCGGGAAAAACGTTATTTAATTTCAAATAACACGAGGCGAGCGATAACACGTCCTTTCATCTCTGATGCTGGCGGATGGTATCACGACGCATTTAATTACTCCGCAGAGATCAGCAGGGAGGAAACAAGAAGACCGCCGGAGAAGATTAACAGCACCGAGAATATTAACGACGCAGGCAGGAAATGGAGGAAGGGTAACGAGACACAAGGTGGGGCCTTAGACAGGTCAAGTGAACTAAAAAGGAATCTGCAATCGAGATAAGCTTGGTGCTCACTAGGGGAGGGATGCCAGTAAGTCAGCGAATTTTTTATCGGTAGTGGTGCAGCTTAATTCTCCATGTTCCCGAGCTTGTTTTTCCTCCAAATTTTTAAGACATATACTTTGTCGTGTTCTCTATCTAACCATATTGATCTTAAGGTGTGACTAATCCAAAATGATGCCATGTCAACCACAAAGTTCCAAGTTGTCTAGTCTTAGTGTGCCTTAGTGTATTTTTGATTGGGACCAATGCTTGAACATTGATGTGACTTAAAGTAGATGTGACTTAAAATGATTTTCCAATTTCAAATATTCATTTTATTTCAAAATGTAGTTCAATTTTTTTTTATAAATAATTTTAAAAACATGAAAATATTAAGAATTACTTGTACATAAAGTGCTTTTATGAACCACTTATAGTAGATAGTTGTTTCAAAACTGAGGTCAACCAACACCATTACTATGTCCACTACTGATCACCCTATCTCAACTACTGGTCTTCTCGCTCAAGAATAGACAACCCTCCCCTATCTAGGTAAATATGAATCCCCAGGTTCAACCGTTGAAATCAGTTTATTATCTCTTTGTTGGTGACCAAATCTGGTAAATTTGTATTTGTTCAGTTGTGACACATGTGGCTGGAGACATGTTTGATAGCGTACCAACCGGCCAAGCAATTTTTATGAAGGTATGACAATGGGTTTCTATTCATGTTGGGTTGTTTCATAAGAATATTTAAATTTGACCTCGGATTGGGACTGGATGAATGGATAGAGACCTCACTATATCTATCAGTGTTGTTTGATTGCAGTGGATTCTGCATGATTGGAGTGATGATCATTGCGTGACGCCTTTGAAGAATCAACACAAGGCATTGAGAGAGAAAGGGAAGGTAACTGTTGTAAACACCATGCTCCCAGTGATTGCAGGCACATATATCTGTTCTCGCCGAGGATTTCACATAGGTTTCCTAATGTTAGCACACAATCCAGAGGGCAAGGAGCGCACAGAGCAAGAATTTGAATATTTAGCTGAGGGAGCATGATTTTTAGGTGGTTTTAAACCTGTATGTTGTGTCAATGCAATGGGTCATGGAATTCCACAAGTAGCTCTCTGTTGATGTCACTAGGTTTATCTTGATTGCATTGTCCATTTGTACTACTCTAAGGAAATGCTTAAAATAAAATATTATATCAGTAAGAAACCCGAGTTAATCCAGGGTATTGCGAATGCATAGTTTATGGCATTTGAACATAATACAATTTGACATATTTTATATTATATGTCGATATATGATTTAAGTCTATATCCGTCCATATTTAAAATTGGGATTTATCAAATATTTAAAAGGATATATGTTCACTTTGGTTGCATGATACAGTGAATTTGGCTTAAAATACACAATATTTAAATTTAAAATTATATATAGAATTATTTGGATCGACAACTTAATTTGCATTAAAGGGTGAGCCAACAACTTCACTTGCATAGAAGGGAGATTTTTTATTATAGGATCATTGCATTTTAATGACGGGCATATTTTAGATATACATATTATATAGATAAATACGGTAAATACGAAAAGGATTTATGAAAGGGTGGTAAAATGAGAAAGTATTGAAAACAAATAAATTAAGTAATTGTATTTTGTCTTTAAAAATATTTATAAAATGATAAATATGCACAATGAAAATTAGCAAAACTATAATTCCATATTGAAATTTTGTATATCTTTCTCAAATTAAAAGTGTAATGTTTTTATCTCTTTTGTAACATGTTCACATTTATAGGAGGGGCACCTTTTATTTTTATTTTTCATTGATTTGTATATTTTGGGGTTTACTTTTTATTCAAACTTAACCCTTTCAAATGTAGGTATCCATTTTTTTACTAAATAGTGTTTGGTGATCCATCTTACCAAGGCTAACCCCTTGGCCCATCAACCCTCATTCGAATAAACACATTGTCCTTTTTGTGATAACCCATTGAGCCTATTCAAAAAATGCACACAACTAGGCCATCAAACCTTTCTTTGAGACAAGCTTGATATGTAACATTTGAATACAATATACAGGAATTGGTGAACTTATTCAAAAGATCTCTCTTTTGAATGTTCTTCTCGATGAAATCCATCAGGATCTTTCAAAAGATGGCCATTGACCACTTTCGAAATATTCACCAGATAGATAATCTAGTCTCTTTGAAATAATATCTTTTGAATGCCCTTTACATGCCATCAGGCCAACTCAAAAGATCATATTTTGACAGTCCCTAATCGACCATCGGGCTACTTTAAAGAACATCCTTTGTGTGCCTCAATAGACAATTGAGTTTCCTAAAAAGAACATCTTTTAAAAGGCACTGATAGACCATTGGGCTGCCTTGAAGAGCATCTTTAGAAAGGCCCCGTTAAACCATCATGCCTCCTTGAAAGAACATCTTTTAAAAGGCCATGATAAACAATTGGGATTATTCAAAAGATCAAGTCCCATCTTTCTAAGAAAAGATGTATTCAGTGTTCATTGAGTCAAAATGATAAATGGACCATCAACCATACTTTGAGCAACAACCTTTGGATTTCTCGAATGGCCATTGGGCCAAATTTGAAGGAATAAATATTTGAATGCCTCGATTGGATTTTGGGTGATTTTGAAAGAGGTTTTTGGGTTTCTTTCAAATATGCACTCGACAAGACATTAGTCCCTTTCTAAAAATTTCCATTTCCCACTTTTGAAAGAACTTCCCAATAACCCATCAAGCCTTTTTCAAAATTCTCCCTAAATTTGAAAGGAGCAAGGTAAAAGAAATAGGCTTCATTCGAAGGTAATACTACAAATACCAACAAAAAGGAGCTTTTAGTTCATTTGAAGAACATTTTGAATCAAATAGGGGTCCACTACCCACTTCAAAGTTACTACAAATGCATGAGTGGATCTGGGCTCCATGCTAGTTTCATAGGCTTTGAGTAACATTTAAACTTCAATAGTTCAAAGTCTTATTTAATTGAATCTACTCCATATTGGCATTGGCCTACTACCACACCAATATGCCCAAATAATTTGATCTAGATTTGGCCCACACCATCCAATATTGAATACAGCATACAATACAATACATAACACAAACTTGATAAACAATGTAAATTTTAGCCAACTAAATTCTAAGGAATATAGAATTCCAAAGGCATACAACCTATCAATGCAACCATCATGCATATATAAAATTTGAATCCAAAAGGTAATTCAAGCCAAATAAACTCTAAGTCATTTTCAAACCATCAAGCAAACAATTAAACCTTGCAGCACATCAACATCCATGAATTCCATTGCCCATTTCACTCATAAGCATACCATAGCTTAGCAGTGGAATTATAAGTTCAAGAATTCAATATGCAAATGAGACACTTATATTTTGAATAAATTGGTCCAAGAAAACATTGCTCTATCAAGTATGTTTCCAAGGAAACGTTTAGCTATGCAATTTGTGAAATTGTAAGTGCAAAGATTGCAATTTCCTAAAGTTGAAATTGCAATTTGAATAAAAAATTTCCTAGAATTGCAATATATGCAAATATCAAAATTGCAATCAATTAATTGTTGAAATTGCAATTTATGGATCTGCTAAAATTGCATAGAAGGTATTTTTTCAATTGTTGAAACTGCAATTCTTGATCACTAAAATCGCAAGCAATCAATTATTGAAATTGGACTTTTCGTTAAAAAATGTGAGCTTCTCCTCTGTTATTTCATATATAACGTGTTGAAATTGCAATTTCTTCTTAAATTTTTTTATTGTTTAATTTGTAATTGCCAAAATTGCAGAAGTTCAAATTACAATTTGAATAAAAAAGATCTCAAAATTGAAATAAATAATTATCGAACATGCAGTAAATTAATTGTTGAAATTGCATTTTCTTGTCGTTGAAATGGTAATCAATCACATATTGAAATTGTTGGTATGTAGTGATGCAACCTATATATTTTTATATTTAGTGATGCAACATATAATGTTGTGTTTATATTGTTGAAGTAATAAAAAGAAACAAAATGCATTTATAATTTGCAATTAGGATATATGGAACAAGAAGAAAATAGGGAATACCTTTTTTCAAAACTTATATTAGCAATTTCAATTATTGAAAATTCACAACTAACAATCGAATATTACAATTTCAACATCTACAATATAGAAATTCAAATTGGCAATTATAAAAATTTCACAATTAACAATATAAAATGCTGAGAAGTGATTGATAGAAATTGCATTTTTAGTGTCCCAAAATTGCATTTTTAGTGTCCCAAAATTGCAATTTCAGCAATTTCAACATTTAATTAAGTGCAATTGGATACTTTCACTTTTCAATTTAATGAATTTTTTAATTCAAACTGCAATTCCAACTTCAGGAAATTGCAATTTAGGAATTTGAAAATTCACAATTTCAACAATCAAAATATTGAAGAAAAATTGTAATTTCAATAATTTTAACAATTGCTTAATCAGAATTTTAATGATCAATGTTGGAATTTAAGGAATTATAAACTAGAAGTTTTAGCAATAAAAAATTGCAATTCCACATTCACACTATCAACAATAAAATGATTGATACCACAATTTGAAATTACAAAAATAGTTTATTAAAAATTGCAATTTCAACAATTTCAACAATTTCAACAATTAATTGCTTACTAGTTTAGTAGTCGGATGTTGAAGGGGCATGAAGGATTTTCTAAGGGAGGAATTGGGATTCTAAGAACAATGGGTCTTGCATACATATATATAATGATGATCTTTACATCTTTGAACTTGGCCATGATCCCATGGCATTTATTTCTCGAGGGCTCTTGTAGAGAAGTCAACTTGAGGCAATGATAAGGTCTCCATTCCATTCCTAGGGTTATGGTTGAGCATGGTATATGTCAAGAAAGGCTATGCTAGTAAATATTGTACTTTGATATGGAACTCTGAATTTCTATTAAAAAAACTATTGATCTAGATCATGGTATTCTAATAATTACTTGAGTATGTAATTTTACCAACAACATATCTTAGGATAAGCAGGGCTCCCCTATCCTAGTATACTGCATTATTTCTTAGCTTTCTTTTTATGTTTTATTCATTTTTGTTACATGTTGAGTTTTGAAGTTTATTTATAATCTTACAGGATAAAGTATTAACTTATTAAACTATAATTGAACCAATCATAATAGAGTATTTCTCCAGGACATCTTAATTTCATGATTAGAATTATGCTTGTAATCTATAGTATTATTGATTTTTAAGGTTTGATTGATTCCTCTCTTTGTTTGAGCAAGATTTATTTTATTGCAAGATAGTTTTAAGTGTTTGAAATAGATTTACTACAATCATCTATAAACCATAAAGGACTTGATTTTGCTCCTTCGTTTTGTCTGTTGCTCAAACTTTACTCCTTCAACCCTTTACTCCTTCATTTTGTCTATTGCTCAAACTTTTGAATCTAACCAAAGGCTAGCTTTTACTTCCTTTTTTCCATATCTAGAGCGCCCCTCTCCCAGGACCCCCGCAAGGGAAAATACCCTGTTAATGATAGCCAACTGAGGAAGGATATTGATGGGATTATAACCTCTTACTTTCGTCTCATGCCTACTCATGTTAGGATATTTAGACACTTAGGAGTTAGTTAATATCAACTTGTGTAATTTATCCGTTAGGAAAAGTGTGTTTCTTTAGTATGCATTAGTATGCATTTGTAAATATTTAATCTGACGGTCACGATATGTTTTAAACATAGAGTGATCCAACGGCTCAACTTCTCTTAGATCATACCTACCCTTGATCCGTGGCTTAACACCCGATTGGTCCAAGATCTCTATTTAAAGAGCATGGAGGATCATTGTCAAGTTGATCGATTATGAGAAGCTCATTTGTAACTTTCTTTCTTTGCATAATAAATCGCTCCGTAGAAGCTATTTGGCCGGGTCGTGGAGTGTTTCCCTCACTAGGGTTTAAACCACGTCAAAACATCGGTGTGTTGATCTGTGATCTGTTTGTGTGAAGTGGTTGCTCTAGGTGTTTGGTATTTTGGGAGTACCCTTTGTACCCGAACATGGTATCAGAGCTTTTATGAAGATCCGCTTCCGGTTATGATCTAGATCTTGAACTGTTGTTGCTGAAACTTGAAAGGGTTTCTAGTTCTAGTATTTATGTGCATTTATGGGCCGTGGGAGGTGTTCCATTGCGTTCAGAGCGTTGTTTTCATTGGAAAATAGTTTTCGTTTGATCAAAAACGGTTCCCGGTTGCTTTAGAAACACGTATTTCATCAGATCTGAAAGTATAATGTTACAGTGATGTTTTTTTATTTCTGTTTTAAAAAAAAAAAAATTCTCATATTTTTTCAGTTTTTATTATTAGATTTTTTTAGTTCCGGATTGTTGCTTTCCCTGTCTGCTTTTATAGCCATTAATTTACAAATATGGCTGCCCCTTGTGATATTCTACTTACCAGTTCCAACTATTTCTCATGGAAATCTTGTATGTAGGATGTTCTACGAAGTAGAGGACTTTTTAGAATTACCTCAGGGAAAGAAACAAAACCTACTGATGATGATAAGAAAATCAAATGGGCAAATAGATGTGATGAAGCTCGTGGATTGATTGGGATGTCAATCTCTACTGATTTGCGATTCCACATATCTGGAATTGATGAACCTGATGTTGCTTGGGACAAGTTGTAATATGTGTTTGGTAAACACAATAAAATTCGAGGTCACCAACTCGGAAATGAGTTGATTTCTTTAAATCCAAGTGATTTTTCATGCATACAAGATTATTTATCTAAGTACAAAACTCTTAAACTGTTATGTGAAGAATGCAAGATTAAGAGGGAAGAAAAACAATGCATTTATCATATTCTTTCCAAAATTGGACCTGCATATTCTGTTTTTGTATCTACATTTTACTCCATGAAAGAATCCTTGAATGCAGCTAGCTATCAAGAGCCTAGTCTTGAATCCTTTTGTGATTCCTTGATTAGAGAGCAAGATAAGCTCATCCATCTTGGAATAATTAACAATGCAGATACATCTGGGAAAGCCTTATTGTCCCAATAGAAAGAAAAGTCTAAGCCTCCCAAGAAAATAATTTTTCACAATAATAAGTCAAACAAGGGTCCCAAACCCTCTCAGTCAGCTCCTTCTTTAAAAAATGACAAATGATCCAATCCAAAAGGAAAGAAGACTGAGCGTCATTGCACCTATTGTGGGAAAGATAATCATGATGAATCTAAGTGTTTCAATAAGATGTCAGCCTTGGAAGCAACAATGAAGAAGAACCACATCAGCCTAGATTCGCCTTCAGAATCTACCTCTCATGGACATGCACTTTGTGCTTCCAATTATTCTTATAATGCATCTTCTTCTTCTACTTAAAATGAATGGCTCATTGATTTTGGAGCATCTTATCATATGGCTAAGGATCAAGCCATCTTTTCTACTATGCATGAATGTAACACCGAACAAATATTTGTTGGTGATGATAGATCTCTAAGTGTTGTAGGAGCTGGAACAGTTCCAGTAGATAATGGTCATTTTAGTGATGTACTATGTGTTCCAAGAATTTCCTGCAATCTGTTATCAGTCTATCAAATCACTCATTCTGTTGAAGGTTAAACTGTGACGTTTACACCTCACCACGTCGTAATCAAGCATTTTAAAGATCCTCAACAGGTCCTAGCTACCGGAATTGTTGATGATATTACCAGGTTGTACAAATTTAACAACTTTGGTTCATCACCTTTTCCTTCAGTTTTTGTTGCTCATAGTGATAACTTGAGCAAACTTTGGCATGAGCGATTTGGTCACTTAATTTATCGCTCATTGAAACAACTATGTAAAGACAATATGGTGACAGGTCTTCCGATGGTATCTTGCAGGGATGGTGTCTATTCCAGTTGTGTCCTCGAAAAACATCATTGGGGCAGTTTTGACAAATGTACCTCTTGGCACGCCTCAGTTCCCTTGGAGCTTGTGCATAGTGACTTTTGTGGTCCTCTTCCATCTGCTTCCTTTTCTGGTTTCAAATATTTCTTAACTTTCATTGATGATTACACCAAATGCACTTGGGTTTATTTCCTAAAACTTAAGAGCGAAGTATTTAACATGTTCTTGGCCTACAAGGCCCTTGTTGAAAAACAATCTGGTCATCAAATTATTAAGTTAAGATCTGATAATGGAGGAGAATATGTTAACAAAAAGTTCACTACTTTCTGCACTGAACAAAGAATCCAACAACAACACACTATTCCATATACACCACAACAAAATGGTGTAGCTGAACGGAAGAACCGCACTTTAAAATAAATGGCTAATTGTATGATCCAATCTAAGAGACTAAGTCTTCAATTTTGGGATGAAGCCATAAATTGTGCAAATTACATAGTTAATTGCACCTCCACTAAAGATTTACAAAGTATCACACCGGAAGAAGCATGGAGTAAAATTAAACCAGATGTAAGTCACTTCTGTGTGGTTGGTAGTGAAGCATGGGCTCACATTCCGGATGAAGAACGGAAAGCATTGCGGCCTAAAAGTGAAAAGTACATATTTGTTGGATATTCTGAAGATGTAAAAGGTTATAGACTTCTTCAACCACATTCTCATGATGTAATTATTAGAAGAGATGTTAAATTTGATGAAAATCACTTGGCCTGCTAGCCTAACTCAGTGATTGTGCCATCTTTGGCCTACGAGCCTGATTCGACAATTGTGCCTTCTTCTTCTTCCAACTTCCTTGACAGGTTTCCAACTCCAATTTCTAATGATGACAATGAGGATGAAAATCCACCTCTGCCTTCTCATGTTCCTCCAGTTGCACCAGCACAAGTGCTTCCTCGATGGGTCCGTTCAACATGTGAAGTAGCTGGTGATCTTGTCGGTGATCCTAGAGATCAATGTCGAACAGGTTCTTAGTTTCAGCGAGCCTCTTATCTTTTGGCTCAAGTTTCTGAGAATCATGATCTAGAAACCTTTGCAGAAGCTTCAGGAAATCCAGATTGGGATGCAGCTATGGATAAATAATATCGTTCCTTAATGGCGAACGATACTTGGGATCTTGTACCTCTTCCAAAAGGAAGAAAACTTATCAGATGTAAATGGGTCTACAGAACTAAGTATGCATCATATGGAAGTGTTGAAAGACTTAAGGCAAGGTTAGTTGCCAAAGTTTTTTCCCAAGTTGAAGGGATTGACTACAATGAAACCTTTGCTCCTATCACAAAAATGAACTCCATCCGCCTTGTTCTTTCCCTTGCAACCTTACATAACTGGGAATTCCATCAAATGGATGTCAAGTATTCCTTCTTACATGGTGATTTACAGGAGAAAATTTACATGGAACAACCTCCTGGATATGTTCAGAATAACTCTAGTCTTGTCTGCTGCCTTAAGAAATCCTTATATGGCCTTAAGCAAGCTTCTAGAGCTTGGTATGCCAAAATGGATAGCTTTCTCCTTGAAACTGGTTTTTCTAGATGCCATTCTGACCCCAATGTCTATACCAAGAAAGTAGGAAACTGTCTCATCATACTTGTTCTATATATTGATGACCTTATTCTTACTGGTAGTGACCCTAAGATTATAACCCATGTGAAATCCAGTCTTAAGCAAAATTTTGAAATGTCAGACTTAGGACATTTGCATTATTTCTTGGTCTACAAGTCCTGCAAACCAAAGAAGGAATCTTTCTTTCTTAGTCTAAGTATGCTTGTGACCTTCTTCGTCGCTTTCACATGGAAGATTGTACACCAACCCCTTCTCTCTTCAAGTCTGGAGTCAAACTTTCTTCCACTTGTACTTCACCTGAAGTAGATGCCACCTTGTATCGTTAGCTTGTTGGTAGTCTCTTATACTTGACTCATTCCCGTCCTGACCTTTCCTTTGTCGTTGGTCGTGTTTCCCGTTATATGAAAACACCTCATGAAAGTCACTAGAAAGTAGCTAAAAGAATACTTCAATATATTCGCAGTACAATTCAGTTTGGGATTCATTAGAGTACAGGGGGAAAACCTTTGTTGGTTGGTTTCACTGATTTGGATTGGGCTAGCGATCCTGATGATCGAAAGTCTACTGCAGGATATGTTTTCAGTTTGGGATCTAGACCTATCACTTGGGCTTGTAAGAAACAACAAGCTCTTGCTCTTTCTTCAGCAGAGGCAGAATATCGAGCCGCAGTTAATGCCAGTCAGGAAGCTTTATGGCTTCGACAGATCCTTTATGAGTTTGGATTCGAGCAGCAACAGCCTACTCCACTTTGGTGCGACAATCAAAGTGCCATCAAGCTTGCCAAAGATCGAGTCCTACATCAGCGCAGCAAACACATTGAGCTACATATGCACTTCATCAGAAATCTTGTTCATGATCGTGTTCTTGAAGTGCTCTTTTGTCCTACAGATGATCTGTCACATACCCCAATTTTATTAAAATAATGTAATTATTTTTAATATTCCTGAGACATTATGTTAAATTTAATGCTAAGTAGGAATGGATGACTCAGCAGAGTCTCCAGAAATGGAATGTAAATTCTGAATAATTATTATTAATAAATAAATTATGGAGACAACAGCATGGCAGAGCTGTTAAAAAGAGATTATTGGTCTAACTGGTGGATGGAATTAGGTGGAAGGACAAAAGACAAGTGGCAGCATCCTCAAACACTTCCTGAGTTGCAGGTGGCAACTTCCCTATATTTTGGGGTCATGATTCCCCAAGAAAGTGGAATCTGAGCAGGTGGCTCATTAATGACAGTTAGCCCAACTAAGACCTAGGCAATCTTTTAAATACTACTCAATGAACTGAGCTGGGGGTTCAGCATTTGTTCTAGAGGGAGAATACATTCAGGTGAATGCTATTCAGGAGTCCCATTGAGGAAGTGGGAAAACAGTAAGAAAGTGTTTTGAGTCAGGAAGTTGCAGTAACTTGGTTCCAGTATAGCTGTTTGGGCTGAGGGAATTGTTGGCTGTACCTAGTTCCAGCCAGTTAGACCAGAGCAAGCTCGGGGGTCCTGAGAAGTGCTGTCTGGGCACTCTCCAGGAATTGGTAGGGAGGAACAGCCTCCCATCGCTGTTATTGTCTGCCATAGAAACAGGTTCTGCCACTCTTCCTGTTGTTTATTTAATAAATTAAATGTAGAATGGACTATCTCAACTATGTTTTGAACAGTGTTTATTTTCAGTAGATCAGTGTTTCGGTAATTCCTATTATCACTTAAAAGGAGTAATTATCCTATGCAGAATATATTTGTTACTGTTACAGTAATCAAATATCATGTTTATTTATTTCTAGAATTTCTATTAATAGTTAAATAATAGACAGAATATTAAACAGTAGTTATTCCAGAATTATATTTATTAAAACAATCATAAGAACAGACATAGATAAATCTTAGATTTACTGTGAGATATTTCCTATTAGAGAAATGTACAGGAATAGTTTCTATTAGAGCAATATACCTGTATATATATCTGTTTCATATTTCAGTCAACTATAGATACAGGTCATTCTTTGTATCGAGCTAAGGAGAACAAAACTCATGTCATTTTATTTATTTTACTCAGAACATCCTTGACTGCTATCAATTATCTAAAGGGTGTGGCTGCAACAATGTATCATGGTTTAAAATCTTTTCATGCAATCTCATTCAATAAAAATAGTAGTCAAATACAAACACATAAACTGTAGATTGTTTTTCTCTTTAAAAACCTAATACTATAATTTAATAGCCATGTTGTCACAACAGAGTTGACAGAGTTGTTTAAAACAGGACAAACGTATTGAATGGCTCGAAGCCAAGTCTCAAGAGACTTCAATGTTTCTTTAATCAAATCATAGGCATAGATTACTGTTCGTTATCGAACTCATATTACATGTAATACACAAGCACTGTAGTAGGAATTTCCTACCTTTAGACAAACACCTTAAGACGTAGAGAAACTATCAACGAACGCCACCATTATTGGCTGTTACCAACCCTCGTATTTATTCATTGTAGTAATATTTATTTCATTATAAATATTTCTCTTTAAGAGTAGACCACAACCTAACACGGCCGTAGCCTGATCACATTAATTCGACAAACTGAAAACAAAAGAAAAGAAATGCCTTATAGGACAGACAGAACCTACAGAGAGGTTTTATACATAGTTTATGTATATAATTTTATCCACAGTTATATTAAATATTTATGCAAAAACCAAAACAAAATTTCACAACTCGTTTCCAGTCACCACCGAATTCAACATTTCCATATATATATGTTTTGAACCAGGAACAGAACCCCAACTTGTCAGGGTTAACCCTATATTATTTAACCATTACAGTAATGGTAGTAATATCAACATTCATTTTTTTTTTTTTTACATTCAAAAGAAACCAAGAAAAAACGCAGAGATACAGATACATGAATTCCCTATAGTAGAGTTATCATCTCGTGCAGGTATCGGAGAACGCAAAACAGTCTTTATATATTTTTTTAAAAACACACTATTCATTTAACAAAAACACTGAATGATACACGGCCATGACAGGCCCCATATTACCTCAACTATTAACTTATACAGCGTGGGTAAAAACCCTACATATAGAAAACAAAACAACAGTAATAATCCCCTGGCCTCATACAGTCTGAGCCGTATATGGTTCTTCATAACACGACTGGGTATCAAACCCTTTTCTATTATAAACAAAACAATTATACAGGTGACTGTACCCATGTCACAAGAGAAATGACGACCCCATTATACAGAAGTTCCCCTCCAAACTCAACCCTAGCACAACAAAACCAACAAAGGGAGAGACAGCCGTGGATAACTAGGCTTACCCGGAGGAGCCAGCGCTGGAGATGAAGCCCTGTGCACCTTCAGAACCGCGTGACCTGCACATTAACGAATGCCGAGATATATTAATCACATTATTGAATGCCGAGAGTAGTTAATACTAATATAAATCTAAACAATCTGTGCAAAACCAAAACTGGGAACCCATTATCTTACCAGAGCCATGGAGGAAGTAACCCGTGGACAACCTGGTAGCCACCAGTGGAAATACGTAGCGAAACCCCATTTCATTCGACAGTTAGATGAGCAAGGGAACTTCCAATACCTCACTATTGACAGTCACGACACGCAACAGTCAAGACAAAACCCTTAAGCTGTGAACGAACCAGTTGGGGAGCACATTTCCAAACCCTATACACAATCATCTCATGGATAAAAATATAGCGAAACCCTGCATCATACTCACACCAGCGACAGTGGAAAGCTGTAAGTAGCAGGTGACTCTAAAATGGTGAAACAACGAGACCAGTATACAAAGGAAACTGAAGTAGACGCCATTAGCAGAGCCGAGGACTTCTATCCTACCACAGAATGAAACAACGAAACCATAACCAAAGCATTTTGCATTTTTACAGTGCCCAACTACAAAATTCAGACATGGAGGGTTTCTCCCTTAGAACCCGAGCCCGAAGGCAAAGACAATGACCTGGTAGGGTTTCATTATTAGCTTATATATCACCAAATGCATGGAGGAGAGCCAAACACGTAGCAATGAAATTTATCAACGTAACATGGGTCGAGATCATATAGTTTGGTTGCATTTCGAATCATTGTTCACCGTTTTAAAAATCATTTGCATGGATATAAAGTTTGCCCAACGTATGGAAAATACTATGATTGTTATACAATCATTGTAATATATATATATTAAAAACCAAGTCATCGATAATGTCAAGGGCGCATCATATTATACCTACAGTCATTTAAACAATGATATAATCAAATTTTCAATGAGAACTCCACATCTTTTAAGACAATGAAAAGTACCATAACTATATGGTGGATATACCATGACTTAATAAGTCATACTATCTTAACTCTCTTGATACTATTGTTAAACAATCAACAATTAGAATAACAAACTCTATTACTATGATGTTTAAATATAAACTCACCTACAGGTCCATACCATGAACATAGTTTTAAAAACATGGCACAGTTAGAGGACATAGGTTGAACAATAATACTAAGTAGACGTTGGATTTTGAATTATAGATGAATATAATGGAACAACGCTAGAGGCGTCACATTTCCAAGTTATGCTAATAACACGTGACCACAGCAGTAATCACCGGTAATAGTCGACAACATATCACATAACGCAAACGTCACTATATGCCGACAATAAACATGATACAAACAATTTGTTACAGTGATAGTTTCAGTATTAAACTAGAGTCATGATCATATCGCAATGGATATGACGAAAACTTTGTAATTCATCGCAAACCAGACGATACTATCCAGGATAAGAGATATCATGTCGAGGCTGACTATCAATTTTATCTCAAGCGTAACTTTCATGAAAAGAACCTTACTGTATTACACGACAACCAGCATAGTAAATAGATCTTCTTTAAGTTTTTACAGTGCAGGGGAAAGGAGCTTGATACTTACAAGGATTAAATTACAGTGACCCATACTTCCCTGGTGTACCTGCGAACAAAAGACAAAGTATGCATTAGCTCGTAAGCTAAGTAAGCCAGTCAGCTATGGCTAGCTCTCCCTTTGCAGTTTGAAAGAAAACAGTCCACTTTTTAAAATTAAAAAAAAAAAATTATTACATTTGTATTAAACAGAAACTGATTAACAAGATTATGATTAGTTACTGAAATTAAACAGGACCATGAACGCATTTAGTTAACATTTATTGTTATAATAAAAATTTTAAATTTTCTCAGAAATTTCAGGTCATGACATGTGGTATCAGAGCATGGTTCAGACACTAGGCTTGGAGGTGACTCCACTAACTTCCACAAAACAGTGACCATAAAAAAAATAAAAAAATAAAAAAAATTTACTAACATATATTTCGGTTTCAGAAACAGAACAGAAAATTTCCTTTTTCTGAATTTTTCAGACAGGTATGGAAAAACTGGGAGAATACACTGAGGAGGAATCTCCAAATGCAGTGACAAGACAGATGTCAAGAGAACCTGAGACAGAAGAAGTAATTGCTCACACCACTGAGCTGATGCAGACCATAAGAGGATTAAAGACAGAGATGGAAACAGTCAAGAAGGATAATGAAAGAATTCTAAAGACCCAGGAGCAGTTAAATCAGCTATTGATAGAAAAATTTCAGACTGAAGGAAGGAGCAAACGAGCTGACTCAAAAGAAGTTAGTCATCAAAAAGGGTAAAAAAGGACAAAACCAGCTAAGTCCGACAGCAGTTCCTCATTTGAAGAAAGAAAGGGACAACCCAGTTATCACACAAGCAGTGACAGCAGTGAAACTGAGCTGCACAACCGAAGGAAAAAGTACAGACCTTATGAAGAGATTTCCGGGGAGTTTAAGAAGATAAAGCCCCCAACCTTCAATGGAGAATCTGAAACTGGAGAAGAGGCAGAATCCTGGTTATCCGGGATGAGAAAATATTTTCAGATCTATAACTATTCAAATCAGCTGAAGGCACGAATGGCCATCTACAACCTCTCGGGAAAGGCGGACATATGGTGGCAAGATCTGAAAAGGGTCAAGGGGATTAAAGAGAGAGAAGTTAATTGGAGTACCTTTAAAAGATACTTCAAGAAGAAATTTCTGTCCGAACAGTATTATGAAGAGAGGGCCAAGGCATTTTATGAACTAAAGCTCGGATCTATGACGATGAAGGACTTAAACAGTAAATTCTTAAGTCTGTTGCGGTATGTACCGTATTTTGTCGAAGAGAAACCAAAAATACAGCGGTTTCTTAGTTGCCTGCCCTATCATATCAAGGACAGAATTGAATATGACAACCCCAAAACACTGGAAGAAGCCATGCGCAAAGCCAATTTCTGTTATGAACAGAATAAAAAGAAAGAGGGGATAGCCAGCTGGAAAGCCAAAAAGAACAGCAATCAGATGGAGTATAAGAAAAAGGAATTTGCCTCTCATAAAAGTTTCAAGAATGGCAAAAACGGAAACCACTTCAATGGTAAAAGCTTCCAGGGAAACAAAAATGGAGCTGTCAGCCATTCGAACAATTACAAAAGCAGCAAAGAGACTCCTAATAACCATGGAAACTATAAAAAAAAAATTGAGCGAAAGGAACCTGTCAAGTGCTGGGAGTGTAATGGGCCACATTATGCTTCAGTCTGCCCAAACAGAAAGAAACAAATCAGCAACATTCATACTGTTCAAGATGAAATGACAGTTGGGGATTTTGCAGGAACTATGCCCCGAATCAATGCAGCGTTGGAAAACCGCCAGGCTGACTATCAAACTTCCATGGTAGAAGTAGGAGGTATGATTAACAAAACCCCTGTTACTATTTTAATAGATCCAGGTGCTAGTCTTAGTTACATTTCACCTCAGCTGGTAGAAAAATGTAATTTGACTGTTGAAAGATTTGATAATTCTTGGTCTGTACAACTAGCTACTGGGGCAAAGAGGAAAGTAAACTGTTATGTAAAAGACTACATCTTAAACATGAATGATTTTAGAACCACAGTTAAACTGAACGTCTTACCACTTGGCTCTTATGACATACTTATCGGAATGGACTGGTTGGAACAACATAGGGTCGTTTTAAACTGTTTTGACAAAACTTTTAGGTGTGTAAACAGTAGTGGACAGCCTGTAACTGTCAGGGGTATCCCTAGGAAAACAGTAGTTAGGCAGATTTCTGCCTTACAACTTAAAACAGCAGTCAGAAAAGGGTGCAAGACCTATGCTGTAACTATTACAGATGAGACAGATAAGTCTGAAAGCAACCAGAAAACAGTAGAGAACATCCCCGTAGTCAATGAATTTATTGACGTTTTTCCTGAGGAAATCCCAGAATTGCCTCCCAAGAGGGAGCTAGACTTTACAATTGAGCTGGTACCAGGTGCTGTTCCCAGTTCAAAAGCCCCGTATCGTATGAATATCTTGGAGCTTAACGAGTTGAAAACTCAGTTAAAGGAGTTAATAGACAAGAACTATATTCGACCCAGTGTATCCCCTTGGGGAGCACCAGTGATTTTTGTTAAAAAGAAGGACGGAACTATGCGACTTTGCATAGATTATCGTCAACTAAACAAGATGACGATCAAGAACAGGTATCCGTTACCTCGTATTGATGATCTGTTTGATCAGCTACGTGGAGCTACGGTATTCTCTAAGATCGATCTGAGATCGGGTTATCATCAGGTGAGAATTAAAGAGGAAGACATTTTCAAAACAGCCTTTAGAACAAGGTACGGACATTACGAATTTGTTGTAATGCCATTTGGGCTTACTAATGCCCCAGCTGTTTTCATGTGCTTAATGAACAACATAATGCATAAGTACTTAGATAAATTTGTTGTCGTATTTATCGACGACATTTTAGTCTACTCTAAGAGTGAGGAGGAGCATAAAGAACACTTACGTATAGTCTTACAAGAACTGAGAGAACAACAACTCTTTGCGAAATTCAGTAAGTGTGACTTCTTCAAAGACGAAATCCAGTACTTAGGACATGTAGTCACTAAGGAAGGGATATCAGTTGATCCTGAAAAGATTCGGGCGATTGAAGAATGGCCAGTACCTAAAGATGTGACGGACGTTAGATCTTTCATGGGGATTACCGGTTACTACCGGAGGTTTATTGAAGGCTTTTCAAAAATAGCCAACCCAATCAATTCTTTGCAAAAGAAAGGAAAGAAGTTTGATTGGAATGCGAAGTGTGAAGAAAGTTTCAAGAAACTTAAGACCTTATTGACAACTGCACCTATTCTTAGAATAGCGGACCCAAATAAAGATTTCGTAGTTTGCACCGACGCTTGTAATGATGGTTTAGGCGGAGTGCTAACTCAAGAAGGACATGTCATTGCTTACGAATCTAGGAAGCTGAAAATCCATGAAAAGAACTATGCCACTTATGACCTAGAATTAGCTGCTGTAATTCATGCTTTAAAGATGTGGCGACACCACCTAATAGGCAGAAAATTCACTTTACTAACAGATAATAAAGGTCTGAAATACCTTTTAGATCAGCCAAATCTAAATGCAAGACTAGCCAGGTGGCTGGCATTCCTAAGTGAATACGATTTTGAAATCCAACACATAAAAGGGAAGGAAAATAAGGTGGCTGATGCCTTGAGAAGAAATGCAAAACTAAATTTTATATCAGCTAGCAGCACTTATACCTCTGACTTAAATGAACAGCTGGCTGAAGGGATAAAATTAGACGAAAATTATCAGCATTTACAAATTGCAGCCAAAGAACAACCCACAGAAAGTTTGATAAAAGGGTATAGTTTAAACGAAAACGGATTTTTATTGTTTAAAGACACGCTGTATATTCCTAATGCACCTAAAGTTAAGCTGTTAATTTTAGACGAAATTCATAAAACCCCTTACTCAGGGCATCCAGGCTATCAAAAGACCGTCACCATGTTGAGAAAAGAATATTTTTGGCCTAACATGAAATCTGAAACAGCTGAGTATTTAGCTAGGTGTTTGGACTGCCAACAAGTAAAAACAGAACACCAACATCCAGCTGGATTGCTGCAACCTTTACCTATTCCTAGCTGGAAATGGGAAATAATCAGCCTGGATTTCATTACGGGTTTACCCAAAAATCAACATCAGAATGATTCGATTATGGTAGTGGTAGACAAATTAAGTAAATCAGCACACTTTATTCCTGTTAAAACCACATACAAGGCTGCAAACATAGCAGATATCTTTTTAAAACAGATTTTTCGGTTACACGGTATTCCAAAAGTTATTATATCAGACAGGGATCCTAAATTCACAGGAAATTTTTGGAGATCCTTGTTCAAAGGATTAAACACCACTTTGAATTTCAGCACCTCTTTCCATCCTCAGACTGACGGACAAACTGAAAGAGTTAATCAAGTATTAGAAGATCTGTTAAGGATGTATGTTAAAGACCAACCAGGTAAATGGGAGGATTATTTACACTTAGCCAAATTTGCATACAATAACAGCTATCAATCATCAGCTAAGTTTAGTCCTTTTGAGATTTTGTATGGACGAAAATGCAACACTCCTATCTCTTGGAGTAATCCAGTAGATAGATTAGTGTTAGGACCTGATTTATTGAAAGAAATGGAGCAGATTGTGAAACAAGTGCAGGAAAACTTGAAGATTGCCCAGGATCGACAAAAGAGTCAAGCGGATTTAAAAAGAACTCCTAAAGAGTTCCAGGTAGGTGAACATGTGTTCATCAAGGTAAGGCCAAAGAAGAGCTCCCTAAGATTAGGAAGTTGTGCAAAATTAGCACCACGTTACTGTGGTCCGTTTGAAATTTTATCTAGAATCGGTCAAGTTGCTTATCAGTTAGCATTACCACCAAATTTAAAAGTACACAATGTTTTTCATATCTCTGTTTTAAAAAAAGTATGTTCATGATGCTACTCATGTTATTGATTGGAACATTGTACAGGTAGAACCAGAAGGGGAAGTTCTGGTGGAACCGGATTGTATCCTCGGGAGGAGGGAAATTACTCTACGGAACCGCATAATTGGACAAGTGAAGGTGCAATGGAAGCACCTTAGTCCTGAAGAAGCTACCTGGGAGCTGGAAAGTAAGATGCGGGAAGCATATCCCCATCTATTCCAGCAGGTGGCTGAAGAAGAAGAATAAGTAACATCGAGGACGATGTTACATTTTAAGGGGGTGTGTATGTCACATACCCCAATTTTATTAAAATAATGTAATTATTTTTAATATTCCTGAGACATTATGTTAAATTTAATGCTAAGTAGGAATGGATGACTCAGCAGAGTCTCCAGAAATGGAATGTAAATTCTGAATAATTATTATTAATAAATAAATTATGGAGACAACAGCATGGGAGAGCTGTTAAAAAGAGATTACTGGTCTAACTGGTGGATGGAATTAGGTGGAAGGACAAAAGACAAGTGGCAGCATCCTCAAACACTTCCTGAGTTGCAGGTGGCAACTTCCCTATATTTTGGGGTCATGATTCCCCAAGAAAGTGGAATCTGAGCAGGTGGCTCATTAATGACAGTTAGCCCAACTAAGACCTAGGCAATCTTTTAAATACTACTCAATGAACTGAGCTGGGGGTTCAACATTTGTTCTAGAGGGAGAATACATTCAGGTGAATGCTATTCAGGAGTCCCATTGAGGAAGTGGGAAAACAGTAAGGAAGTGTTTTGAGTCAGGAAGTTGTAGTAAATTGGTTCCAGTATAGCTGTTTGGGCTGAGGGAATTGTTGGCTGTACCTAGTTCCAGCCAGTTAGACCAGAGCAAGCTCGGGGGTACTGAGAAGTGCTGTCTGGGCACTCTCCAGGAATTGGTAGGGAGGAACAGCCTCCCATCGCTGTTATTGTCTGCCATAGAAACAGGTTCTGCCACTCTTCCTGTTGTTTATTTAATAAATTAAATGTAGAATGGACTATCTCAACTGTGTTTTGAACAGTGTTTATTTTCAGTAGATCAGTGTTTCGGTAATTCCTATTATCACTTAAAAGGAGTAATTATCCTATGCAGAATATATTTGTTACTGTTACAGTAATCAAATATCATGTTTATTTATTTCTAGAATTTCTATTAATAGTTAAATAATAGACAGAATATTAAACAGTAGTTATTCCAGAATTATATTTATTAAAACAATCATAAGAACAAACATAGATAAATCTTAGATTTACTGTGAGATATTTCCTATTAGAGAAATGTACAGGAATAGTTTCTATTAGAGCAATATACCTGTATATATATCTGTTTCATATTTCAGTCAACTATAGATACAGGTCATTCTTTGTATCGAGCTAAGGAGAACAAAACTCATGTCATTTTATTTATTTTACTCAGAACATCCTTGACTGCTATCAATTATCTAAAGGGTGTGGCTGCAACAATGTATCATGGTTTAAAATCTTTTCATGCAATCTCATTCAATAAAAATAGTAGTCAAATACAAACACATAAACTGTAGATTGTTTTTCTCTTTAAAAACCTAATACTATAATTTAATAGCCATGTTGTCACAACAGAGTTGACAGAGTTGTTTAAAACAGGACAAACGTATTGAATGGCTCGAAGCCAAGTCTCAAGAGACTTCAATGTTTCTTTAATCAAATCATAGGCATAGATTACTGTTCGTTATCGAACTCATATTACATGTAATACACAAGCACTGTAGTAGGAATTTCCTACCTTTAGACAAACACCTTAAGACGTAGAGAAACTATCAACGAACGCCACCATTATTGGTTGTTACCAACCCTCGTATTTATTCATTGTAGTAATATTTATTTCATTATAAATATTTCTCTTTAAGAGTAGACCACAACCTAACACGGCCGTAGCCTGATCACATTAATTCGACAGACTGAAAACAAAAGAAAAGAAATGCCTTATAGGACAGACAGAACCTACAGAGAGGTTTTATACATAGTTTATGTATATAATTTTATCCACAGTTATATTAAATATTTATGCAAAAACCAAAACAAAATTTCACAACTCGTTTCCAGTCACCACCGAATTCAACATTTCCATATATATATGTTTTGAACCAGGAACAGAACCCCAACTTGTCAGGGTTAACCCTATATTATTTAACCATTACAGTAATGGTAGTAATATCAACATTCGTTTTTTTTTTTTTTTACATTCAAAAGAAACCAAGAAAAAACGCAGAGATACAGATACATGAATTCCCTACAGTAGAGTTATCATCTCGTGCAGGTATCGGAGAACGCAAAACAGTCTTTATATATTTTTTTAAAAACACTCTATTCATTTAACAAAAACACTGAATGATACACGGCCATGACAGGCCCCATATTACCTCAACTATTAACTTATACAGCGTGGGTAAAAACCCTACATATAGAAAACAAAACAACAGTAATAATCCCCTGGCCTCATACAGTCTGAGCCGTATATGGTTCTTCATAACACGACTGGGTATCAAACCCTTTTCTATTATAAACAAAACAATTATACAGGTGACTGTACCCATGTCACAAGAGCAATGACGACCCCATTATACAGAAGTTCCCCTCCAAACTCAACCCTAGCACAACAAAACCAACAAAGGGAGAGACAGCCGTGGATAACCAGGCTTACCCGGAGGAGCCAGCGCTGGAGATGAAGCCCTGTGCACCTTCAGAACCGCGTGACCTGCACATTAACGAATGCCGAGAGATATTAATCACATTATTGAATGCCGATAGTAGTTAATACTAATATAAATCTAAACAATCTGTGCAAAACCAAAACTGGGAACCCATTATCTTACCAGAGCCATGGAGGAAGTAACCCGTGGACAACCTGGTAGCCACCAGTGGAAATACGTAGCGAAACCCCATTTCATTCGACAGTTAGATGAGCAAGGGAACTTCCAATACCTCACTATTGACAGTCACGATAGGCAACAGTCAAGACAAAACCCTTAAGCCGTGAACGAACCAGTCGGGGAGCACATTTCCAAACCCTATACACAATCATCTCATGGATAAAAATATAGCGAAACCCTGCATCATACTCACACCAGCGACAGTGGAAAGCTGTAAGTAGCAGGTGACTCTAAAATGGTGAAACAACAAGACCAGTATACAAAGGAAACTGAAGTAGACGCCATTAGCAGAGCCGAGGACTTCTATCCTACCACAGAATGAAACAATGAAACCATAACCAAAGCATTTTGCATTTTTACAGTGCCCAACTACAAAATTCAGACATGGAGGGTTTCTCCCTTAGAACCCGAGCCCGAAGGCAAAGACAATGACCTGGTAGGGTTTCATTATTAGCTTATATATCACCAAATGCATGGAGGAGAGCCAAACACGTAGCAATGAAATTTATCAACGTAACATGGGTCGAGATCATATAGTTTGGTTGCATTTCGAATCATTGTTCACCGTTTTAAAAATCATTTGCATGGATATAAAGTTTGCCCAACGTATGGAAAATACTATGATTGTTATACAATCATTGTAATATATATATATTAAAAACCAAGTCATCGATAATGTCAAGGGCGCATCATATTATACCTACAGTCATTTAAACAATGATATAATCAAATTTTCAATGAGAACTCCACATCTTTTAAGACAATGAAAAGTACCATAACTATATGGTGGATATACCATGACTTAATAAGTCATACTATCTTAACTCTCTTGATACTATTGTTAAACAATCAACAATTAGAATAACAAACTCTATTACTATGATGTTT
The DNA here is from genome assembly GCA_027924585.1 of Larix kaempferi. Taxonomy (NCBI): domain Eukaryota; kingdom Viridiplantae; phylum Streptophyta; class Pinopsida; order Pinales; family Pinaceae; genus Larix; species Larix kaempferi. The sequence goes on from BSBM01000512.1 coordinate 6,307,795, forward strand.
AAATATAAACTCACCTACAGGTCCATACCATGAACATAGTTTTAAAAACATGGCACAATTAGAGGACATAGGTTGAACAATAATACTAAGTAGACGTTGGATTTTGAATTATAGATGAATATAATGGAACAACGCTAGAGGCGTCACATTTCCAACTTATGCTAATAACACGTGAACACAGCAGTAATCATCGGTAATAGTCGACAACATATCACATAACGCAAACGTCACTATATGCCGACAATAAACATGATACAAACAATTTGTTACAGTGATAGTTTCAGTATTAAACTAGAGTCATGATCATATCGCAATGGATATGACGAAAACTTTGTAATTCATCGCAAACCTGACGATACTATCCAGGATAAGAGATATCATGTCGAGGAAGTCTATCAATTTTATCTCAAGCGTAACTTTCATGAAAAGAACCTTACTGTATTACACGACAACCAGCATAGTAAATAGATCTTCTTTAAGTTTTTACAGTGCAGGGGAAAGGAGCTTGATACTTACAAATATTAAATTACAGTGACCCATACTTCCCCGGTGTACCTGCGAACAAAAGACAAAGTATGCATTAGCTCGTAAGCTAAGTAAGCCAGTCAGCTATGGCTAGCTCTCCCTTTGCAGTTTGAAAGAAAACAGTCCACTTTTTAAAATTAAAAAAAAAAAATTTATTACATTTGTATTAAACAGAAACTGATTAACAAGATTATGATTAGTTACTGAAATTAAACAGGACCAGGAACGCATTTAGTTAACATTTATTGTTATAATAAAAATTTTAAATTTTCTCAGAAATTTCAGGTCATGACATGATCAAGTTGCAGACATCTTCACCAAGTCTCTTACAGAAGCGAATTTTTCTAAACTTCGATCTATGTTAGGAGTTCAGGAACTTGTCATTAAGGGGGGATAGGCTCTAATGCCTCCTTCCTTCTCCTAATAGTCTCACTTTTGTAAATCCTTCAATCCTATCCCAAGTTGTTCTTAAGGGGGGATCTTAGGATATTTAGACACTTAGGAGTTAGTTAAGATCAACTTATGTAATATATCTGTTAGGAAAAGTGTGTTTCTTTAGTATGCATTAGTATGAATTTGTAAATATTTAATTCGATGGTCATGATATGTTTTAGACATAGAGTGATCCAACAGTTCAACTTCTCTTAGATCATACCTACCCTTGATCTGTGGCTTAACACCCGATTGGTCCATGATCTCTATTTAAAGAGCATGGAGGATCATTGGAAAGTTGATCGATTATGAGAAGCTTATTTGTAACTTTCTTTCTTTGCATAATAAATCGCTCCGTAGAATCTATTTGGCCAGGGACATGGAGTGTTTCCCTCACTAGGGTTTAAACCACGCCAAAACATCGGTGTGTTGATCTGTGATCTGTTTGTGTGAAGTGGTTGCTCTAGGTGTTCGGTCTTTTGGGAGTACCCTGTGTACCCGAACAACTCATATTTAGAGAGAGATAGTAGATCATGAGGACGAGATTAAACTAGAACAATATTGTAATCTAGACAAGGATATACCTAAAAATATGGAGGAATATGTTCCAAATCCAATAAATATAAGGTCTAAGGACACCAAACACCTCAAGACCATTTCCCTTCATTGGAAGATAAAAACCTTGCCGAGCAAGGTCCTCCTAGGCACAAAAGAAGAAAGGAATGAATTTGTCCTATTGATGGAGGACATCATAGGGAATAACAACAAAATTCAAGAACAAAACAATGTTGGGAATGTTATATCTCTTCCAATGGTGGCTGCGTGTACAACACGATCCCTTGCCCAGTAGTTGTTGGTGAAAATTTTTTGGGTTGCTTTTTGCTTTTTCGCGATTTTGACCCATTATACTCTATCTAATCCCGGTAAAAGGGATTAGGGTTGTAACCTAATTTCAAGTAAACGAATTAGGGTTGTAGATGATGCGGAATACCATATATTGTAAACATATAATGAAAAGGAGCCGTGCGGCTCTAAGTTTTGCTGGTTTTTTCCCGGTTAAGGGTTTCCAGGTGAAAATCTCTGTGTAATGTGTGTGCCATTGTGTATTTTCTGTTAATGCTTAAGATTCAATATAAGTTTGTACTTCACTCTTAAGGTTTAAAACTTACATTTGGTATCAGAGCATTTTTTGGGTTCAGAGGGACGCCTTTGTTTCCAAGGGTTTGGCTTGATCTTGGATTTGTGATAAACCTGGTTTCAGTGGGAGCTTTGCAGCGGTGATTTATTTTTCTTTAAAGAATGGCGAGCAGTTCTAGATTCGAGATTGAGAAATTTAATGGTCAGAGCTTTGAGCTATGGAAGCTCAAAATGGAAGATCTTCTGGTAGATAGAGAACAATGGATCGCAGTAGATCCAGGTACCATGCCCACTGGTGCGGTAAAAGAAGAATGGGAAAAGCTGGAAAGAAAAGCAAGGAGCACCATTCGTCTTTGCCTCGTAGATTCGGTATTGGTGAACGTATCTGGAGAAGACAGTGCAAAGAAGCTATGGGATAAACTGGGAAATCTGTATCAGTCAAAGTCCCTGGTAAATAAGTTATTTTTGCGAAAGAAATTGTACCTTCTGAGGATGACTAATGGAGACTCTGTGTCAGAGCATCTAAACGCCTTCAATACTCTGGTAAGTCAGTTGACATCTGTTGGTATTACAATTACTGATAATGAAAAATGTATTATTCTGTTGTGCTCTTTTCCAGATTCATGGGATAATCTGGTTATAGCTATTGGGAGTAATGCAACCACGCTAAACTTCGATGATGTGGTTGCATCCCTGCTATCGGAGGAAATGGGGCAGAGATCCATGGATAGTTCAACCAAGGATGCCTTATTTGTAAGAGGTCACCCTGGAGACAGATCTAAAAATAAGTCTTCAGGTGGTAGATCTAAATCTAGAGGGAGATCTAAATCTCCAGGACCTTCTGTAAGAAAATGCTGGAAGTGCGAAAAAGCTGGGCATTACAAGAAGGATTGTAAATCCAAAAATACTGATAAAAGCAGAGGACCTAATGATGCTCCATCCGCAGATGGGAAAGAATCTACAGAGGAAGGAGGAGATGTGTATCTGGCATCTTCAAGTACACATGCAGAGCATGATTCGTGGTTGATTGACTCAGGTGCGTCTTATCATATGACTCCTCACAGGGAGTGGTTTTCTGAATACGAAAAGTATGATGGAGGAGATGTATTTCTGGGAGACAACTCGGTGGCGAAAATCATAGGTCGAGGAAAGATCAAGTTGTTGCTTAAAGATGGAAGGGTTAAAACTCTTCCCGGGGTTCTGCACATTCCAAAGCTGGTTAGAAACCTTATATATGTAAGTAAAATGGATGATGCAGGTGTGAAAACTTTATTTGAAAAAACACATGCAAGATGGTTCGAGAATCGCTGGTGCTGATGAGGGGAGTTCGGATTGGAAATCTATACAAGTTGTTGGGAAGCACCTTCAAAAATGGATGTAACAGTACTATTGTTCCTGAGGGTAAAAATGAAGGAGACAGAGTCCTTACTGTCTCTAGTGAGAAGACATCGCTATGGCATCGAAGGTTGGGACATATTGGAGAGAAGGGTCTTCGACTATTACAAGGTAAAAGTATGGCTGAAGGCATGTCTGATTTCACATTAGATTTTGATTTCTGTGAACATTGCTTATATGGTAAACAGAATCGGGTAAGATTCTCATCTGGTGTTGTAAGAGCTAAAGGAATCTTAGAGTTAATACACAGTGATGTTTTTGGACCTGTACCTATTCCATCACTAGGTAAATCTGTGTATTATGTTTCATTTATAGATGATTTCTCAAGGAAAACTTGGATTTATTTCCTGCATAAGAAATATGAGGTTTTTAAAAGATTCAAAGAATTTAAGGCTCTTGTAGAGAATCAAACTGAAAAGAAAATAAAAGTACTCAGAACAGATAACGGTGGAGAATTCTGTGAAAGTGAATTTGAGGAGTTCTGTAAAACGTGTGGAATAGCAAGGCAAAAGACTACTCCATACACACCTCAACAGAATGGGGTTGCAGAAAGGATGAACAGGACATTGATGGAAAAGGCAAGGAGTATGCTCAGTGGTGCAGGGCTAACACAACAATTCTGGGCAGAAGCTGTTGACATTGCGTGTTACTTAGTGAATAGGACACCCACATCAGCGTTGGTTGACAAGACACCTCATGAGGTTTGGACTAGTAAGAAACCCTCTCTCTCTCATCTCAGAGTGTTTGGGTGTGATGCTTTTGTACATGTTCCAAAGGAGAAAAGGAGCAAGTTGGATAATAAAGCAGAAAAATGTATCTTCATTGGTTACAAGGATGGACTGAAAGGGTACAAGCTGTGGAACCCAGTAAAAAGGCAAACAGTTTACAGTCGAGATGTGATCTTCAGAGAAGTTGAAATCACTTCCAAGATTGAGGATGTACCAAAGGAAAATGATTCAGAGAAGCTACACTTTGATATCAAGGATGAAAGAGGTGATTCTTTTGAGGAACCAGATTCGTCTGAATCATATGAGGAGGCAGAATCGTCTGAATCAGATGAAGAGGTGGATCCACAGAATCCGGTATTGAGGAGATCTGACCGAGTAAGAAGGCAAGCTGAAAGGTACAGTCCCCCCGATTTTTGTTCTAATTTTGTGTTATCTATTACTGATGATGATCCTAGAACTGCTAAAGAGGCAATGGATTCAGAAGATAGTAAACTATGGAAGAAGGCCATGATAGAAGAAATGGATGCCTTGGACAAAAATGAGGCATGGGATCTGGTTGAGTTGCCAGAAGGAAGAAATCCCGTTGGAAGCAAATGGGTATTCAAGAAGAAGTTAAATGCAGCAGGTAAAGTGGAGAAGTACAAGGCTAGACTAGTAGCGAAAGGTTATTCCCAAATTGAGGGCATCGATTTTGGTGAGATTTTTTCACTTGTTGCAAAATTGACTTCTATTAGATTTCTTCTATCTATTTCTGTTGTTTTTGACCTTGAAGTAGAACAAATGGATGTAAAGATGGCTTTCCTACATGGAAATATTAATGAAGAGATCTATATGAAGCAACCAGAAAGGTTTGTGGTGAAAGGAAGAAAGGAGCTTGTCTGTAAGCTGAAAAAATATCTCTATGGATTGAAACAATCTCCAAGAATGTGGTATCAAAAATTTGATACTTATATACTGGGACTTGGTTTCTCAAGAAGCAAAGCTGATCACTATGTTTATTTTAAGCTAACTGGTGATCATTTTATTTATGTAATATTGTATGTTGATGATATGTTGCTAATTGGAAACAACAAGGAAATCATCAAGGATGTCAAAAATCAGCTGTCATCTGAATTTGACATGAAAGATCTTGGTGCTGCAAATTTTATTTTGGGCATGGAAATAAAAAGAGATCGTGAAAACAGGAAACTCTGGTTAAATCAGAGGAAATATGTTGAAAAGATATTGAAGAGATTTAATATGCAGGAAAGCAAACCAGTGAAGGTGCCCATTCCTGTAGGTGTAAGGTTATCTGCAGAACAGTGTCCCACGACACAAGAAGAGGTAGAGGACATGTCTCATGTTCCCTATGCTAGTGCAGTTGGCAGTCTGATGTATGCCATGGTCTGTACTAGACCAGATATAGCCCATGCAGTGGGAGTTTTGAGTAGATACATGTCAAAACCAGGAAAGGAACATTGGACTGCAGTAAAGAGGGTCTTCAGGTATTTGCGTGGCACTACAGATTTTGCAATCTACTACCAAGGAAGACCCGGTCTAAACAGAGAGATAGATATACAAGGATTTGTTGATGCTGACTGGGCTGGAGATCTTGATCACAGAAGATCTACAAGTGGCTAAGTTTTTAATCTATTTGGAGGAGCAATCAGTTGGATGAGTAGAAGACAAGCTGTAGTTGCACTCTCAACTACAGAAGTTGAATACATAGCAGCTACCCATGCAAGTAAGGAAGCTCTATGGTTGCAAAGATTGTGTTCAGGTATTGGTTTTGTTCAGAATGCAGTAAAGATTGTCTGTGATAGCTCAAGTGCAATATTTCTGGCAAAGAACCCTGCTTATCACTCGAGGACAAAGCACATTGATGTGCAGTACCATTTCGTCAGAGACATGGTTGAACAAAACAAAGTGTTGCTGGAGAAGGTTGACACTTTGGTAAATGTTGTAGACTCTTTGACAAAGTCTGTGAGTACTCAGAAGTTCTCTTGGTGTAAAGAGAACATGGGCATTATTGCCCTGAATTGTTAAAGTCATAAATTTCTCCTGTATGTGAAGAGAACAACAAGTGGGAGAATGTTGGGAATGTTATATCTCTTCACATGGTGGCTGCGTGTACAACACGATCCCTTGCCCAGTAGTTGTTGGTGAAAAATTTTTAGGTTGCTTTTTGCTTTTTCGCGATTTTGACCCATTGTACTCTATCTAATCCCGGTAAAAGGGATTAGGGTTGTAACCTAATTTCAGGTAAACGAATTAGGATTTTAGATGCTGCGGAATACCATATATTGTAAAAAAATAATGAAAAGGAGCCGTGCGGCTCTAAATTTTGCTGGTCTTTTCTCGGTTAAGGGTTTCCAAGTGAAAATTTCTGTGTAATGTGTGTGCCATTGTGTATTTTCTGCTAATGCTTAAGAATCAATATAAGTTTGTACTTCATTGTTAAGGTTTAAAACTTATAAACAAGAGACTTTACAATTTTAGCGATCAAGAATTTCAATTTCAACAATTAAAAAATGATCAAATCATTTTTTTAAGAAATTGCAATTTTCTTTAGGAAAATGCGATTATGGTATTTTGATAACTACAAATATGAGAATTTAAACAAGTATATGATTGAAAAGAGTTTCACAATTTTTAAAAGAAAAACACAATTTCAACAATTGATTTACTAAAATTCTAAGAATCGAAAAATTATAGAAGATGCAATTTCAACAGCTTGAATCCAATATTGCCCATATTCATTCTGAATTCCAGCTTGATCCGGATTGACGAATCATTTATTCCAAAGGAAATCCACTAGCTATTCAGATAATTTGTAACATCCTCCACCTCCCAACCAAGGGTCCACACCTAACAATACCTTATTCCCCTTACCAATATTCCAGACCATCCATTTGGAAATGAATCGAGAAGCTGAAAATAAAGCATTCCAATAGTTTGACACATTATAAACCCTTTTTGGTTCAATGTGAATCCACTCTTCCATCAAAGACTCCTTTGATATATTTGTCATTGGTAACTAAACTCCACATACTCGAGCCAATCAATTGCAACCAGACAATTTTTGAAATTCTGCATTTCCTTAAAAAATGGGAATCTCTCCTCAATCATATATACTTGTTACAATTCTTGAATTTGTAATTATCGATGCCAAATTGCAATTTCATATTTAAATGAAAAAATTCATGAAATTGAAAATATAATTATCAAAATTGCAATTAATTAATGGTTGACATTGTGGAAGTTGATTTTTTTTATTAAAAAATACAATTTTTATAAACTTTGAATTGTTGAAATTGTAAAATTTGATAGTTGAAATTGCAATTTTTGGAAGATCATATTACAATTTCTCATAAAAATTTGCAATATCTTTAATTTTCTATTCTTGGAATTGCATTTCATGATTGTTGAAATTGTAGTTAGTGAATTGTTTGAATTGCACTTTTCTTTTACAAAACGTGAATTCTCCTCAATTATACATCTTGAAATTCTCAATTTTGTAATTATCAAAATGCCAAAATTGCATTTTCTTAAAGTTGAAATTGTTATTTTAATAATTCTTTAATGGTTGAAATTTTGTTCATATTTTTAATTTTTAGTGTCAAAATAAAATTTTTATTGTTGTGATTAATTGTTGCAATTGCAATTTTTGGATAGTCTTACAAATTCATAATAAATTGCAACAAATTCTCAAAAGAAATTGCAACTTCTATAGTTTTTGGATTCTTGGAATTGTAGTAAATCAATTGTTAAAATTGTGTTTTTCTTTTAAAAATTGTGAATTGTAATCAACCAACTATTGAAATTTCATTTTTCTTTAGAAGAAAGTGAATTTCTCCTCAATCATCTACTTGTTGAAATTGCAAACTTGTAGTTTCTTAAACTACAAATTTATTGTTGCATTTATGTTCATACTAATTTTTAATCGCAATTTCCTTAACTCAGAATTGTAATTTAAATTAAAAGTTCCTGAAATTGGGATCATTATAAATAATGGCTTAATAATGTGGATGATTTTGTATAAAGATGATTAATAGATGATTTTGTATAAAATTTTTGAAGTTGAAATTTCAATTTGAATTAAAAGATGTTCAAATTGTAATATGTAATTATTGAAATTACAATCAATTAATTGTTGAAATGTTGAAATTGGATTTGATGAATGCTAAAATTGTAATTTATCATAAAAACACTACACTTTCTATAAATTCTCAATTTTTGGAATTTATAATTTACTTTTTATAAATTGCAACCAAATAAATTGATGTTGACTTTGGAAGTGCCAAAATTACCATTAATTGTTGAAATTGCAATTTATGTATGGTAAAATTGCACTTTCATAATTCTCCACTTATTGAAGCTACAAATCTTGTTCACTGAAATTTCTTTAGTTAATTGTTGAAACTGCTATTTTCCCTTAAAAATTGCAACTTTCAAAACCTGGTAATATAATTATCAAATATAATTTCTCATAAAAAATTGCAATATCTTTCATTTTTCAATTCTTGGTTCATTGCAAGTCATGATGGTTGAAATTGTTGTTGAAATTGCACTTTTCTTTTACAAATGTGAATTCTTCTCAATTACACTTGTTGAAATTATCGAATTTGTAATTATCAAAAAGTAGAAATTGCATTATCCTGCTAGAAATTGAATTTTTGATAAAAGAAAATTAATTTTTTTATAATTTGAGAATGGTTGAAAATGTAAGTTTTGATGTTTATAATTTGAGAATTGTTGAAAATGTAAATTTTGATGGTTATAATTTCAGAATTGTTGAAAATGTAAATTTTGATGGTTATAATTTAAGAATTGTTGAAAATGTAAATTTTGATGGTTAAAATTGTAGTCAATTAATAGTTGAAATTGCATTTTCTCTTTAAAAACATGATTTTCCCTCAATCACTTGTTAAAATTGTGAATTTGTAATTGTCCAAATTGTTATTTCTCTTCGATGTGTTTATTGTTGAATTTGAAATTGTCAAAATTGCAATATGTAATTATGAAAATTGTTGAAATTGCAATTTTTGGATGGTCTTACAATTTCCCATAAAATATTGCAATATCTTTATTTTTTCAAATCTTTGTTCATTGCAATTCATTACCTTTCTTTTAGGAAATGTGAATTCTCTTTAAATATACTTGTTGAAATTGCAATTTTAATAATTCTTCAATTGTTGAAATTGCAATTTTAATAATTCAACTGTTGAAATTATAATTCTTAAATGCAATCAACCAATTATTGAAATTTTATTTTTTGTTAAATTAACTTCAATTTCTCAATTTCTCATCATTCATATACTTGTTCAAATTGTTAATTTCTATTGTTGAAATTGAGATTTTATTGTTGCAATTAATTGCTCAAATTGGAATTTGTGGATGGTCACATCATTTGTTGAAATTGTGATTTTCTTTAAAAATTTAAGAATCTCTTAATCATATACTTGTTGGAATTCCCAAATTTGTAATTATCATTGCATTTTTTTAAAGTTAAAATTGCAATTTCTTAAAAAATAATTGCTCAAATTGTCGAAATTACAATTTGTGGATGCTATGATTCCAATTTCTCATTAAAAAGTTTCAGTTTTTATAATTCTTCAATTGTTGAAATTGCAACTCTTGAATTCATGAGATTGCGATATGAAATCAAATGATTGTTGAGATTATAATCTTTGGATGCTATCTACTTAAGCGACACAAATCGTCCTATGTCACCTCCGCCATTGTACATGACCCGTCGGACAAGGAAAACAACTCCCAACATTTACTGGTGTTTATCATACATGGCATTGATCACATCACCCACATATATGTCATCCACCATCTGGTGCGCCCCATCTGATTAGGATATAGGGTGATGGACATCCATTGGAGAAAATGTTTTACAGAGCTGTAGGAAAATTGTTTCGACAGCCGACGAAAACGTCGTTAATGTAGAAGGAGACAGAGACGTGGGACCATGTTTCCATGTCCACCTAATAAAGGAATCTTCAATTGGGATAAGGATTGAAAAAATTAGTGATGGATCATCTTTATTTCTCCTTCCATTGCATAAATTGCAAAAGTTCTTTGGTGTAGTAACACTGGTGTCGCATACCCAAAATCTGAACATTTTATGTTGTGAGAAAAACATTATGTTATAAGTTATTGTAAAGTTTTATGATTATTGACCAAGTGGGGTCAAGGATGACTGTAATTAAATACTCTAATATTTTTTTATTATTAATAAATAAAAGAGGAGACAAATATCCAAAGGAGACTGTTAAAAGAGTGTTCATTGACCCACTAGGAGGAATGAACTGGAGTGGAGAGAAAAATGACACTTGGAAGCATCATCATTCACTTCTAGCTGTTGCAGGGGGGCTACTTCCCTATATTTATGGTCATGTTCCCCATGAAAGTGGAATAGAGCAGGTGGCTCAATAATGATAAAACTGACCAAAGACCTAAGCACTCTATTACATCCATCGAATTGAGCAGGAGGCTCACTAAGTTTTCCTTGTGACAATTTATGAAAGAAGAAAAAAAGAATGTACAAGAGATTCGATGAGGGGAAGTTTAGAAAGTGAATGATAGAACTAAGTTTGCATATCTGAACTAGTACTGCTTAATGTAGAGTTCAACACTGCTAAAAGCAGAAGTAATATTATTGAGTACAATAAGCATTGCTGCTGAATTGCAGAGGGATAAATACTAGTCTCCACATAGCCTCTTCATCCCAGTGGTTCAGTGAACAGGCTCGGAGATCCTAAGGCAAGGGAATTGGCTATATTTAGGAGAAGGTTGGGTGGAATGGGATCCTTTGGGTAATATTATTGAGTACAATAAGCATTGCTGCTGAATTGCAGAGGGATAAATACTAGTCTCCACATAGCCTCTTCATCCCAGTGGTTTAGTGAACAGGCTCGGAGATCCTAAGGCAAGGGAATTGGCTATATTTAGGAGAAGGTTGGGTGGAATGGGATCCTTTGGGTGTTGGTACCCCTCTTCAGTTATCAGGTTCTTCATTGCTTCAGTTATTTACTTCTAGATTATTAATATATTTATGAAAGTTACATTTTATTTAACTGCTGTATTTAAAATGTTAAACTGATAGTTCATTTTTGTATAAATGGATGAATGAGTTACTCTGTAAATTTACTGAATGAATAATTTTCTTTCTGTATTTTTCCACTCTCCGAAGAGATGTACTCTAGTACATAAAGTTTTACTTAAGTAGAAAGATTCGAATGATTCTTTATGGACAGATTGAATGATTCCGAGTAGAATAGTAAACTTGTATACTGATTTAAGATATAAATATAAATATAATTCGAAAGCTGAAATAAACTCAGACCTAAATGTACAGTTTTGTTTTCTTCTATAAACTAATATCAATTACAGAGCTATGGCTAGTAGATTCATTAACACATATATTGATTTCATTTTCAATGTTTATATTCATTAACAACACTAAGTATATGTTTATAGAAACAATTAATATATATATATATTTATTAACCATTGCATAACCAAAATGTTTATTGTATAAACAAATAGGTGAGTATATATAAATCTATTACCATCTCTATTGATATGAATCAACGTTAGAATGATTCTATGTATCACTTTATTTACAGGATCATTAGGATTCCTAACAAGAATAATAAACATAACTCATAACATTTGTTTAATGAAACCTCATTTAAAAATAGCTCTAGATAAACCCTACGGGTATTATATCCCGTAAGCAAAGTATAAACATGTAAATTATTAATTACAAACACCTTGCTTTTAATAGATTTTATGTAGGATCAAGAAGTAACCAATCTATAAAACAAATTATGTAATTTTTTAAAAACAGTAGTAATATCCCTGTCTTAGGTAAAACCATGTTATCGACTTCTACCCGAAGAATCTATAAATAAATTCTAAGTTGTTTAGCAGCAGTGTATAAACTAAAGCCTTGGATAGACAGAGCCGTATTAATTCCACAAGTATGGCCACATACAAATAAATCGAAATCACTAATATTTATAAAAACAGAGACAAACGCATTCATAGTATATAGAGCCTTCTATTTCACAAAAAGTTCAACACACAGTAATTAAAACCAAACATCCATTAAAATCTATTATGACTTAGGGTTTGGCCCATCTCATTTATCAACCACCGAAACCAAGGAGAGAACAGAGCCATAAATCCAGGCAGGGTCATACATGTGGCCCATTATCAACATTAACAATTTTAATTAAAACATCTTAATACAAGTCTGTGAGCAACAAGGCTCTGTCCCTTCTTCTTTTTCAAAAAGACGAGCTCTTAAACTTGGGCATACTACCCAGTCATCCCAATACATCATTCAAATGTATTGTGGAAATCCTAAATTACACTCGAAACCATTTAATAAAAAGTAGTAATTAAATAACACAGTAAAACACAGAGATACTGTGGAGCTGGGGTAATACCCCGAATTCAACTCCCTAATATAAATCCATTTAGTTTTTAATGCTTACAGTCGTGAAATAAATTATAGAACTTCCAGGCTCAGGGAATAAACCCTTTTCATATCAAAAGATTACCGTTTCAAAATAAATAAAAAACTGCATTTCATAAGGGCTGACATTATGCCCGAGAACCCCAAATTTTACACATAAAACAATTGCAGGGTTCAACCCTAGATGCCTCAGGATTTATACTTATACAAGCATTTAACAACCAAAACTCGATTTTCATTACCAAAGTATTTTCCAAACAAGATTCACAAGAGCTGTAGCTCGAGGGTATAATACCCTATGTTTTTTCCTTTACAGAGTTTCCAAACGGATTACAAATTGCCAAAAAAAAACAGTAAAACCAAATTTAAGTTGAAACCACATCTCGACGAAGTTCACACAGATTGGCATCAATGCCTTATCATCACCATTTCACATCAAGAGTCATGACTTAGGTTGTCCAAGAGAACCACTGAGGCTTACCAGGGCCATTTTGCGTATTGTCACCATAAACAAGTAAGCTCCCACTTCTCACAGAGGCAAGCTTCATCAAGAATCACACCTGTCACTCAACATCAAAAACCAAGCATCAATTTTAGGGTTAGCAATGATACAAGTATACATTAAAGAAAGACGAGCTAATACTATAAATTCGGGATAGTTACCTTCTTTACGTGACAGCAAGCCAATCCACGAACCCACCATTGAAATCCTGAAAAAACGCATGAAGCTCTCAAACCCTAAAAATTCGGAAGGTTGTCGACCTCCACCACCAGCATTGTCAAATGAAAAAAATGAAATGAGTTAAGTTGGTATGGTAGTCTTTCAATACACGGTTAGGGTTTATCCCAAAACCCAAAGCCATCACGTGAATCCATGCCACAAGGTTTGCCATTGTGCATTCCACCATGGTCGCATTTATTTAACATTTAAGTTTAAACCTGTCAAACTTGAGTACACCTTCCAACGAAGAGTTCCACTAAGTTTCATTTTGGTATATGCATTGTATATTTTTATAAAGTCAGGTCGCTTTACACTCATCGCTATATTTACTCCTTTAACTAGACCTTACACTTGATCGAAGTGGTTAATGACCGTGCTCACCTCCAAACAGTACTTTAGGTTGATAAATAATCCCGAACTTTGACATATATTCATATGTGTTGGTTATAAAGACATTAAAGATATAGTACACAAACATGTATGGATTATGGAGTAATACACATCCAAATTAGATATAAACGGTAGCATGCTAGTGTAGGGTGATGTTACAAATAAGTGTAGGACTAATTACATAATTCATTGACATATTCATAACAGAAATTGATTTGTAGCTAGGGTATGCCTTATCCTAAGCACTAATAGCATGCATGCTAAAAACGTTTTAGCGTAAGGGCAGTAAGCCAAAACGACGTACAAAATATAATTCTTCAACTTTCAATCTTCTTTTCTGGTAATAGACTTTTACTTGAGATCTGTACAAGGTAGTAAGTGGCGTTAGCTAAACATTAGCTAAGTAAGCCTCGGGGTAACATTAGGACCCCTTCAATAAAAGAAAGAAAGAGGTCAGAAATCAACATCATCAATATATATAAAAGTGTACATATTTAGAACAATATAGATCGTTGAATTTAACACATAAATAATAAATGCTATTAAGCAAACATTCAGACAACAAAGATAGATGCATTTATTTCAAAGAGAGATTACGACAAAAATAAAGGAATTACATAATCACAACATTACGACACTTCTAAACAAAGGACGACTGTTTTATAAAAATAGGTGTCGCCACTATAAATATAACTAATCTATTAATTGAAAAGGTTAAATTATCATTATCAAACTTCCACATAACAAATTATTAGCATTTAATACTGTACATAATTTTTTTTAAATTTTATGAATTTTTGGGATGTTATAACTAGCCAAGAAAAATGATTGATAAGAAATATGACCAATAAGAGCTATTAGTCATAGTTCCTATTACTGAGAGTTCCGATATAGGTCATAGTTCTTATCGGTAAAAGTTCATGTTGATTAGACTTATTGTCATTAAAGTTCCTAGTGTTTAGAGTTCGTTGAAATTGTAATTCTAATTGCAATCAAAGAATTATTGAAATTTTTCGTTTTGTTAAAACAACATCAATTTCTTCTTAGTCATATACTTGTTCAAATTGCTAAAATTGTGTATTGTCAAAATTGAAATTTTATTGTTGCGATTAATTGTTGAAACTAAAATTTTTGGATGGTTGGTTTCTCATAAGAAATTGCAACTTCTATAATTTCTCAATTCTTGGATTTGTAGTAAATCAATTGTTGAAATTGCATTTTTCTTTTAAAAATTGTGAATCTTTTCTCAATCATATAATTGTTGAAATTCTCAAATTTTTTAACTATCAAAATACAAATCAATTTATTTTTTAATTGTTGAAATTACAATCCTTGATTGCTGAAATTGCAATCAACCAACTATTGAAATTTCATTTTTCATTAAAAGATTGTGAATTTCTCATCAATCATCTACTTGTTGGCATTGTGAATTTGTAGTTCCCAAAACTACAAATTTGTTGTTGCATTTATGAATACTAGTTTTCAAAATTGTAATTTCCTTAACTCGAAAATGTAATTTGAATTAAAAGTTCTTGAAATTGCAAATATGAAATTATTGAAATGACAATCAATTAATTGCCGAAATTGTTGAAATTACAATATATGGATGTTATAATTTCAATTTGTCATTAAAAGGTTCCACTTTTTATAATTCTCCAATTGTTGAAATTACAACTCTTGAATTCATGAGATTAGAATTTTTTATTAAAAAGAAATAGTTTTTATAATTTTCTTGATCGTTGAAATTGCACTCAATTAATTGATGAAATACATTCTCTTAAAAAATGTGAATTTCCCTCAACAATACTTGTTAAAATTGTGAATTTGTAATTGTTAAAATTGCAAGTTATCTTCAATCAGTTTATTTTGAGTTTGTAATTGTTAAAATTGCAAGTTATCTTCAATCAGTTTATTTTGAATTTGTAATTGTTAAAATTGCAAGTTATCTTCAATCAGTTTATTTTGAATTTGTAATTGTCCAAATCACAATATGTAATTATGAAAATTGCATTCGTCCTAGATGGGATGTTATGTCAGAAATAATGGTAATTTATTGGGATTTTGTGAGGTCCACCACTTGGAATCTCATTAAACTAGGTGAGCGCATGGAATGTACATCTTACTTCATCCTAGCTTTGCTCTTAATGATGATCAGGTATATGCAACTTGTGCAAAATATGGGTGCTTAAGTGTTGGATACAATGGACATCTAAAGGAGTAATGGCTTGGCTCATTAGTTGGTCAATTCTTGAATTGATGAAATTGCAATATGCAATTATCTAAATTGTAATCAATTAATTGTTGAAATTGTTATCTTTGGATGCTAAAATTGCAATTTTTATCATCCTTCAATTGTTGAAATTGAAATTTTTGGTTGCTAAAATTGTAATTAATCAATTGTTGAAATTCCATTTTTTGTTAAAAAGATGTGAACTTGTTCTTAATCATATATTTGTTAAAATTGCAAATTTATATCTGCTAAAGGTGGAGATTCAATCTTCTTATTGTTGAATTTGTAACAACTAAAATTACAATTTGAGTTGAAATATGTAGATATTGAAATTGCAATTGTTTATATCCAATCAATCAATTGTTGAAATTGCACTTTTTGGTAAAAAAAGACTTTCTCCTTGATCATATGTACTAGTTGAAATTGCGGATCGCTAAAATTGAAATTTCTCCTCAATCTTTTATTGTTGAATTTGGGAAATTATAATTGACAAAATTATAATTTACTAAAGTTGAAATTAGAATTTGAATAAAAAATCCCTAAATTGCAATATGCAAATTTATATCAAAATTGCAAACAATTAATAAAGAAATTGCAGTTTTTGGATGCTTTAGTCCAATTTCTCATTAAAAAGTCATAATTTTTATAATTCCCCATTTGCTAAAATTGCAATAGCAAATTGTTGAAATTTCACTTTTCCTTGAAAAAATGTTTTTTTTTCTTGAATGATATACTTGTTCAAATTAACAAATTTGTATTTTTTTGTTTGTTTGTTTATAACTTGTGTGGCTAGGCATCTAAGTCATCAAAATCACCTGGGTATCGCACTCGGCATGGGCCACACCAACTCGGGTGGGGTACTCAACTCATGAACATGGTCGGGAGTTTGACATTCTAGCAGACTGGATTCCAGACCCTAGCGACACCAAATCCATGATGGATTTATAACATAGGGAGCTCCACCTATATTGGAAACTCAAGTTGCTGCTGTGAATTACCTTAATTGACCGGGGAAAAGAGATCGTGGGGTTGAAAGAGGAACTGGCTCCCCTGAATCGTATGAGGTTGAAGATTAAGTTTTTTAACTCCAAGATGAACATTATTACAAGGAGGTTGGGGATTGAGCTAGAGATAAAGCATCCACATGCGAGACTCACTCTAGACTCGCCCCATATTATCGATGAAGGTGAGGATGACACCTTAGAGGTTCCCCACACTTAATTGCTTAGGGAATACATGTTGTTTATTCCTCTGTTTCATTTTTTTTATTATGTTATTACCAAGGGTATAAAATGATAAACTACAATTATATACAAGGTAGGAACGTTGTTGTTATTTTTATTTTGGGCTCTAGAAATTTTAGTATTTTTGAATTGTTTAAGACTGGGCACATGTTTGGATCCTTGAATATAGACCTATCCTCTTTTCTTAATGGAGATCAACGATTGGCATGTTTTTCAACTCTAAAGGGTCAAATTGAGCCTCGATATGTATTCTATGTAGATTATTAGCAATATAGAAGTACTCTTACTTACAAAAAATACATATAATTTTGTTTTTACATTGCTGAAGTAATAAAGAGAAAAAGAATGCATCTATAATTTAAAATTATGATACATGTAATAAGAAGAAAACATTTATGCTATTTTTTACTTATGCAAATATTTGCAATTATTATAAATTATTGCAATTTCAAACATCTAAAATATAGAATTTAAATCTAGACATTTCTATGGAATTCACAAAGCAGCTTGCCTCACAGAGGCTTTCAAGGACATATTATGAATCCCTGTCGATGGCATAGGATTCGAGCCGGGCATCACTTCTGAGTTTTGTGAGATGTTACAATTGTGTTTGGGAAGGGTCACTGTAAACATGCTAGACACAAGTTCACAATCAAGGTATTTCCCAAGTTGACCCCTTTGTACACTATAAAATGTTGAGAAGTGTAATAGAACATCAATGTATCAATTTGACTTTTCGCTATATGTGTCAATAAACTTTCACAAGATTAATTTGATAAATTAATTAAACAAAATAAAAAGAATATAAATGTAAAATATTGTTTTTTTTTTTGACAAGAACATATGGGAATTGTATTAGTGCCGGTATTTTAGCAACCGAAAGCTATTACATAGAAATTTTAGATACAATACACCTCTTTGGTAGTTCAGCAAGCTTACAGAGTTCGCTCAAAACAAGGCTGGGCTCAACTACTCCCATATGCCAGACATTATTTAGCTAACAGAGGAGTATTGTGCCGCAGGGTCTGTAATTATTTTTCCAGCTTGTCTTTCAGTTTGGAGACTTGAGCTTCCAGTGCTGCGATTCGGTGCCCAAAATTACCATGAGTGTTCGCCACGTCCTTGAAGCCTGTGCGCGTCTCATCTTTTAAATCTTCCATATTTTCAGAGAGTTCAGCCCTTAGTTGCATGATGTCTTTGTTCAGTAAGTCCCAGGTTTGCTCTCCAGCCTTAGAGAGCGCCTCAAGTTTAGCCTTCTGATCGTCACATTTTGCCCTCAAGCGCCCAAGGGCATCTTCCAGAGCTCCAATACGTTCATCTGCTGTAAGTCCGGAGCTGGAGGAGCTCGCCATCTCGCGCAGGGGCGCTCGTTGAACCACGATCTGAGCAGGAGCTGGAGAGAAGTGCCTCAGCAAGCTTGAAACCAAATGCTTTTCCACAGAGCTCGCGTTGCTGAATGGAATGAGAACGAGACAGGGCAGGAGCTCCTTTAAGAGCAAGCAGGGATACTCCCGAGGGCGCAAGGACCTGTCTCTGAGCTGTAGTGTAGGGAATCTCTGCATTCTCATGGAAAACGTGATTTGGGGAAGCCCAGGAGCGTGCTGCGTGAAGATACAGGATCTCCTGCAGCTAGGGGATGTCACATCGCTGACACAATCCATTGATTTTTAGATTTCCTTGAGCCAGCTCGACCCCTTTATTGGCTTCCATGTCTGCTTGTTTATTGAGCTCACGAAGCACATGGAAAAATCTTATTTTTTGGAAGTGTTTGCTAACCTGGATGATTCTTTGAAAAATATGGCGGAGTTGGACATTCGGAGGAGATTTCTTGGTTATGAGAGCCTTGATTAGGATCCTGGAGTCTCCCACGATTGTTAAATGGCGAATTCCTTGATCACGCGCAATATTTAGACCTTGCCAAAGACTGCAGAATTCAGCAGTGTTGTTAGTTTCATTTCCAAGTCCCCAGGAATAATTGATGCCAGATATCCCTCTTGCTGATCTGATTATTCCTCCGGCACCGGCTGGTCCTGGGTTTCCTTTTGAGGCCCCATCGAAGAACAGGCAAGGTTCATTTAGGGAGGCTTCCCAACTTCTGAAGTCTGCTTCCTCCATACTGATTTCCCAAGTCTTTGATTGAGGGACGCCGCAGGAGGAACGAGGGGGAAGATTGGTCGTTAGCAGACTTAACCAATTGACCTCCTCTTGTAGAAGATGGGAAACACAATTTAAGGAGTGGCAATCCAGGGCTTCTTCCAGGATGGCTCTAGCCTTCATAGCAGTTTTCCAGGGAGGTGCTTCTTTATTGCGGAAGATTCTATTGTTTCTTTCTAGCCACAGTTTCCAGCATATGGCTTTTGGGAGCCATCCCCAAGCAGTTTGAAGCAGGTTCTTGTTGTTCAGCTTGAAGGGAGACAGTGACTTCCATGTGGAGAAAAGGTGCTGAACAGTATGGGGCAGGTTAGGGGCATTGTTAAGGCTCATGGCTTGGATCCAGGCATCTTTGGCATAGGGACACTCCAGCATTATGTGGTCCATAGTTTCATCATTGCTTTTGCAGAGGGGACATCGGGTTGGGCCTTCCATTCCTTTTCTTCTGAGATTATCACCAGTGAGAATACTCTTATGGGCTAAGGACCAGCAGAAGATATCAATTTTCGGGATGAAAGGTTTGGACCATATAAATTTCCAGACAGCAGGATTTGGGGCAGCATAGGGGATGGACTGGAGTTCATTGTAGCCTTCTGCAGTAGTGTACACTCCTGAAGTTCCCCAACCCCTTCTATCTCTGGAATCCATTTTGGATGGGTACTTTCCTTGGAGGAGGGCCAAAAGAACACCTGCTTCATTGTTGAGAGCAGGGGGGACATGGCCTAAGTCCCAACCATTCCAGTTATCGTTCTCCCAGACAGAGAGGTCCATTAGTGTGATGGATCCTTTTCCAAGCAGCCATGTTTTTATGTTGCTGATATCCGAATTAGTACCAATTGGGGGGCTCCCCAGAATGGAGTCTTCCCAGATATTGATTGAGCTACCATTTCCGGGGATCCAGTACAGTTTATTATGGAATGGGGGCAGATCTTTTATGCATAACTTGTAGATTGGTGAACCTTTACTAGGAGGAGGCTGCTGGTCCAGGCATCTCTTCCTCGGGCCTGGGAAGTATTTTCTGCGGAGAGCTTCTTTGCTCCAGCTAGTTTTACCTGAGATCATTTGCCAGAGTAATTTAGCTCCCAGAGCAAGATTTTGAGATGTTAAACTTCTTACCTGAAGGCCACCTTCATTCCGAGGCTTTTTGATCTTTTCCCAACTGACTAGATGAATTTTGTTCCCATTCCCTTTTCCTCCTTCCCAAATGAATTTCCTTATCATCCCTTCAATCTTGTTAACTACAGAGCAGGGAGCGAGCAGAATAGAAGATTGGTAAATGGGCATGCTATTGAGGATTGATTTGATGAGAGTAGTCTTACCTGCTAGATTGAGCCAGCTGGCCCCCCATTTTTGGATTTTGCGTTTGATCTTGTCCACTATAGGATCCCAATCTGCTGAAGTGATTTTGTTTTTACAAATGGGGATTCCGAGATAAATGAAGTTATTCCAGTCTTTGGTGGATTCCATTCCCAACGTTCTGCTGATGTCCCTTAGTTCCCTGGCAGCACAGTTCCAGCTGAAGATTTTGCTTTTGTGGAGATTTATTTTGCTCCCAGAGACTTTTTTGTATACCTCCAGTTCTCTTTTGAATTGCTCCGAGGAGTGGACAGACGCTCCTCCCAGAAGTAGGGTGTCATCAGCAAATTGGGCATGATTGATGTCCCTGACATTGTTCACAATTCTGAGCCCAGGAAGCACATGAATGTCTTGACTGAAGTTAAGTTGATAGCTGAGGATAGATGCCTGGATAGCATAAAGAAGGGGAGAAAGCGGGCAGCCCTTCCTTAAACCTCTTGAGGCTTTGAAGAAACGAGTTGGCCTTCCATTTACTAGAGGGGCAATCCAAGGGTCCCCCACACATCCTTTGATCCAGTTAATGAAGTTGGTGGAGAATCCAAATTTAGCCATAACAACAAACAGGAAGTCATGTCTAACTCGGTCAAAGGCGTTAGCTAAGTCGAGTTTGATGACCATGCCTTTCTCCTTACGCTGGTTGCTTGAGTGGATAGCTTCTTGAACGAGAATGATGTTATCCAATATTTTCCTGCCTTTGATGAACCCTCCTTGGTTCTCCGGGATGATCCGTGGGAGCAATCTTTTTAGTCTGGTGGCAATGATCTTTGTAATTAGTTTGTAGCCCGTGTTACAGAGGGAGATAGGCCTGAATCTGTTGAAGGAGTTGGCTCCTTTTTCTTTAGGGATGAGGGCCAGGAAGGAAGAGTTCGTGCTGCCTCCTAGCTTGTTGGTTTTCTGGGAGTGTCTAACCATTTTGAGGAGATCATACTTGATGATTTTCCAACAGCAGGTGAAAAATCTAGTTGTAAAGCCATCCGGACCCGGCGCACTATCGAGTTTCATAGCAGTGAGAGCTTTTTTAACTTCATCCATGGTGATAGGCGATGAAAGGGAGCTGTTTTCTTCCTCACTGATGAGCTGGGGGATGAGATCAAAAGGATGGGCGGTGGTATCGAGAGGCTCTTCAATGGGAGCAGTGAAGAGATCAGCAAAAGTTTCAACAGTTGCCTTCTTGATTCTATCGGCATCATGGATTACTTCTCCCTCAAACCGAATTTCAGTGACTGCTTTGTAGTTCTTCCTAGCGTCAGCTTGTTTGTGAAAGAATTTGGTATTTTTGTCTCCGCTAAGAAGCCAGAGGTTACAGGATTTTTGACGATGGTAATCTTCTTCAACCCTACAGGCAGTGAAGAAGTTTTTTTGCAAAGTTTCTTCCTTGGAGAGAATCTAGTCAGACGCAAGGGAGGAGCCAGTTAAGGCTTGATGCGTTTCTAGCTCAGCCTGGGCGAATTCTCTGTTGGAGGCAGGAGAGGGAAGATTTTTGGCCCATGCTTTAAGGGAAAATTTGAGTCTTTTAAGTTTGGATTCCCAGACAAAGGAGGGCGAGCCAGAGAGGTGGGTGTTCCATGAATCAACTACAGTTTGAAGAAAGTCATCATGATGAATCCAAAGTGGACTGAACCGGAAGGGGATAGGACCAAGATTTTGATCGGTGGTTAGCTCAAGCAGAATCGGCCTATGGTCAGAGGTGTAGTGAGGGAGGATTTTGGAGGTAGCAAGAAGAATCAGATCAAGAAAGGAAGAGTGGACAAGGAAGCGGTCTAGCCTTGCTGCAACATGGCCAGGCCCAATTCTTTTGTTTGTCCAAGTAAAGTTTCCATTGATGGGTTTGATGTCAAGCAGATCCCAGCCAGAGATGATGTCTTCTACCCATTCTCTTGAGGGGTCTCTAACTGGATTTCCTCCTTTCTTTTCATTAGCTGCCAGAGTCACATTCAGATCTCCAGCTATAATAATGTTATCTCTATTCTGTAATTGAAGAAAAGTTTCAAGAGTGTTCCAGCACTCTTTTTTTTCCGCATGCAGAACAGGGACATAGAGGTTAAAGAGACTTACCTTGTGTCCCGATTGCTTGTGGACCAGTTTTGTGAAAACCCAGTGAACAGTACGTTCTTCAGCTTCAATATCATATAGGAAAGGATCCCAGAAGGTAGCAATTCCTCCTGAGGCACCTCTTGAATTGTTGCCAATCCCAATGCTTTTTTTCCAAAACCTTTTTCCGATTTGGAGGGCCTTAATCTCCTCCATTTTAGTTTCCTGGATAAGCAGAATCTCAGGCCTATGTATGCGGATTAGATCTCTCATTGCATCTTCTTTCAGGGTGGATCCAAGCCCTCTGCAATTCCAGGAAATATATTTCATTGACGATTATGGGGGGAGGTTTTGGCCTCTTTAGAGGCCTGAATTGTACCTTTTTTCGATCGGGTGTTCATGATGCCTTTTAGAGTTTTTTGAGAGCCTTCGAGGACTTCCAGATAAGTAGCTTCTTCTCTTTGTTTCTTCTTGGTTTTCCTTCCTCTTGGGTTTTTGATCGGGAAGGAGTAGAGACCGCTGGATGTCTCTCCTTCGGTATCTTCTTCAGGATCTGAATCTTGCAGCAGGGGTTCTTCATTGACTTCCTTGGGAGAGCTTGGTTTATCAGCTTCTGCTCGAGGATTGGGAAGTTCACCAGGTTCTAGCAGATCTGCGTTCAGGGCGTCAGTATCTTCCCTATTAGCTTGCTTGGCCGGCAGAGGCACATCGATAGCTGTAGAGTGCATCTTCTTGGAGAGGTTGGCCTCTTGACATTCTTTAGGGCTTGAGACTATGATTGGGTTTTCTTTTGTGGATTCGCTGGAGGGTTTATTTGAGCTTGAAGGCTGATTTTGCATGTCCATGACGGTCTTTTCAGGGTTCTTTGGTACTGCTTTGCCTTTCTTGACTTTTTTCCATCCTGCCTCATCTTCTGAGACCTGATTTTTTGGACAGTTTCTTTGAAAGTGACCATGTTCATGACATAGGTGACATTTGAATGGGATCTGTTCGTAGTCGAGCTTTTGGTAGTATGTCCAATCTCCTATTTTGAGTTTAATAGCTTCGGGAAGGCCTGCTTCAAGATCGACCTCGACACATATTCTGGCACATGAGTATTGGCCCTTGTTATCGGCTTTATCGATGTATTTCCCTAGGGTGTTTCCAATTTTTTCCAGAGTCGGAGTGTTCCAACAGTGGATAGGGAGGTTTGGGAGCCTTACCCAGACTGGAACTTCTGTCGGCACATCTGTTTCTGCGTTGAAATCCGGCGTCCATCTATTGAGGTACAATCCTTGAGGTCCCATGAAGTATGGACCATTTCTGAATATCAGATCTCTGTCTTCTTGAGCTATAAACTCAAAGATGAAGAAGCCACGACCTACGGGGTAACAGGTGACACTGTGCTTTAGTTGGGGCCGCCAGTTCCTTTGAATCCAGTCGTCGGTGGTCTTGGTTGAAGGCCAGAGCCCCATAAACTGTCCGACCAGGCCCCTATCAGCAAGAGCTAAAGCAACCTTGATAGGAATTTCACCTGGTAAATCGATTTCAGGGATCGAATCGAGCTTCTTGATGAATTTTGGAACGGCTGGAGCTTTAGGTTTTGAGCCAGAGGGGCGAAGGAGCAGGTTGAAGGCGTCAGAAGCGGTGGGAGGGGGAAGCCCTCCCCCAGTCGCCGCCATTGCGACCGAGAGAGCCGAGCAGCGGCGCGAGCAAGCTAGGTCATAGCAGAGGGCGCCGCCCGAGAGCAAAAAATGTAAAATATTGTTACAAATGTTTACTATGTAATTTAAAGTTATTCAGCTTTTACAAGTGCTCATTTGTTCAAATTTAAAATAATTTGGATCATTATTATCTCGGTCGTTATGTTTGGATTAGTGGTAATAGCTTTGCAATGTGAGATGTAGATCTCTCTCTAGAATCAAGATGGCATTTTCAATATCACATTGGACCTAATTAGACAAAACAATTGTAGCACAGAAAAACAAATACAATACCTCTATTTGAAAACATAAAATGTGTAAGTGGGTTGAATGTGAATCTCTTTTCCATTGCTTGCACATAGTCATCAATAAATAATGATTTATCCTTGAGAGCTCATCACATAATTAGATTTTACGCATATTTTACTTTATTAGATAGTGTAGGGCTCCTCAAGACTCTTGCAACAATAAAGGGATGATATTTCAATATCTAATATGGCCAAATCGTATAAAATATTTTATAATGGTATTTAAAGTAAAATGCAATATTTTTATTTGGAAACATATTACATTATCATTAAATTTCATAATAATTATCTATCTACTTGGAAACATATTACATTATCATTAAATTTCATAATAATTATCTATCTACAAAATACATCGATTCTAATCTATATTATTGTTTTAAATGGTTGTGAAAATTTTATAATATAATTATTTATATTTATTGTAATATCTATAATTTAATATTTTTATTAATATATAATTGTTTTTCAAAATAATTGTATTATTTTTATAGCGAAAAAGAATTATTAAAATAAAATAAAAAATGGTCCACCTATTAAATGAATTGGTTAAAGTGGAGCCTTTTTTTCCAATGATATGAAAATATAAAATTACATATGAGTTACATACAAATCAATTAATCCTATGTTACATATGAGTTACATAACATGTCACATGATGAGATTTGAACCCACATTCCTCCCACGCACCCAATCTACATGGCAATAGACTAAAACTTGCAATTTTAATACTATCATATCATAAATATAACTTTACAAAACAAAGTCAAACTAAAATTGAAAAATGCTAAACTCTTGGTTTCTTATATAACTTAATTTTCATCTATTAATTTTTAAAATTTATATATAATTATTTGTGTAGTTTAATTGTAAAATAACATAACATAAAAAATATTTATGACATCTTCAATTTCAACCTATGTGTACTATGTTGAAAGTCATGATATGATACAAAATACTTACTCGCTTAACATGTCCATCTCACCCCTTTTATATGAACAAACTACTAACAAAACAATTATATGAGGAGAACCAAAGGTTTTTTATATGAACAAACTACTAACAAAACATTTATATGAGGAGAACCATAGGTTCTCTATAAATGAGAGGACCATGAATAATTATCTCAATAAAAAGTGCTTGTGGTTTCACCTCATTGTGTTCATAACAATCTTAATTTTGTTCAAGGTTCCCAAACTATTATTGGTCCCATAAACATTGAGCTTGGTTTTGTAATCAGTGCTCATGGTTCCACCACCAATGTTCTCAACTCCCTAACTAATCGTGGCTCCCTTACAATGCCTATGATCCCACCATCATTGATCATGGTTCACGGCTCACTGATGGAGTGCTTGATGATGGACATTAGATTCTAGCTCTTGGAAGATATTGCTTGGTTATCTAAGAGTCTTATGTACAATGTGTATGCACTTTCATAACTAAGTACAATGTGTGGCATATTCTTTTCTTTTTCCAAGGTAGAACCTCAAAAAAACCTTCCAAGTACTTTGCATGATCTCTGAATGATAAACAAGGTAAGCCATTTTCTTTGACTATGAAGACTAACCCAAGGAAGTTAAAAGAGTCAAGTTACAACTTAAGAAAAATATATGTGACATCTTCACTTTCATAAATAACTTATATGTTGTACAAAAAACTAGATAGCTAAGCATATCTAATTCATAAGGCAATCAAATGTACTCTAATATTAAATATTGAAATCATATTCTATATGTTAGTGAACTGCTTATTACTTTGTTTCATTTCGTAGAGACACATGTGCTTTGCTTATAATTTGGGAAATCACTTATATGTCTAATAGCTACTTTAAAGATCGAAGCAATTGGAAAAGATCTTCATAATGATAATTAAAGACATGTATGTTTGAAATATTCCTGAGAGCCAAAGAGATCTGGATGCTTAAGAACCAAAGAGGTCCAACATCCCTTTAAAAGACTGACAATTGGCACACCCAAACCGCTAAATTCCATGCAAAAGTAGCTATTTATATTTACATATAAGTCTTATAAGTCTTATGTATATACTACTGCCTGTTATAGTTCAAAGATATCTTGTCCTGAGATCAAGATGGGTCCAAGCAAAAGTATGCATGTTGTTGAATGAACTAGATGCATAATTGCATGATTTTTTATTAATTTTGTTGAGAATCCATAGCCTCCAAATTTGCTATTTTGGGCATTGAAGATACTCATCAAGGTTGATTCATGGTTTAGATAAAAACAATATAAAAAAAATAATGCTTGTAGCTTTCAAAATTAAAATTGAAAAGATCATGAATGAATGATCAATTAAAACAAAGAAGCTTCATCCCTGGTTTAGTATACAAGAATGGGTGACTATATTTACAGAGTGTGGTAGTGAATACTATAGGGATAGTATGATGTCTCACCATGAGAGGGAAAATACATGCATTACCATGTAACCTAACACTCACCCCGTTGTAGCGTAATGGTTCCCTGGTTCAATCTTGATAAAATAAAAATTGTGTTGATTTGAACACAATGTAATTCAACGACTGAATGATTTAATATAGAATTCATGCTGTCCTTTTCCTAGTCTCCCTTCCCCAAATGCCCAGGAATAATTTGATGAATTTTGGCTCTCTACACAACTTTAGCATATTAGATATTTAGAAAAAAAATCACAAAATTCAAAATTCAAAATCTGTACGGCCTTTACTAAATTCAAAATTCAAAATTTCCTGGCAGTACGAGTGCAGCTTGCATAATCGATGAGTGCATATTGCATCCATTATGTCTGCGTGCAGAAGGCTCGCTAAAAAACAAGAACCCATTCGAATGGCAACCCTCAAGTCTCAAGCCCCACGCTGCTACAGAGAATTGACTGGTGAAAAGCTTTCCGGACGATTGACATGTGATAAGCTTTCCGGCAAGAAAGAGAAGACATTTCAGGCAGCGAGAGGGTGAACGGTTCCGGTGGCAATGGGAAAACGTCGTCTATGCAAACGGAGATGAAGAGATGGGCCCAAGTCGCCACGTCTGCCTCACAATGGAATCTGCAATCGACTTAAGGTTGAGCATCAACGAGCACATGCGACATGATGAAGTTGATTCCTGAGATGTGAGGATACATTGAGATTATGAGATTGAGAGTCGATCCAACTCCTCCTCCCACATACACCAATTCCTGGACTTCCTTAAAACCCTGGTAAGTAACCAAAAGCTTGTTCATCAACATGCGATATTTCTCATACATTCCCCCGTTGAATCTCTGGTTGATAGCCGATTACTCAACACAGTCATTTCATGGGATTTGGTGAGTGGATGGGAACCTTAAAGCACATCATCCTTGAGATAATACCAGCTTTCCATGAACACCTAATCTTGATTCATCAAGACCATTGGAGCCAGAGAGACTCCATCCTTGTTCTTGGCAAGATATTTGCATTTGCAGACAAGAGTGAGACATAATACTCCGCTATAATGATTTCCATCCACTTTGTGTTCTCTGCTACCCTTGCTTCCATTGATTGATCAATGCTAAGCTCCCAAAGACAACCTACCAATTATAGCAAATTTTTGGAAATTTTTTTGAATGTAAATGAATACCTAGATATGCTGCAACAAAAGAGCGGGAAAAACGTTATTTAATTTCAAATTTTAAACATGTATGTAATCGGTGGCATGGACATTGGAGGCGAGCGATAACACGTCCTTTCATCTCTGATGCTGGCGGATGGTATCACCACGCATTTAATTACTCCGCAGAGATCAGCAGGGAGGAGACAAGAAGACCGCCGGAGAAGATTAACAGCACCGAGAATATTAACGACGCAGGCAGGAAATGGAGGAAGGGTAACGAGGCACAAGGTGGGGCCTTAGACACGTCAAGTGAACTAAAAAGGAATCTGCAATCGAGATAAGCTTGGCGCTCAATATGAATCCCCAGGTTCAACCGTTGAAATCAGTTTATTATCTCTGTGTTGGTGACCAAATCTGGTTAATGTGTATCTGTTCAGTTGTGACACATGTGGCTGGAGACATGTTTGATAGCGTACCAACTGGCCAAGCAATTTTTATGAACGTATGACAATGGGTTTCTATTCATGTTGGGTTGTTTCATAAGAATATTTAAATTTGACCTCGGATTGGGACTGGATGAATGGATAGAGACCTCACTATATCTATCACTGTTGTTTGATTGATTACAGTGGATTCTGCATGATTGGAGCGATGATCATTGCTTGACGCCTTTGAAGAATCAACACAAGGCATTGACAGAGAAAGGGAAGGTAACTGTGGTAAACACCATGCTTCCAGTGATTGCAGGCACATATATCTGTTCTCGCCGAGGATTTCACATAGGTTTCCTAATGTTGGCACACAATCTAGAGGGCAAGGAGCGCACAGAGCAAGAATTTGAATATTTGGCTGAGGGAGCAGGATTTTTAGGTGGTTTTAAACCTGTATGTTGTGTCAATGCAATGGGTCATGGAATTCCACAAGTAACTCTCTGTTAATGTCACTGGGTTTATCTTGATTGCATTGTCCATTTGTACTACTCTAAGGAAATGCTTAAAATAAAATATTATATCAGTGAGAAACCCGAGTTAATCCAGGCTATTGCGAATGCATAGTTTATGGGATTTGAACATAATACAATTTGACATATTTTATATTATATGTCGATATATGATTTAAGTCTATATCCGTCCATATTTAAAATTGGGATTTATCAAATATTTAAAAGGATATATGTTCACTTTGGTTGCATGTTACAGTGAGTTTGGCTTAAAATACACAATATTTAAATTTAAAATTATATATAGAATTATTTGGATCGGCAACTTAATTTGCATTAAAGGGTGAGCCAACAACTTCACTTGCATAGAAGGGAGATTTTTTATTATAGGATCATTGCATTTTAATGATGGGCATATTTTAGATATACATATTATATAGATAAATACGGTAAATACGAAAAGGATTTATGAAAGGGTGGTAAAATGAGAAAGTATTGAAAACAAATAAATTAAGTAATTGTATTTTGTTTTTAAAAATATTTATAAAATGATAAATATGAACAATGAAAATTAGCAAAACTATAATTTCATATTGAAATTTTGTATATCTTTCTCAAATTAAAAGTGTAATGTTTTTATCTCTTTTGTAACATGTTCACATTTATAGGAGGGGCACCTTTTATTTTTATTTTTCATTGATTTGTATAATTTGGGGTTTACTTTTTATTCAAACTTAACCTTTTCAAATGTAGGTATCCATTTTTTTACTAAATAGTGTTTGGTGATCCATCTTACCAAGGCTAACCCCTTGGCCCATCAACCCTCATTCGAATAAACACATTGTCCTTTTTGTGATAACCCATTGAGCCTATTCAAAAAATGCACACAACTAGGCCATCAAACCTTTCTTTGAGACAAGCTTGATATGTAACATTTGAATACAATATACAGGAATTGGTGAACTTATTCAAAAGATCTCTCTTTTGAATGTTCTTCCCGATGAAATCCATCAGGATCTTTCAAAAGATGGCCATTGACCACTTTTGAAATATTCACCAGATAGATAATCTAGTCTCTTTGAAACAATATCTTTTGAATGCCCTGTACATGCCATCAGGCCAACTCAAAAGATCACATTTTGACAGTCCCTAATTGACCATCGGGCTACTTTAAAGAAACATCCTTTGTGTGCCTCAATAGACAATTGAGTTTCCTAAAAAGAACATCTTTTAAAAGGCACTGATAGACCATTGGGCTGCCTTGAAGAGCATCTTTAGAAAGGCCCCGTTAAACCATCATGCCTCCTTGAAAGAACATCTTTCAAAAGGCCATGCTAAACAATTGGGATTATTCAAAAGATCAAGTCCCATCTTTCTAAGAAAAGATGTATTCAAAGTTCATTGAGTCAAAATGATAAATGGACCATCAACCATACTTTGAGCAACAACCTTTGGATTTCTCGAATGGCCATTGGGCCAAATTTGAAGGAATAAATATTTGAATGCCTCGATTGGATTTTGGGTGATTTTGAAAGAGGTTTTTGGGTTTCTTTCAAATATGCACTTGACAAGACATTAGTCCCTTTCTAAAAATTGCCATTTCCCACTTTTGAAAGAACTCCCAATAACCCATCAAGCCTTTTTCAAAATTCTCCCTAAATTTGAAAGGAGCAAGGTAAAAGAAATAGGCTTCATTCGAAGGTAATACTACAAATACCAACAAAAAGGAGCTTTTAGTTCATTTGAAGAACATTTTGAATCAAACAGGGGTCCACTACCCACTTCAAAGTTACTACAAATGCATGAGTGGATCTGGGCTCCATGCTAGTTTCATAGGCTTTGAGTAACATTCAAACTTCAATAGTTCAAAGTCTTATTTAATTGAATCTACTCCATATTGGCGTTGGCCTACTACCACACCAATATGCCCAAAGAATTTGATCTAAATTTGGCCCACACAATCCAATATTGAATACAGCATACAATACAATACATAACACAAACTTGATAAACAATGTAAATTTTAGCCAACTAAATTCTAAGGAATATAGAATTCCAAAGGCATACAACTTATCAATGCAACCATCATGCATATCTAAAATTTGAATCCAAAAGGTAATTCAAGCCAAATAAACTCTAAGTCATTTTGAAACCATCAAGTAAACAATTAAACCTTGCAACACATCAACATCCATGAATTCCATTGCCCATTTCACTCATAAGCATATCATAGCTTAGCAGTGGAATTATAAGTTCAAGAATTCAATATGCAAATGAGACACTTATATTTTGAATAAGTTGGTCCAAGAAAACATTCCTCTATCAAGTATGTTTCCAAGGAAACGTTTAGCTATGCAATTTGTGAAATTGTAAGTGCAAAGATTGCAACTTCCTAAAGTTGAAATTGCAATTTGAATAAAAAATTTCCTAGAATTGCAATATATGCAAATATCAAAATTGCAATCAATTAATTGTTGAAATTGCAATTTATGGATCTGCTAAAATTGCATAGAAGGTATTTTTTCAATTGTTGAAACTGCAATTCTTGATCACTGAAATCGCAATCAATCAATTATTGAAATTGGACTTTTCGTTAAAAAATGTGAGCTTCTCCTCTGTTATTTCATATATAATGTGTTGAAATTGCAATTTCTTCTTAAAAAATTTTATTGTTTAATTTGTAATTGCCAAAATTGCAGAAGTTCAAATTACAATTTGAATAAAAAAGATCTCAAAATTGAAATAAATAATTATCGAACATGCAGTAAATTAATTGTTGAAATTGCATTTTCTTGTCATTGAAATGGTAATCAATCACATATTGAAATTATTGGTATGTAGTGATGCAACATATATATTTTTATATTTAGTGATGCAACATATAATGTTGTGTTTATATTGTTGAAGTAATAAAAAGAAACAAAATGCATCTATAATTTGCAATTAGGATATATGGAACAAGAAGAAAATAGGGAATATCTTTTTTCAAAACTTATATTAGCAATTTCAATTATTGAAAATTCACAACTAACAATCGAATATTTCAATTTCAACATCTACAATATAGAAATTCAAATTGGCAATTATAAAAATTTCACAATTAACAATATAAAATGCTGAGAAGTGATTGATAGAAATTGCATTTTTAGTGTCCCAAAATTGCAATTTCAACATTTAATTAAGTGCAATTTGGATACTTTCACTTTTCAATTTAATGAATTTTTTAATTCAAACTGCAATTCCAACTTCAGGAAATTGCAATTTAGGAATTTGAAAATTCACAATTTCAACAATCAAAATATTGAAGAAAAATTGTAATTTCAATAATTTTAATAATTGGTTAATCAGAATTTTAATTATCAATGTTGGAATTTAAGGAATTATAAACTGGAAGTTTTAGCAATAAAAAATTGCAATTCCACATTCACACTATCAAGAATAAAATGATTGATACCACAATTTGAAATTACAAAAATAGTTTATTAAAAATTGCAATTTCAACAATTTCAACAATTTCAACAATTAATTGCTTACTAGTTTAGTAGTCAGATGTTGAAGGGGCTTGAAGGATTTTCTAAGGGAGGAGTTGGGATTCTAAGAACAATGGGTCTTGCATACATATATATAATGATGATCTTTACATCTTTGAACTTGGCCATGATCCCATGGCATTTATTTCTCGAGGGCTCTTGTAGAGAAGTCAACTTGAGGCAATGATAAGGTCTCCATTCCATCCCCAGGGTTATGGTTGAGCATGGTATATTTCAAGAAAGGCTATGCTAGTAAATATTGTACTTTGATATGGAACTCTCAATTTCTATTAAAAAAACTATTGATCTAGATCATGGTATTCTAATAATTACTTGAGTATGTAATTTTACCAACAGCATATCTCAGGATAAGCAGGGCTCCCCTATCCTGGTATACTGCATTATTTCTTAGCTTTCTTTTTATGTTTTATTCATTTTTGTTACATGTTTATTTTGAAGTTTATTTATAATCTTACAGGATAAAGTATTAACTTATTAAACTATAATTGAACCAATCATAATAGAGTATTTCTCCATGGCATCTTAATTTCATGATTAGAATTATGCTTGTAATCTATAGTATTATTGATTTTTAAGGTTTGATTGATTCCTCTCTTTGTTTGAGCAAGATTTATTTTATTGCAAGATAGTTTTAAGTGTT
Source organism: Larix kaempferi (assembly GCA_027924585.1). Lineage (NCBI taxonomy): Eukaryota > Viridiplantae > Streptophyta > Pinopsida > Pinales > Pinaceae > Larix > Larix kaempferi. Next base: position 6,341,292 of record BSBM01000512.1, read on the forward strand.
TGAAATAGATTTACTACAATCATCTATAAACCATAAAGGACTTGATTTTGCTCCTTCATTTTTTCTGTTGCTCAAACTTTACTCCTTCAACCCTTTACTCCTTCATTTTGTCTATTGCTCAAACTTTCGAATCTAACCAAAGGCTAGCTTTTACTTCATTTTTTCCATATCTAGAGCGCCCCTCTCCCAGGACCCCCACAAGGTAAAATCCCCTGTTAATGATAGCCAACTGAGGAAGGATATTGATGGGATTATAACCTCTTACTTTCGTCTCATGCCTACTCATGTTAGGATATTTAGACACTTAGGAGTTAGTTAATATCAACTTGTGTAATATATCCGTTAGGAAAAGTGTGTTTCTTTAGTAATCATTAGTATGCATTTGTAAATATTTAATCCGACGGTCACGATATGTTTTAGACATAGAGTGATCCGACGGCTCAATTTCTCTTAGATCATACCTACCCTTGATCTGTGGCTTAACACCCGATTGGTCCAAGATCTCTATTTAAAGAGCATGGAGGATCATTGTCAAGTTGATCTATTATGAGAAGCTCATTTGTAACTTTCTTTCTTTGCATAATAAATCGCTCCGTAGAAGCTATTTGGCTGGGGCCGTGGAGTGTTTCCCTCATTAGGGTTTAAACCACGTCAAAACATCGGTGTATTGATCTGTGATCTGTTTGTGTGAAGTGGTTGCTCTAGGTGTTTGGTATTTTGGGAGTACCCTTTGTACCTGAACATGGTATTAGAGCTTTTATGAAGAGCCGCTTCCGATTATGATCTAGATCTTGAACTGTTGTTGCCGAAACTTGAAAGGGTTTCTAGTTCTAGTATTTATGTGCATTTCTGGGCTGTGGGATGTGTTCCATTGCGTTCGGAGCGTTGTTTTCATTGGAAAATAGTTTTTGTTTGATCAAAAACGGTTCCCGGTTGCTTTAGAAACGCGTATTTCATCAGATCTGAAAGTATAATGTTACAGTGATGTTTTTTTATTTCTGTTTTTAAAAAAAAAAATCTCATATTTTTTCAGTTTTTATTATTAGATTTTTTTAGTTCCGGATTGTTGCTTTCCCTGTCTGCTTTTATAGCCATTAATTTACAAATATGGCTGCCCCTTGTGATATTCTACTTACCAGTTCCAACTATTTCTCATGGAAATCTTGTATGGAGGATGTTCTACGAAGTAGAGGACTTTTCAGAATTACCTCAGGGAAAGAAACAAAACCTACTGATGATGATAAGAAAATCAAATGGAAAAATAAATGTGGCGAAGCTCGTGGATTGATTGGGATGTCAATCTCTACTGATTTGCCATTCCACATATCTAGAATTGATGAACCTGATGCTGCTTGGGACAAGTTGTAATATGTGTTTGGTAAACACAATGAAATTCGAGGTCACCAAATCAAAAATGAGTTGATTTATTTAAATCTAAGTGATTTTTCATGCATACAAGATTATTTATCTAAGTACAAAACTCTTAAACTCTTATGTGAAGAATGCAAGATTAAGAGGAAAGAAAAACAATGCATTTATCATATTCTTTCCAAACTTGGACCTGCATGCTCTGTTTTTGTATCTACATTTTACTCCATGAAAGAACCCTTGAATGCAGCTAGCTATCAAGAGCCTAGTCTTGAATCCTTTTGTGATTCCTTGATTAGAGAGCAAGATAAGCTCATCCATCTTGGAATAATTAACAATGCAGATACATCTGGGAAAGCCTTATTGTCCCAATAGAAAGAAAAGTCTAAGCCTCCCAAGAAAATAAATTTTCGCAATAATAAGTCAAACAAGGGTCCTAAACCCTCTCAGTCAGCTCCTTCTTTAAAAAATGACAAATGATCCAATCCAAAAGGAAAGAAGACTGAGCGTCATTGCAACTATTGTGGGAAAGATAATCATGATGAATCTAAGTGTTTCAAGAAGATGTCAGCCTTGGAAGCAACAATGAAGAAGAACCACATCAGCCTAGATTCGCCTTCAGAATCTACCTCTCATGGACATGCGCTTTGTGCTTCCGATTATTCTTATAATGCATCTTCTTCTTCTACTTCAAATGAATGGCTCATTGATTTTGGAGCATCTTATCATATGGCTAAGGATCAAGCCATCTTTTCTACTATGCATGAATGTAACACCGAACAAATATTTGTTGGTGATGATAGATCTCTAAGTGATGTAGGAGCTGGAACAGTTCCAATAGATAATGGTCATTTTAGTGATGTACTATGTGTTCCAAGAATTTCCTGCAATCTGTTATCAGTCTATCAAATCACTCATTCTGGTGAAGGTTAAACTGTGACGTTTACACCTCACCAAGTTGTAATCAAGCATTTTAAAGATCCTCAACAGGTCCTAGCTACCGGAATTGTTGATGATATTACCAGGTTGTACAAATTTAACAACTTTGGATCATCACCTTTTCCTTCAGTTTTTGTTGCTCATAGTGATAACTTGAGCAAACTTTGGCATGAGCGATTTGGTCACTTAATTTATCGCTCATTGCAACAACTATGTAAAGACAATATGGTGACAGGTCTTCCGATGGTATCTTGCAGGGATGGTGTCTGTTCCGGTTGTGTACTCGAAAAACATCATTGGGGCAGTTTTGACAAACGTACCTCTTGGCACGCCTCAGTTCCCTTGGAGCTTGTGCATAGTGACTTGTGTGGTCCTCTTCCATCTGCTTCCTTTTCTGGTTTCAAATATTTCTTAACTTTCATTGATGATTACACCAGATGCACTTGGGTTTATTTTCTAAAACTTAAGAGCGAAGTATTTAACATGTTCTTGGCCTACAAGGCCCTTGTTGAAAAACAATCTGGTCATCAAATTATTAAGTTAAGATCTGACAATCGAGGAGAATATGTTAACAAAAAGTTCACTACTTTCTGCACTGAACAAAGAAGCCAACAACAACACACTGTTCCATATACACCACAACAAAATGGTGTAGCTGAATGGAAGAACTGCACTTTAAAAGAAATGGCTAATTGTATGATCCAATCTAAGAGACTAAGTCTTCAATTTTGGGTTGAAGCCATAAATTGTGCAAATTACATAGTTAATTGCACCCCCACTAAATCTTTACAAGGTATCACACCGGAAGAAGCATGGAGTAAAATTAAACCAGATGTAAGTCACTTCTGTGTGTTTGGTAGTGAAGCATGGGCTCACATTCCGGATGAAGAACGGAAAGCATTGCGGCCTAAAAGTGAAAAGTGCATATTTGTTGGATATTCTGAAGATGTAAAAGGTTATAGACTTCTTCAACCACATTCTATTGATGTAATTATTAGAAGAGATGTTAAATTTGATGAAAATCACTTGGCCTATGAGCATAACTCAGTGATTGTGCCATCTTTGGCCTACGAGCCTGATTCGATGATTGTGCCTTCTTCTTCTTCCAACTTCCTTGACAGGTTTCCAACTCCAATTTCTGATGATGACAGTGAGGATGAAAATCCACCTGCGCCTTCTCATGTTCCTCCAGTTGCACCAGCACAAGTGCTTCCTCGATGGGTCCATTCAACATGTGAAGCAGCTGGTGATCTTGTCGGTGATCCTAGAGATCAACGTCGAACAGGTTCTTAGTTTCAACGAGCCTCTTCTCTTTTGGCTCAAGTTTCCGAGAATCATGATCTAGAAACCTTTGCAGAAGCTTCAGAAAATCCAGATTGGGATGCAACTATGCATAAAGAATATCGTTCCTTAATGGAGAACGATACTTGGGATCTTGTACCTCTTCCAAAAGGAAGAAAACTTATCAGATGTAAATGGGTCTACAGAACTAAGTATGCATCAGATGGAAGTGTTGAAAGACTTAAGGCAAGGTTAGTAGCCAAAGGTTTTTCCCAAGTTGAAGGGATTGACTACAATGAAACCTTTGCTCCTATCACAAAAATGAACTCCATCCGCCTTGTTCTTTCCCTTGCAACCTTACATAACTGGGAAGTCCATCAAATGGATGTCAAGTCTTCCTTCTTACATGGTGATTTACAGGAGAAAATTTACATGGAACAACCTCCTGGATATGTTCAGAATAACTCTAGCCTTGTCTATCGCCTTAAGAAATCCTTATATGGCCTTAAGCAAGCTTCTAGAGCTTGGTATGCCAAAATGGATAGCTTTCTCCTTGAAACTGGTTTTTCTAGATGCCATTCTGACCCCAATGTCTATACCAAGAAAGTAGGAAACCATCTCATCATACTTGTTCTATATATTGATGACCTTATTCTTACTGGTAGCGACCCTAAGATTATAACCCATGTGAAATCCAGTCTTAAGCAAAATTTTGAAATGTCAGACTTAGGACATTTGCATTATTTCTTGGTCTCCAAGTCCTGCAAACCAAAAAAGGAATCTTTCTTTCTCAGTCTAAGTATGCTTGTGACCTTCTTCGTCGCTTTCACATGGAAGATTGTACATCAGCCCCTTCTCCCTTCAAGTCTGGAGTCAAACTTTCTTCCACTTGTACTTCACCTGAAGTAGATGCCACCTTGTATCGTCAACTTGTTGGTAGTCTCTTATACTTGACTCATTCCCATCCCGACCTTTCCTTTGGCATTGGTTGTGTTTCCCGTTATATGCAAACACCTCATGAAAGTCACTGGAAAGTAGCTAAAAGAATACTTCAATATATTCGCAGTACAATTCAGTTTGGGATTCATTAGAGTACAGGGGGGAAACCTTTGTTGGTTGGTTTCACTGATTCAGATTGGGCCAGAAATCCTGATGATCGAAAGTCTACTGCAGGTTATGTTTTCAGTTTGGGATCTAGACCTATCACTTCGGCTTGTAAGAAACAACAAGCTCTTTCTCTTTCTTCAGCAGAGGCAGAATATCGAGCCGCAGTTAATGCCAATCAGGAAGCTTTATGGCTTCGACAGATCCTTTCAGAGTTTGGATTCGAGCAGCAGCAGCCTACTCCACTTTGGTGCGACAATCAAAGTGCCATCAATCTTGCCAAAGATCGAGTCCTACATCAACGCAGCAAACACATTGAGCTACATGTGCACTTCATCAGAAATCTTGTTCATGATCGTGTTCTTGAAGTGCTCTTTTGTCCTATAGATGATCAAGTTGCAGATATCTTCACCAAGTCTCTTACAGAAGCGAAGTTTTCTAAACTTCGATCTATGTTAGGAGTTCAGGAACTTGTCATTAAGGGGGGATAGGCTCTAATTCCTCCTTCTCTCTCCTAATAGCGTCACTTTTGTAAATCCTTCAATCCTACCCCAAGTTGTTCTTAAGGGGGGATCTTAGGATATTTAGACACTTAGGAGTTAGTTAAGATCAACTTATGTAATATATCTGTTAGGAAAAGTGTGTTTCTTTATTATGCATTAGTATGCATTTGTAAATATTTAATTCAACGGTCACGATATGTTTTAGACATAGAGTGATCCAACAGTTCAACTTCTCTTAGATCATACCTACCCTTGATCTGTGGCTTAACACCCGATTGGTCCATGATCTCTATTTAAAGAGCATGGAGGATCATTGGAAAGTTGATCGATTATGAGAAGCTCATTTGTAACTTTCTTTCTTTGCATAATAAATCACTCCGTAGAATATATTTGGCTAGGGCCATGGAGTGTTTCCCTCACTAGGGTTTAAACCACGCCAAAACATCGGTGTGTTGATCTGTGATCTGTTTGTGTGAAGTGGTTGCTCTAGGTGTTCGGTCTTTTGGGAGTACCCTGTGTACCCGAACAACTCATATTTAGAGAGAGATAGTAGATCATGAGGACGAGATTAAACTAGAACAATATTGTAATCTAGACAAGGATATACCTAAAAATATGGAGGAATATGTTCCAAATCCAATAAATATAAGGTCTAAGGACACCAAACACCTCAAGACCATTTCCCTTCGTTGGAAGATGAAAACCTTGCCGAGCAAGGTCCTCCTAGGCACAAAAGAAGAAAGGAATGAATTTGTCCTATTGATGGAGGACATCATAGGGAATAACAACAAAATTCAAGAACAAAACAAGAGACTTTACAATTTCAGCAATCAAGAATTTCAATTTCAACAATTAAAAAATGATCAAATCGTTTTTTTAAGAAATTGCAATTTTCTTTAGGAAAATGCGATTATGGTATTTTGATAACTACAAATATGAGAATTTAAACAAGTATATGATTGAAAAGAGTTTCACAATTTTTAAAAGAAAAACACAATTTCAACAATTGATTTACTACAATTCTAAGAATCAAAAAATTATAGAAGATGCAATTTCAACAGCTTGAATCCAATATTGCCCATATTCATTCTGAATTCCAGCTTTATCCGGATTGACGAATCATTTATTCCAAAGGAAATACACTAGCTATTCAGATAATTTGTAACATCCTCCACCTCCCAACCAAGGGTCCACACCTAACAATACCTTATTCCCCTTACCAATATTCCAGACCATCCATTTGGAAATGAATCGAGAAGCTGAAAATAAGCATTCCAATAGTTTGACACATTATAAACCCTTTTTGGTTCAATGTGAATCCACTCTTCCATCAAAGACTCCTTTGATATATTTGTCATTGGTAACTAAACTCCACATACTCGAGCCAATCAATTGCAACCAAACAATTTTTGAAATTCTGCATTTCCTTAAAAAATGAGAATCTCTCCTCAATCATATATACTTGTTACAATTCTTGAATTTGTAATTATCGATGCCAAATTGCAATTTCATATTTAAATGAAAAAATTCATGAAATTGAAAATATAATTATCAAAATTGCAATTAATTAATGGTTGACATTGTGGAAGTTGATTTTTTTTATTAAAAAATACAATTTTTATAAACTTTGAATTGTTGAAATTGTAAAATTTGATAGTTGAAATTGCAATTTTTGGAAGATCATATTACAATTTCTCATAAAAATTTGCAATATCTTTAATTTTCTATTCTTGGAATTGCATTTCATGATTGTTGAAATTGTAGTTAGTGAATCGTTTGAATTGCACTTTTCTTTTACAAAATGTGAATTCTCCTCAATTATACATCTTGAAATTCTCAATTTTGTGATTATAAAAATGCCAAAATTGCATTTTCTTAAAGTTGAAATTGTTATTTTAATAATTCTTTAATGGTTGAAATTTTGTTCATATTTTTAATTTTTAGTGTCAAAATAAAATTTTTATTGTTGTGATTAATTGTTGCAATTGCAATTTTTGGATAGTCTTACAAATTCATAATAAATTGCAACAAATTCTCAAAAGAAATTGCAACTTCTATAGTTTTTCGATTCTTGGAATTGTAGTAAATCAATTATTAAAATTGTGTTTTTCTTTTAAAAATTGTGAATTGTAATCAACCAACTATTAAAATTTCATTTTTCTTTAGAAGAAAGTGAATTTCTCCTCAATCATCTGCTTGTTGAAATTGCAAACTTGTAGTTTCTTAAACTACAAATTTATTGTTGCATTTATGTTCATACTAATTTTTAATTGCAATTTCCTTAACTCAGAATTGTAATTTAAATTAAAAGTTCCTGAAATTGCGATCATTATAAATAATGGCTTATGTGGATGATTTTGTATAAAGATGATTAATAGATGATTTTGTATAAAAATTTTGAAGTTGAAATTTCAATTTGAATTCAAAGATGTTCAAATTGTAATATGTAATTATTGAAATTACAATCAATTAATTGTTGAAATGTTGAAATTGGATTTGATGAATGCTAAAATTGTAATTTATCATAAAAACACTACAGTTTCTATAAATTCTCAATTTTTGGAATTTATAATTTACTTTTTATAAATTTCAACCAAATAAATTGATGTTGACTTTGGAAGTGCCAAAATTACCATTAATTGTTGAAATTGCAATTTATGTATGGTAAAATTGCACTTTCATAATTCTCCACTTATTGAAGCTACAAATCTTGTTCACTGAAATTTCTTTAGTTAATTGTTGAAATTGCTATTTTCCCTTAAAAATTGCAACTTTCAAAACCTGGTAATATAATTTCTCATAAAAAAATTGCAATATCTTTCATTTTTCAATTCTTGGTTCATTGCAAGTCATGATGGTTGAAATTGTTGTTGAAATTGCACTTTTCTTTTACAAATGTGAATTCTTCTCAATTACACTTGTTGAAATTATCGAATTTGTAATTATCAAAAAGTAGAGATTGCATTATCTGCTAGAAATTGAATTTTTGATTAAAAAAAAAAAAAATTTATAATTTGAGAATGGTTGAAAATGTAAATTTTGATGTTTATAATTTGAGAATTGTTGAAAATGTAAATTTTGATGGTTATAATTTCAGAATTGTTGAAAATGTAAATTTTGATGGTTATAATTTAGGAATTGTTGAAAATGTAAATTTTGATGGTTAAAATTGTAGTCATTTAATTGTTGAAATTGCATTTTCTCTTTAAAAACATGATTTTCCCTCAATCACTTGTTAAAATTGTGAATTTGTAATTGTCCAAATTGCTATTTCTCTTCGATGTGTTTATTGTTGAATTTGAAATTGTCAAATTGCAATATGCAATTATGAAAATTGTTGAAATTGCAATTTTTGGATGGTCTTACAATTTCCCATAAAATATTGCAATATCTTTATTTTTTCAAATCTTTGTTCATTGCAATTCATTACCTTTCTTTTAGGAAATGTGAATTCTCTTTAAATATAGTTGTTGAAATTGCAATTTTAATAATTCTTCAATTGTTGAAATTGCAATTTTAATAATTCAACTGTTGAAATTATAATTCTTAAATGCAATCAACCAATTATTGAAATTTTATTTTTCGTTAAATTAACTTCAATTTCTCAATTTCTCAATTTCTCATCATTCATCTACTTGTTCAAATTGCTAATTTCTATTGTTGAAATTGAGATTTTATTGTTGCAATTAATTTCTCAAATTGGAATTTGTCGATGGTCACATCATTTGTTGAAATTGTGATTTTCTTTAAAAATTTAAGAATCTCTTAATCATATACTTGTTGGAATTCCCAAATTTGTAATTATCATTGCATTTTTTAAAGTTGAAATTGCAATTTCTTAAAAAATAATTGCTCAAATTGTCGAAATTACAATTTGTGGATGCTATGATTCCAATTTCTCATTAAAAAGTTTCAGTTTTTATAATTCTTCAATTGTTGAAATTGCAACTCTTGAATTCATGAGATTGCGATATGAAATCAAATGATTGTTGACATTATAATCTTTGGATGCTATCTACTTAAGCGACACAAATCGTCCTATGTCACCTTCGCCACTGTACATGACCCATCGGACAAGGAAAACAACTCCCAACATTTACTGGTGTTTATCATGCATGGCATTGATCACATCACCCACATATATGTCATCCACCATCTGGTGCGCCCCATCTAATTAGGATATAGGGTGATGGACATCCATTGGAGAAAATGTTTTACAGAGCTATAGGAAAATTGTTTCGACAATCGACGAAAACGTCGTTAATGTAGAAGGAGACAGAGAGGTGGGACCATGTTGCCATGTCCACCTAATAAAGGAATCTTCAATTGGGATAAGGATTGAAAAAATTAGAGATGGATCATCTTTATTTTCTCCTTCCATTGCATAAATTGCAAAATTTCTTTGGTGTAGGAACACTGGTGTCGCATACCCAAAATATGAACATTTTATGTTGTGAGAAAAACATTATGTTATAAGTTATTGTAAAGTTTTATGATTATTGACCAAGTGGGGTCAAGGATGACTGTAATTAAATACTCTAATATTTTTTTATTATTAATAAATAAAAGAGGAGACAAATATCCAAAGGAGATTGTTAAAAGAGTGTTCATTGACCCACTAGGAGGAATGAACTGGAGTGGAGAGAAAACTGACACTTGGAAGCATCATCATTCACTTCTAGCTGTTGCAGGGGGCAACTTCCCTATATTTATGGTCATGTTCCCCATGAAAGTGGAATAGAGCAGGTGGCTCAATAATGATGAAACTGACCAAAGACCTAGGCACTCTATTACATCCATCGAATTGAGTAGAAAGCTCACTAAGTTTTCCTTGTGATAATTTATGAAAGAAGAAAAAGAGAATGTACAAGAGATTCGATGAGGGGAAGGTTAGAAAGTGAATGATAGAACTAAGTCTGCATATCTGAACTAGTACTGCTTAATGTAGAGTTCAATATTGCTAAAAGCAGAAGTAATATTATTGAGTACAATAAGCATTGCTGCTGAATTGCAGAGGGATAAATACTAGTCTCCACACAGCCTCTTCATCCCAGTGGTTCAATGAACAGGCTCAGAGATCCTAAGGCAAGTGAATTGGCTATATTTAGGAGAAGGTTGGGTGGAATTGGATCCTTTGGGTGTTGGTACCCCTCTTCAGTTATCAGGTTCTTCATTGCTTCAGTTATTTACTTCTAGATTATTAATCTATTTATGAAAGTTGCATTTTATTTAACTGCTGTATTTAAAATGTTAAACTGATAGTTCATTTTTGTATAAATGGATGAATGAGTTACTCTGTAAATTTACTAAATGAATAATTTTCTTTCTTTATTTTTCCACTCTCCGAAGAGATGTACTCTAGTACATAAAGTTTTACTTAAGTAGAAAGATTCGAATGATTCTTTATGGACAGATTGAATGATTCCGAGTAGAATAGTAAACTTGTATAATGATTTAAGATATAAATATAAATATAATTCGAAAGCTGAAATAAACTCAGACCTAAATGTACAATTTTGTTTTCTTCTATAAACTAATATCAATTTCAGATCTATGGCTAGTAGATTCGTTAACACATATATTGATTTCATTTTCAATGTTTATATTCATTAACAACACTAAGTATATGTTTATAGAAACAATTAATATATATATATATTTATTAACCATTGCATAACCAAAATGTTTATTGTATAAACAAATAGGTGAGTATATATAAATCTATTACCATCTCTATTGATATGAATCAACGTTAGAATGATTCTATGTATCACTTTATTTATAGGATCATTAGGATTCCTAACAAGAATAATAAACATAACTCATAACATTTGTTTAATTAAACCTCATTTAAAAATAGCTCTAGATAAACCCTATGGGTATTATATCCCGTAAGAAAAGTATAAACATGTAAATTATTAATTACAAACACCTTGCTTTTAATAGATTTTATGTAGGATCAAGAAGTAACCAATCTATAAAACAAATTATGTAATTTTTTAAAAACAGTAGTAATATCCCTGTCTTAGGTAAAACCATGTTATCGACTTCTACTCGAAGAATCTATAAATAAATTCTAAGTTGTTTAGCAACAGTGTATAAACTAAAGCATTGGATAGACAGAGCCGTATTAATTCCACAAGTATGGCCACATACAAATAAATCGAAATCACTAATATTTATAAAAACAGAGACAAATGCATTCATAGTATATAGAGCCTTCTATTTCACAAAAAGTTCAACACACATTAATTAAAACCAAACATCCATTAAAATCTATTATGACTTAGGGTTTGGCCCATCTCATTAATCAACCATCGAAACCAAGGAGAGAACAGAGCCATAAATCCAGGCAGGGTCATACCTGTGGCCCATTATCAACATTAACAATTTTAATTAAAACATCTTAATACAAGTCTACGAGCAACAAGGCTCTGTTCCTTCTTCTTTTTCAAAAAGATGAACTCTTAAACTTGGGCATACTGCCCAGTCATCCCAATACATCATTCAAATGTATTGTGGAAATCCTAAATTACACTCGAAACCATTTAATAAAAAGTAGTAATTAAATAACGCAGTAAAACGCAGAGATACCGTGGAGCTAGGGTAATACCCCGAATTCAACTCCCTAATATAAATCCATTTAGTTTTTAATGCTTACAGTCGTGAAATAAATTATAGAACTTCCAGGCTCAGGGAATAAACCCTTTTCATATCAAAACATTACCATTTCAAAATAAATAAAAAACTGCATTTCATAAGGGTTGACATTATGCCCGAGAACCCCAAATTTTACACATAAAACAATTGCAGGGTTCAACCCTATATGCCTCAGGATTTATACTTATACAAGCATTTAACAACCAAAAATCGATTTTCATTACCAAAGTATTTTCCAAACAAGATTCACAAGAGCCGTAGCTCGAGGGTATAATACCCTATGTTTTTTCCTTTACAGAGTTTCCAAACGGATTACAAATTTCCCAAAAAAAACAGTAAAACCAAATTTAAGTTGAAACCACATCTCGATGAAGTTCACACAGATTGGCATCAATGCCTTATCATCACCATTTCACATCAAGAGCCATGACTTAGGTTGTCCAAGAGAACCACTGAGGCTTACCAGGGCCATTTTGCGTATTGTCACCATAAACAAGTAAGCTCCCACTTCTCACAGAGGCAAGCTTCATCAAGAATCACACCTGTCACTCAACATCAAAAACCAAGCATCAATTTTAGGGTTAGCAATGATACAAGTATACATTAAAGAAAGACGAGCTAATACTATAAATTCGGGATAGTTACCTTCTTTACGTGACAGCAAGCCAATCCATGAACCCACCATTGAAATCCTGAAAAAACGAATGAAGCTATCAAACCCAAAAAATTCGGAAGGCTGTCGACCTCCACCACCAGCATTGTCAAATGAACAAAATTAAATGAGTTAAGTTGGTATGGTAGTCTTTCAATACACGGTTAGGGTTTATCCCAAAACCCAAAGCCATCACGTGAATCCATGCCACAGGGTTTGCCATTGTGCATTCCACCATGGTCGCATTTATTTAACATTTAAGTTTAAACCTGTCAAACTTGAGTACACCTGCCAACAAAGAGTTCCACTAAGTTTCATTTTGGTATATGCATTGTATATTTTTATAAAGTCAGGTCGCTTTACACTCATCGCTATATTTACTCCTTTAACTAGACCTTACACTTGATCGAAGTGGTTAATGACCGTGCTCACCTCCAAACAATACTTTAGGTTGATAAATAATCCCAAACTTTGACATATATTCATATGTGTTGGTTATAAAGACAATAAACTTATAGTACACAAACATGTATGGATTATGGAGTAATACACATCCAAATTAGATATAAACGGTAGCATTCTAGTGTAGGGTGACGTTACAAATAAGTGTAGCACTAATTACATAAGTCATTGACATATTCATAACAGTAATTGATTTGTAGCTAGGTTATGCCTTATCCTAAGCACTAATAGCATGCATGCTAAAAAAGTTTTAGCGTAAGGGCAGTAAGCCAAAACGCCATACAAAATATAATTCTTCAACTTTCAATCTTCTTTTCTGGTAATAGACTTTTACTTGAGATCTGTACAAGGTAGTAAGTGGTGTTAGCTAAACATTAGCTAAGTAAGCCTTGGGGTAACATTAGGACCCCTTCAATAAAAGAAAGAAAGAGGTCAGAAATCAACATCATCAATATATATAAAAGTGTACATCTTTAGAACAATATAGATCGTTGAATTTAACACATAAATAATAAATGCTATTAAGCAAACATTCAGACAACAAAGATAGATGCATTTATTTCAAAGATAGATTACGACAAAAATAAAGGAATTACATAATCACAACATTACAACACTTCTAAACAAAGGACGACTGTTTTATAAAAATAGGTGTCGCCACTATAAATATAACTAATCTATTAATTGAAAAGGTTAAATTATCATTATCAAACTTCCACATAACAAATTATTAGCATTTAATACTGTACATAATTTTTTTTAATTTTTATGAATTTTTGGGATGTTATAACTAGCCAGGGAAAATAATTGATAAGAAATATGACCAATAAGAGCTATTAGTCATAGTTCCTATTACTGAGAGTTCCGATATAGGTCATAGTTCTTATCAGTAAAAGTTTATGTTGATTAGACTTATTGTCATTAAAGTTCCTAGTGTTTAGAGTTCGTTGAAATTGTAATTCTAATTGCAATCGAAGAATTATTGAAATTTTTCGTTTTGTTAAAACAACATCAATTTCTTCTTAGTCATATACTTGTTCAAATTGCTAAAATTGTGTATTGTCAAAATTGAAATTTTATTGTTGCGATTAATTGTCGAAACTAAAATTTTTGGATGGTCAGTTTCTCATAAGAAATTGCAACTTCTATAATTTCTCAATTCTTGGATTTGTAGTAAATCAATTGTTGAAATTGCATTTTTCTTTTAAAAATTGTGAATCTTTTCTCAATCATATAATTGTTGAAATTCTCAAATTTTTTAACTAGCAAAATACAAATCAATTTATTTTTTAATTGTTAAAATTACAATCCTTGATTGCTGAAATTGCAATCAACCAACTATTGAAATTTCATTTTTCATTAAAAGATTGTGAATTTCTCGTCAATCATCTACTTGTTGGCATTGTGAATTTGTAGTTCCCAAAACTACAAATTTGTTGTTGCATTTATGAATACTAGTTTTCAAAATTGTAATTTCCTTAACTCGAAATTGTAATTTGAATTAAAAGTTCTTGAAATTGCAAATATGAAATTATTGAAATGACAATCAATTAATTGCCGAAATTGTTGAAATTACAATTTATGGATGTTATAATTTCAATTTGTCATTAAAAGGTTCCACTTTTTATAATTCTCCAATTGTTGAAATTACAACTCTTGAATTCATGAGATTAGAATTTTTTTATTAAAAAGAAATAGTTTTTATAATTTTCTTGATCTTTGAAATTGCACTCAATTAATTGATGAAATACATTCTCTTAAAAAATGTTAATTTCCCTCAACAATACTTGTTAAAATTGTGAATTTGTAATTGTTAAAATTGCAAGTTATCTTCAATCAGTTTATTTTGAATTTGTAATTCTTAAAATTGCAAGTTATCTTCAATCAGTTTATTTTGAATTTGTAATTGTCCAAATCACAATATGTAATTATGAAAATTGCAATCGTCCTAGATGGGATGTTATGTCAGAAATAATGGTAATTTATTGGGATTTTGTGAGGTCCACCACTTGGAATCTCATTAAACTAGGTGAGCGCATGGAATGTACATCTTACTTCATCCTAGCTTTGCTCTTAATGGTGATCAGGTATATGCAACTTGTGGAAAATATGGGTGCTTAAGTGTTGGATACAATGGACATCTAAAGGAGTAATGGCTTGGCTCATTAGTTGGTCAATTTTTGAATTCATGAAATTGCAATATGCAATTATCTAAATTGTAATCAATTAATTGTTGAAATTGTTATCTTTGGATGCTAAAATTGCAATTTTTTGTTAAAAAGATGTGAATTTGTTCTTAATCATATATTTTTTAAAATTGCAAATTTATATCCGCTAAAAGTGGAGATTCAATCTTCTTATTGTTGACTTTGTAACAACTAAAATTGCAGTTTCAGTTGCAATATGTAGATATTGAAATTGCAATCAATTAATTATTGAAAATGTAGTTTTTGGATGTTAAAAATGGATTTTTTATAATTCTCCAAATGTTGAAATTGCAATTATTTAAATCCAATCAATCAATTGTTGAAATTGCACTTTTTGGTAAAAAAAGACTTTCTCCTCGATCATATGTACTAGCTGAAATTTCGGATCGCTAAAATTGAAATTTCTCCTCAATATCATATTGTTGAATTTGTGAAGTTATAATTGACAAAATTGTAATTTACTAATGTTGAAATTAGAATTGGAATACAAAATCCCTAAATTGCAATATGCAAATTTATATCAAAATTGCAAACAATTAATAGTTGAAATTGCAGTTTTTGGATGCTTTAGTCCAATTTCTTATTAAAAAGTCATAATTTTTATAATTATCCATTTACTAAAATTGCAATAGCAAATTGTTGAAATTTCACTTTTCCTTGAAAACATGTGTTTTTTTCTTGAATCATATACTTTTTGAAATTAACAAATTTGTAGTTTTTTTTCTTGTTTGTGTATAACTTGTGGGACTAGGCATCGAAGTCATCGAAATCACTCGGGTATCGCACTCGGCACGGGTCACACCAACTCAGGTGGGGTACTCAAATCATGAACATGGTCGAGAGTTTGACATTCTAGTAGACTGGATTCCAGACCCTAGCGACACCAAATCCATGATGGATTTATATCATTGGGAGCTCCACCTCTATCGAACACTCACGTTGTTGCTGTGAGTTACCTTAGTTGATGGGACAAACAGATCGTGGAGTTGAACGAGGAACTGGATCCCTTGAATCGTATGCAGTTGAAGATTAATTTTGTTAACTCCAAGATGGACATTATTGCAAGGAGGTTGGGGATTGATCTAGAGATAAAGAATCTGCATGCGGGACTCACTCTAGACTCACCCCCCATTATCGATGAAGGTGAGGATGACACCTCTGAGGTTCCCCACACTTAATTTCTTAGGGAATACATGTTGTTTATTCCTCTACTTCATTTTTTTTAATATGTTATTACCAAGGGTATTAAATGATAAACTACAATTATATACAAGGTAGGGACATTATTGTTATTTTGATTTTGGGATCTAGAAATTTTAGTGTTTTTGAATTGTTTAAGACTAGGCATATGTTGGGATCCTTGAATATATACCTATCCTCCTTTATTAATGGATCTCAACGATTGGCATGTTTACCAACTCTAGAGGGTCAGCTTGAGCCTCAATATGTATTCTATGTAGATTGTCAGCAATATAGAAGTACTCTTACTTACAAAAAATACATATAATTTTGTTTTTACATTGTTGAAGTAATAAAGAGAAACAAAATGCATCTATAATTTAAAATTATGATACATGTAATAAGAAGAAAACATTCATGCTATTTTTTACTTATACAAATATTTGCAATTATTAGAAGTTATTGCAATTTCAAACATCTAAAATATAGAATTTAAATCAAGACATTTCTAGGGAATTCACAAAGCAGCTCGCCTCATAGAAGCTTTCAAGGACATATTATGAATCCATGTCGATGGCATAGGATTCGAGCCGAGCATCACTTCTTAGTTTTGTGAGATGTTACAATTGTGTTTGGGAAGGGTCATTGTAAACATGCTAGCCACAAGTTCACAATCAAGGTATTTCCCAAGTTGACCCCTTTGTACACTATAAAATGTTGAGAAGTGTAATAGAACATCAATGTATCAATTTGACTTTTCGCTATATGTGTCAATAAACTTTCACAAGATTAATTTGATAAATTATTTAAACAAAATAAAAAGAATATAAATGTAAAATATTATTACAAATGTTTACCATGTAATTTAAAGTTGTTCACCTTTTACAAGTGCTCATTTGTTCAAATTTAAAATAATTTGGATCGTTATTATCTTAGTCGACATGTTTGGATTAGAGGTAATAGCTTTTGCAATGTGAGATGTAGATGTCTCTCTAGAATCAGGATGGCATTTTCAATATCGCATTGGAACTAATTAGATTAAAAAATTGTAGCACCGAAAAACAAATACAATACTCTATTTGAAAACATAAAATGTGTAAGTGGGTTGAATGTGAATCGCTTTTCCATTGCTTCCACATATTCATCAATAAACAATGATTTATCCTTGAGAGCTCATCACATAATGAGATTTTAGTTTATTAAATAGTGCGGGGCTCCTCAAGACTGTTGCAACAATAAAGGGATGATATTTCAATATCAAATATGGCCAAATCATATAAAATATTTTATAATTGTATTTAAAGTAAAATGCAATACTTTTATTTGGAAACATATTACATTATCATTAAATTTCATAATAATTATCTATCTACAAAATACATCGATTCTAATCTATATTATAGTTTTAAATGGTTGTGAAAATTTTATAATATAATTATTTATATTTATTTTAATATCTATAATTTAATATTTTTATTAATATATATATATCTTAAAAATAATTGTATTATTTTTATAGTGAAAAAATAATTATTAAAAAAAACAAATGGACCACCTATTAAATGAAATGGTTAAAGTGGAGCCTTTTTCCAATGATACGAAAATATAAAATTACTATGAGTTGCAAAAGAATCAATGAATCCCCGATTGCATATGAGTTACATAACATGTCATATGATGAGATTTGAACCCACATTCCTCCCAAGCACCCAATCTACACTTAATGGACTAAAACTTGCAATTTTAATACTATCATATCATAAATATAACTTTACAAAACAAAGTCAAACTAAAATTGAAAAATGCTAAACTATTGGTTTCTTATATAATTTAATTTTCATCTAATGATTTTTAAAATTTATATATAATTATTTGTGTATTTTAATTGTAAAATAACAAAACATAAAAATATTTATGACATCTTCAATCTCAACCTATGTGTACTATGTTGAAATTCATGATATGATACAAAATACTTACTCACTTAACATGTCCATCTCACCCCTTTTATATGAACAAACTACTAACAAAAAATTTATATGAGGAGAACCAAGGTTTTTTATATGAACAAACTACTAACAAAAAATTTATATGAGGAGAACCAAAGGCTCTCTATAAATGAGAGGACCATGAATAATTATCTCAATAAATAGTGCTTGTGGTTTCATTTCATTGTGTTCATAACAATCTTAATTTTGTTCAAGGTTCCCAAACTATTATTGGTCCCATAAGCATTGAGCATGGTTTTTTAATCAGTGCTCATGGTTCCACCACCAAATGTTCTCAACTCCCTAACTAATCATGGCTCCCTTACAATGCCTATGATCCCACCATCATTGATCGTGGTTCGCAGTTCACTGATGGAGTGCTTGATGATGGACATTAGATTCTAGCTCTTGAAAGATATTGCTCCTTTATCTAAGAGTCTTATGTACAATGTGTGTGCACTTTCATAACTAAGCACAATGTGTGGCATATTCTTCTTTTTTTCCAAGGTAGAACCTCAAAAAGAACCTTCCAAGTACTTTCCATGATCTATGAATGATAAAAAAGGTAAACCATTGGCTCTGACTATGAAGACTAACCCAAGAAAGTTAAAAGAGTCAAGTTACAACTTAAGAAAAATATATGTGGCATCTTCACTTTCATGAATAAATTATATGTTGTAAAAAAAACTAGATAGCTAAGCATATCTAATTCATAAGGCAATCAAATGTACTGTAATATTAAATATTGAAATCATATTCTATATTGTAGTGAACTGCTCATTACTTTGTTTCATTTCCTAGAGATACATGTGCTTTGCTTATAATTTGGGAAACCACGTATACGTCTAATAGCTACATTAAAGACCAAAGCAATTGGAAAAGATCTTCATAATGATAATTAAAGACATGTATGTTTGAAATATTCCTGAGAGCCAAAGAGATCTTGACGCCTAAGAACCAAAGAAGTCCAACATCCCTTTAAAAGACAATGACAATTGGCACACCCAAACGACTAAATTCCATGCAAAAATAGCTCTTTATATTTACATATAAATCTTATAATCATCGTTACATGGTATATCTTCCTTAGTGTTATGTATAGAAATTTTCAAAACTGAAAAGTTATGAAAGGATAGTGTATATACTACTGCCTTTTATAGTTCAAAGACAGCTTGACCTGAGATCAAGATGGGTCCAAGCAAAAGTATGCGTGTTGTTGAATGAACCAGATGCATAATTGCACTATTTTTTCTTAATTCTGCTGAGAATCCATAGCCTCCAAATTTTCTATTTTGGGCATTGAAGATACTCATCAAGGTTGATTCATGGTTTAGAGAAAACCAATATAAAAAAATAATGCTTGTGGGTTTCAAAATTAAAATTGAAAGGATCACGAATGAATGATCAATGAAAACAGAGAAGCTTCATCCCTGGTTTAGTATACAAGAATGGGTGATGATATTTACAGAGTGTGGTAATCAAAACTATAGGGATAGTACGATGTCTCACCATTAGAGGGAAAATACATGCATTACCATGTAACCTAACACTCACCCCATTGTAGTGTAATGGTCCCCTGGTTCAATCTTAATAAAATAAAATTGTGTTGATTTGAACATAATGTAATTCAATGACTGAATGACTTAATATAGAATTCATGATGTCCTTTCCCTAGTCTCCTTTCTTCAAAGTCGCAGTAATGACAAGGAATAATTTGATGAATTTTGGCTCTCTACACAACTTTAGCAACCATTGGATATCAGACTCGGTGACAGTACTAGAGGCAACCATTTGAGAGGATTATTCCATCTCAGTGAGGAGATTGATATGGTATGAGATGAATCTAGAGGATGAGCATGAGAGTGAGGTGAACTCTCATTTTAAAGTTGTTTGGCACAAGTCTTCAATACATGGTTGAGAGCAGGCAGCAGAGAGACATTCTGTTTCTAAGGGAGTAGCTCCAGCAATTGGAGTGAGGGGGTTGGAGATATATCTAGGTGGAGGTGCCAACGATACCTCCCTCTCTAAGAGGGAGTGTTATTTTTTGTAGCTCAGAGGTACTTCTGCACTCATGTGCCTAAGTGCAAGGGTCCGAGAAAAGTATCTCACTTTAGTGACATAAAGTGACCTTCTGATATGTTTTATAAAGTGACTTTATAAAGTTAAGTTGATTTGTACTTTATAACTTCAAGTTGTACTTTTTACTCTTTTGGGTTAAAGTGAAGTGATTTTATTATATTTGAGAGACTTAAGTGACTTAAGTCATCTCAATAAGACAATAAGTCAAATCCATCGATCTTGCAAGGAAATATTAGATCATGACCATAGAATATGAAGAGTTAGGGAAGTTACCCTAAATAAGAAGATAAAATATGTTTATCTGAGAAGGGGCATGCATTCCAAGGTAGTTTGCGCTGAGTGAAAGAGAGGGAAAAGGAACCTGGGAAGAGGGGTCATGAGTTCCAAGAGAAGGGAGTGGTTTCTAAGGGAGGAGCATGCATCCCAAGGAAAAGAGAGAGAAGGGAACACACTTCTAGGAAGCATCCTATGCATTTATGTTGTTTGTACAATAGTAGAAGAGCTATTTTTTCAAGGCATAAAAAGGGGGCATGCATTCCCATGAGTTATGGTAGCATTTAAGAGGGAGGAAATACAACAGAGGAAGGAAAAGAGCGGGGTCATACAACAGAAAACCTAAGCTTTCTATTGTATGCCCCCCCTCTTTTCCTTCCTCTGATATACGACCTCCCTCTTAAATGCTTCCAGAACTCGTAGGAATGTGTGCCCCATTTTTTCGCCTTGAAAAATGGGCTCCTCTACTACTGTACAGACATCATAAATGCACATAATTCTTCCTAGAAGTGCATTCCCTTCTCTCTCTTCCTTGGGATTCATGCTACTCCCTTGGAAACTGCACCCTTCTCTTGGAATTTGTGCCCCTCTTATCAACTTCCTTTGCCCTCTCTTTCACTGAAATCAAACTCTCTTGGAATGTGTGCCCCTTCTCACTCAAGCATATTTTATCTTCTCATTTAGGGTAACCTCCCTAACTCTTCATCTTCTATGGTTAGGATATAGTCTTTCCCCACAAGATCGACGAATGGGACTTATTCCCTCATTGAGATTACTTAAGTAACTTAAGTCTCTCAAATATAACAAAGTCACTTCACTTTAGCCAAAAATAATGAAAAGTACAACTTGACTTTATAAAGTACAACTCAACTTAACTTATAAAGTCACTTTATAAAACATATCATAAGGTCACTTTATGTCACTTAAGTGAGATACTTTGCTCGGACCCTTGCACTTAGGCACACGAGTGCATAAATACCTTTGAGCTATAAAAACTAACAAATGTCACATGATTAAGGGAGTAAGCAAGTGCCTTAATCCATAATTGACCCTTCTCGAGGTGAAGTGGCAAGAGAAAACCCTAGACTTAGTGACATGAGCCCTTGCTAGGGTGCTTTTCCTAAGTAAATGGATATTGGTGCCATTAAGATGTTTCATGGACTAGATATGGGTCTTAATAAATTGAACATAGTCATGGTAGAGAAACAACATCCTTAGGTCCTTGACATTGGTTGGGGGTGAGAACAACTTCTTGAAGCCATAACTAGAGCTTCTTAGGCTCAAGCACCACAAACATGTATTCACACCACCACATGGCAGCATGGATGGTTTAAGGGGCCTTGAACATCATCAAATACATAACAATCTTGTTGGGGTGGGGGGGCGCATAAAGATGCTCTCCAAAAGTGTTGCAATGGGGGCATGCTAGCGGGAATAAAACGACCACACGAACGCGCCTAAGGCAACGCGCACGCGTAGCTAGGTTCGGTACTGAATCAGGGCGCGTGCACGTTACTGGCACATGCATGCTCAGGTGCGCGCACGCGCTCTTGTTAAAAATTATAAAAAAAAAGAGGGCAGAATGTTTGTCATTCCATTGTTTGCAACCGAGCGCAACTACTTCTCCGCGTGCACGTCTCTACAAGCCACCCAAGTCACTCATTTCACTCCACAACCATCCAAATCCATCCACCAACTCATCAACAAGTGAATTGGTAGGTAATTTTCATCCTTTTTGTCATTTTATTCATTGTTTTTGTCATTTAATTCATTGCTTTTTGTTTATTAAATTTGTAATAATTCCCAAATTATTAAAACAATAAAGAAATTTTCAATTGCAGATTGTAAACCCACACAATGAATGAACAAAACATTAGCATGGATTTTGGTGCAACACAAGAAAATACTAATCCTGGAAACAATGAAAACCCTGAACCAAATCCAAATGCCCAAGAAAATAAAAACCCCCAACCAAATGTTGACCAAGATTAATTGAACTATTATGTAAATGAAATGAGAGTGCACACTCGAGATCTAAGAAACACTGGGGAACCATCTCGAGTGTCCCTTTCCACCTCAATTGAGAGTTCAATTGACTCCCTCATCCATGCACATCGCCAATTGACTGACATGACTGATTATAGAGCTAGGATGTGGGAGTTTTATTCCACGGGCATTTCCAAGGAGGAAATAAAAGATTTGAATATTACAAAGGCCCAATTGTACAGTATGTTCATCGATCCAAGAACACAACAACCACCCGAGATTAAAAAGCCACGTGTCTGCATGGATTGGTGTCATTACCAACCATGGAGGGACAATTGGATGCAGAGGTGGTTCATGATTTACGATAAACCTTCCTGTAATAATAGGGAGGTTCCACAGTACTTCCTTTGGCAATTGTGGGCTGAGTTTCAGCTCGGTTTACATGTCAAATACTTTGACATAACCGAGTTCCAGGGTGTTGGGCGTGGCTCTGCCCAAGATCGACCTGCTGCTAGGAGAAACCCACTGAGAGGGCCACCACCTCCTAGGCGCGATCCCAACCCCTCTCCCCATCCGCCTCAGTTACCCCATAAACTTGATCAGATCGAGGGCGTGATGAGGACTGTTGCACGAGGACTTCTTAGACATACTTCCTTTGTAGCAGCTACTACAGTGGAGAGACATGCTGACCCTAATAGAGACGCAGGTGCAGGGCCTTCGGGACAGAGTCAGGGTATACTTGTGACCGGTGGTAGCCATGTTGGGCCTTCTAGTTCCATGGGGACAATGCCACATCTTTGTCCCCATTGCGGGCACACTTTCCCTGGCCTAATCGAGCGCTGCTATATGGAGCAAGTTAGCACTTTTTTTAATGTGTTTTCAATCATCACTTGATAATTTGTAAAGTAATTTTAAAGTATTTGTGCTTGACTTAAACTATTATTTCAATGTATAGCTATTTAGAGCTGAGAAGCCGTCATGGGAGAACGCAGCATCTCCCAACCTAGATGCAGCAATGGCAGCTGCAACTGAAATTGCGGCACCTCACACGGAGGTATTTTCAGTACCCCACACAATATTGTTATTAATTGTGGCATTTCTATTTTTATGTATTTATATTTATGACATACATGATGATAGTTCGTACAATACTTTTTAATATTTTGATTGACTGAATAATTACTTGTTTAATATGTTTATAACGTGCATGCATTTTGGTTTCCATAGGTATGCACACAGTACTCTGACCAGCCATCTCCGCCAGGGGTCGATAGATCTCCATATACACAAGTACAATGTGTAGTTAAAAGTATGCTTTTAATTTGAAATTTTATGACATACTATGGTTTAATTTGATTTTTGTTTATTAAACTATGATATTACAAATTTGTATGTAGGGGCCGCCAACAGCTGTAGGCCACCTTAGTCCCATGAGTCGCCCCCCTTGCTTCCATCTAGACCCCTCCCTCCGTCCACCCCCTCCCTTCCATCCACCCTCCCCTCTCCATCCATAATCCCCCCTCCGTCCATCCTCCCCCATTCGTCCATGCCCCCCCATCTATACATCCTCCCCCATTCGTCCACGCCCCCCCTTCCATCCAGCTTCCCTTCTTTGTCCACAACCTCCCTTATATCCATCCTCCTCCCTCCATCCAATACCACCCCCCCATTCACCACACCTCAACATCCTCCCTATCCCTTTTGGGTCAATACCCCCTATCGTACAGCCGGTAGGGGTTCATTGTCCACGACATCCTCCTCCACTACATACCACCATGTCCTCTTCCACCATATCATCTCCACTTCCCGCCACTATTGTGGCAACCACTATTCCATTATCTGCCCATGTGTCTACTGTGGTTGAACCCATAGTTTTTGCATCTACATCTGTGCCCCCCCCCCCCTGACTTCATCGAAGCAAGTTGTCCAGCCAACTACTCCACTTACTAGCCCAGAAGCCCATCCATGTCCATTGCCGGAGGTGTTCACGGTGAGAATCAAGTTAATTTATGAATTTTTTTTTATGCATTAACCAAAATTAATTTAAGCAATTATTATTTTTCAATGAAATGATTGTCGTAAATGTTGTAGGGTTGAATTGTTGAGAGGCTCAGTAGATCCAAGACACCTGCCTCTCGTCTCCCACTCGCATTAGCGGTGAGTTATTTAAGATTTGGATTGTACATTCATTTTATAAATGTGGTAAATGTTACAAATGCTTGAAACTAATGGTACCTTATATCATTTGTTTCAGAGTGTGGAGAGACGGTCTTCTCCTAGACGAAAGAAGACCCGAGGTAGCAATAGCTCCAAGAAGAGAAAGATCGATTTTGGAGATGCACCAGGGAGTGACCGGGGTGGTCAGAATGCTTGACACGCCATGTTATCTACATTAGCCATGATGTGGCACCTTTGGGCACTAGTTGTCATGTACTTTGTATCTACAGCACAGGTTTCCATGTATTTTGGATCTACAACACGAGTTGTCAGATTCTGTATAGGGCACTAGTTGCCATGTATTTTGGATCTACGACACGAGTTGTCGGATTTTGTATAGGGCATAAGTTGCCATCGTATGTACATTGGGAACCATGTTCCACTATTTTCTTGAAAATTTATATATTTGTTAGAGTTTTGTTCAACTATGGTTTTATCTCATGGATTTATATATAGTTTTGTTCAAGTTTTGTTCTATATATGTGTATAATTATTTGGATTCAAATGTATGTCATGGTGATTTTGGATGAAACCTAGAGCACCATTTTAGGGTTTTTATTGCAATGACAACAATTATTAAGGCCAATATTTCAAACAAGATGTAATTTTGAATGTGTAATCAATGCACTCTAGTGTTTTTCACTCTATAACGTCCCACAACACAATGTTCACAACTTATCTTAAGAGGAAAACATATAAATTTTGGGGTGTTGGAGTTAAACACATAGAAAACCATGCAAAGACTAAATTATGGATCTCAACAATCCATGGGAATGTTGTAGATGAGTGATGCATGCTTTGATCTTGTGATCCTTGCATGCCTTCATTTAACGGTCATTTTCGTGTCCAATAATTTTAAAGAAATTCACTTTAGATAAATTATAGTATAAGTTGGTTTATTAAACCTTACATAACAAGGAAGATGATGACGATGATGATGACATGATGGAGATGTTGATATGATGATGAAGATGATGATGATGATGGTGGTGATGATGAAGATGTTGTTGATGATGACGATGGTGATGAAGATGATGATGATGAAGAAGATGATGATGATGGAGATGTTGATGAGGAACCTAGAGATGACAATGATGATGGAGATGTTTATGATGTTGATGATGGTGATGATGGTGATGATGATGAAGATGTTGATGATGATGGTGATGGTGATGGAGATGATGATGATGAGGATGATGAAGAAGATGATGATGCTGGAGATGTTGATGAGGAAGGGGGAGATGACAATGATGATGAAGATGTTGATGTTGATGATGATGATGATGGTGATGGTGATGGTGATGGTGATGA